>OZ005660.1:138896030-139496030 GCA_963930645.1 Salticus scenicus
ATTTTAAGATGTTTGGAGATAGCAGTAATAGCATATTTCTTATTCCTGTGTGCCGAAAAAATGCAGGTATCATCTGCATAGATAGCCAATTGGGTATGGGGCATGTCATTAATAAAATGATTAAAAAGTTTTGGAGAAATTTTGGAATCTTGAGGGAGACAATAGGGGGCAAAGTAGTTATTAGAAAGCTTATCTTTAACCCTAACATGATAATTACGATTTTGTAAATAAAAGAAAATAAGTTTAATAAGAGGGGGTGGAAAATTATAATTAATTTATTTAAAAATAAGACCGGCAATCCAGACCTTGTCAAAAGCTTTCTCAATATCGAGGAAGACGGCAGCTGTAATTTTCTGCTGAATTTTGTTGGTGGTGATGTACTCGACAAGACGATAGACTTGATGGGTGGCCGAAAGATTGTTCCTGAAACCGAATTGTTCTGGTTTCATGATGTTATTATCTTCGATGAATTGGTCAATTTGTCGAGCAATGAAGACCTCGGTAAGTTTACTAAGCGAACTTCCAAGGAGAGGTCACGACATGGAAAATTCAGATCGGGGCGAAATTGCACAGGATTGTAGTATACTATGAGGGTAACAACATATTAAAGCAGTAGGACCCACTATCCACAAAATTTCGAGAAAAAAGCATTTAAAGTTTCAGGAATCTTTAAATACAAGTTATTTCATAAGTGAGTAAGCGCCTCAGTGGCGTGATCGTAAAGCGCGAGTCTCCCACCCAGATAACTTGGGTTCGAGGCTACCTGCGGGACTACTTTTTTTTTTTTTTTTTTTTTTTTCTGTAACTTTTATGTAATGTTAACTTTTTATTTATTTTAATTTATTTTACAATTCAATTCAAAATTTGAAAATTTTAATTAAAAATTATTTAATTTTCTTGAGTATAAAATAACTTTTTCTATTTTTAATATTTATAACTTAAAAATACAATAAATTTATATAACTTAAAAAATAAATTTTAGTTTTATTTTAACTTTAAAATAAGGTAAAACTAAATAAACTGTTTTTAATTATTTATCTAAATATTTTATTTCATTTTAGGTATATTTAATTTTATTTTTTAAATTACAAAAAAAAAAAATTACAGATAAATGATGATTTTAATTGCATATATAATTACTATCCAAATTAAATAATTACTTCTCCAATCAATAGTTTCTTAAAAATTATAGTATAGGATTGTGATGCTAGTAAATTATTACAAATAAAGAAATGTTATCTTTAAATGTAGATTTTAAATGTTAATGAACATCGTTTCTTTAACGTCTGATAACGACGTCCTTTTTTTTTTAATCCTTCTGTGCACAAAATAAAATTCCAACTGCCCTTTATTATTAACAAGCTAGAAGTGTTTGCGTAATTTATACACATTCAAACCAAATAAGGAAGCTCAAACCAAGATTTAAGTACACCTGCTAACTATTTTACACTTTGTTTACAGTTTGCTTATTTTTTAATTATTTAAATATTTGTCTGTTTTTCTTTATGTTTCTTATTTAGGGTTTTGTAAAACTAAACTTCATTTTTTAAGTTACAGAAATTTATTGTTTTTTTTAAGTTATAAATATTAAAAATAGAAAAAGTTATTTTATACTCAAGAAAATTAAATAATTTTTTATTAAAATTTTCAAATTTTGAATTGAATTGTAAAATAAAGTGAAATAAATAAAAAGTTAACATTGCATAAAAATTTACAGAAGAAAAAAAAAGTAGTCCCGCAGGTAGCCTCGAACCCAAGTCATCTGGGTCATCGCGCTTTAGAATCACGCCACTGAGGCGCTTACTCGCTTCCGAAATAACTTGTATTTAAAGATTACTGAAACTTTAAATGCTTTTTTCTCGAAATTTTGTGGATAGTGGGTCCTACTGCTTTAATATGTTGTTACCCTCATAGTATACTACAATCCTGCGCAATTTCGTCCCGATCTGAATTTTCCATGTCGTGACCTCTCCTTGTTAGAAGGGAAATGGGTCTGTAGCTGGAGGCCTTCTCGGGGTTGTTGCCAGCTTTATGGATAGGGGCAATAATAGCCGTCTTCCAGGCATGAGGAAAATAACAAATATTAAAGATATTATTAATTAAATGGGTTATTTTTGGAATAAAGGAACGTGGAAGATTCTTGAGTGCTTCATTAGTGATAGTGCTGATGTCAGGGGATTTTTTATTTTTAAGTTTTAGAATTTCTTTGATTACATCCGCATCGGTTAGCCTGGAGGATGGGGAATTGATGTCAGAACTCAAGAATCTTTTAACTTTATCGTTGACCTCTCTCTCAGTTTCAAAATTAATAACTGGATTTCCCTGGAACTGAGTCTCAAATTGAATGGCAATAGCATCAGCTATTTGATCATTAGAGTACGCATTGGAATTAGAATTTGGAATAAGGATAGGTAGAACATTATGAACTTTATTTTTAAATCTCTTGGCGGCTTTCCAGATGGAACAGTCATCTGGTGAAAGATTTTCTAAGTAATTCTTCCAGTTTTCTTGCCTTTTTTTGTACAAATAGTTTTTGAGATCTTGCTGTGCTCTGATCATGATTGTTTTATCAGCAAGCCTATGCGTACATTGCCAATTGCGCCTAGCGCGATTTTTGTTTTTGATGAGATTACAGACATTGGGATCATTTTTTATAGAATTCATTATTTGTAATTTTAGTAATAGCACCTTCAATAGCACTTTCGAATTTGATTAGTAATTGTATCAACCAGGAGATTAATGTCATTAGTGTTATTGATGGGGGGGGGGGGGTAGTTGGGAGGAAGTTTGTTAAAGATTTTGTGATATTTAGACCAGGTGATTTTATTAATGAGATAAGGGGGGTCATTGGGAGAACGGATTTGAATATGAATTTTGATTGGACTATGATCAGAGGAGAGTGCTGGAATAGACTCTATCATTTTATCATAGTAAAATCCATGGAAGGTGCCAAAATCGATGGTACTACTACTGTGATTAGTGAAATGGGTGCGGAAGTCTGGAAAAAGAATGTCTGCATCAGAATTTTGAATGAGGTTAACTAAATTGCACTTCGAGGGAGAAGCGGAATGCTGAGTACCCGGGGTCTAGTTAACATGACCCCACACCTCAGCGAACCAGAAAAAGGTATCAGAATTGGATCAAGTACGTGATGGCTTACACAAAATAAAAAATTAAATAAATAAAGGGGGACAGGCCGGGATAGAAAGACAAGAGAAAAATTCTGAGCTCAACGAGAAAGATGATAGGAGAAAATGAAAAAAGGCAATTAATAAAACAAAATTATTAAAGTAAGACCTAAATAAGAATAGTGATAGGGAATTTAACAGAACGAATGAGTATAGCATTACAATAAAAAAAAAAAAAAAAAAAAAAAAAAGAGAGAGAGTTTAAGTATAGCATTACGAGCAAATGAACAAATTTTTATGGAACATTTTATAAAATTTTTAATTTTTTTTTTTTTTTTTTTTTTTTTTTTTAAACAAGATTACAGGAAAACAACGAAAAACTAAAGAAGAGAAGAAAGAATAATTCCAACATTAGGATGACGCCTATTGGCAGGATCCGTGTGGTCATACACATCGCGTGTGTTTAAAGCTTGGTTCTCAATAGTTTCTAATTGGTCATGGAATTTAATATTAAGGTTTTGTATAAAATTTTCAAGTCGTGGGAATTTAATTTCACGATACATTTGATAGTTATGTATATAATGTGGAAGGTTATAAATTTGCCTGATGGTTGCATTTTGGCTTTGAAGAAGCAATTCAATATTAGATTTAGATGCAAATGAACACACCGGGGATCCGTAAGTAAGGAGAGGACGAAGATGGGAAGAATAAAGGAGCATTTTGTTACTAATCGACAAATCACTGTTCCGAGCAATTAGGGGGTAAAGTTAGCTTCTAGCACTTCGGAACTTATTTCGCGAGTTTCTAATGTTTTGTTGGAATGTAAGATTTCAATTATATTATTATTTTCAAATAGTCAATGTGGGCGATTTTCTGCCTATTGTGTAACTCTTGGCACGAAAAAGAGATCCCAACGTTTTTTTCTTTCGCATTATTAATTGGATGCAAAAACAAGGTAAAGGCAATTGCAAGTTTTTCTGTTGTTCGAGGTGTACAAACTCTTGTTATATAAATTTTCTTCTACTCTCGGCGTAACATAATGTTTAATTAATATTCATTGTTTTTGTTATAAATCATACAAGTTTGTGAAAGTAAATTTTTATTATTAACATCAAACTACTTCATCATGTCTAATTGTTCAATGAGCATAATAAAAACTTTTGGAATTTCATGAATCAGCATATGAATAATTTTGTTTATTCAGTAAGCAATTCTCTATTTTTTAAATAAATGGTAAAAGTTAATGCCAAATCGAAATATTTTTGGGGGCCTCCCTGCCTTTCGTCTTATGTTGATCAGCCTATTTCAAGAAAATGTCATAACAATAACACAATAACATATTATATAAAATGTAATACATTGTATGTATAATATATACATTTTTCAAAAATAAAACTTTAAAGGCTTTCTTTTTTTTTTTTTTTTTTTTTTATGTATGATACCGTAAATAATTACAAATATTCCTCATGTCAAAATTCTTAGATTCGTTTCATAAAAGTGTTCTCTTTTTTCCCCTTAAAATAATATCCTGGTGTCAACTTTCTTTTCTTTAAAATCTTATTATACGGTCCTATTTATTTTTCAACAGGTATTGTAGTCTTAAATATTAAAGTAAGTACTATTAATAATCTTAAGAATTAAATCAATTTAAGATATCTAGTTTTTTTGTTTGTCCTGTGTACGTTTCTTTGGTGAATTATTTGACTGACTGTTCTTTGTTCTGATTCTTTTCTTTTACTATAAAATTATTACACACGCACACACACACACACATATATGTATATATAGTTTTATGTAAAAGAAATTTAGTATTTATTTCAAAAACTAATCTCATGTTATTATGTTAGAAGGATTATTTTCAATTATCATCTACATGTTTTAAACATATAAAAAATATCGAATAAAAAATAAGTTTTCTATCTCTTCCATTACTTGTTTTCTCATGAAAACAAATTTAAGCAATTCTTCAAAAGAACCTTTCAAACAACATTTTCTTGAAATTATTTCATTATCAATATGCATATATTGACAAATTAATCATAACAACGAATTCTATATTACTGAAACAATTTAAACCAAAATTTACAGTGGTATCCAATGTGTAGTTTAATCAATTTAATCGGAATTAGTAAGGAATTGAAAGTTGTATTAAAAAATGCTTTTATTGACTAAATTTTCGGTTTTTTTTTTTTTTTTTTTTTTTTTTTTTTTTTTTTTTACAACTATAGATATTTCATAATGAATTTGATCTAAATACGTTTAAATAAATATTTTGTTTTTCTTTATTTTGTTGCTTAGACTTGCTGTCTTATGTATTATTCAGCTATAAAATTTTACGCTTTTTTAATATATTTTTAATAGAATAGAATATTTATTATATTGAATCAGTGACTTCTACTTCGACTTTTAATACTTTGTGATGGAAACCCCTGTGACAAAGTCACGCATCTTCCTCTGCATAAACAGGGCTCGTATTCCGCACACTTTTTCCAGGTAATTGTCAGTGATAATAAATTTGCACCTTTTTAGCCACCGCTAATATTATGCAGAAAAGTTAATGCCACATTTATAGTAATGTGTCATGATTAATTCTTTTATTACAATTGTTCAAAAAACAATAAATCTTATATTTAAATTACCTGCCAACTTTCTAATAAATATGCCCTAGTCCTCAACTTCTATTCCACACTAATCTTTTTCAGAGTCTGTTTCATCTTATTTAATCGCAGTTAAATTTGGAGGCAATTACTCTAAAAATAAAGTGGTGTAGAAAAAGGAGTGGTACTAACAATACCATGGAAAATCGACTAGAATGTAAGCAGGTGAGTTTTCAGTCATGAATATATTAGGGGGACCGGAAAATAATGTCGTTTTGAATTAAAATACTGACATCGGAAATTTATCCTGGATAAAATTTAAGATATTCTTAGGTAACTTATACGATGGTTATTTGTAAAGTACCATGTAAACACTGTTAAACAAAAATTTCCGGCTTCAGTTTATTAATTCAAAACGACATTATTTTCCGGTCCCCCTAATATTTTTAAATTATGAATAGTTTTGAAAATAGCAGTTATAGCAGAGTATGAACTAGTATTGTTAACAAAGAAACTAAGACATGTTTTTACTTTCCGAACACTATAGTGAGGAAAGTATTGTAATCATGTCAAAAATCCGAATTAGAGATTTTGATGTTTCTATACGTTTCAAGGTCAAATGAGTCCGTTTTCACTATTTTTGCGATGATATATGTATGTGTGTGTGTATGTATGTGTGTATGTGTGTGTGTATGTATGTGTGTATGTATGTGTGTATGTCTGTGAGTGAACACGCTATCGTCTAAACGCTTTGTTCGAATAAGCTGAAAGTTGTATATTGTAAGTCACCATAGTACGAACCCTATAGATTTTGGTGAATCTAGCACTTATAGTTTTTTTACAGGGACACAAAGAAAAATTCTTTATCATTACGGTCTATGGGACCAAAATCTTAAAAGTGCAATAGCATCTAAACGCCTTATTCAATTGAGCAAAAAATTTATACACATATTATAGGTCACAGATACGCAACCTGTATAGATTTTGGAGAATCTAGGAATTATAGTTTTCTTACAGGGACATAAAGAAAAATTCTTTATCATTATGGCTAATGGGGCCAAATTTTTAAAAGTGTGATAGCGTCTAAACGCCTTATTAATATAAGCAAAAAATTTGTACACATGTTATAGGTCACAGTTGCACACACTGTATAGATTTTGGTGAATCTAGCACTTACAGTTTTTTTACAGGGACACAAAGAAAAAATCTTTATCATTATGGCCTATGGGACCAAATTTTTAAAAGTGCGATAGCATCTAAACGCCTTATTCAATTGAGCTGAAAATTTATATGAATATTATAAATCACTGTTGGACTAACTATAAGCATTTTGGTGAATCTAGCATTTATAGGTTTTTACAGGGACACAACGAAAAATTCTTTATCATTATGATCTATGGGCTCAAAGATCAGTAGCGTTAAATAAAACATAGTGTAATATATGGAGAAAAATACTCAAACACTCTATTGTTACGAAATTGTAAATAATTTGTTTATTTTTGTATAAATTCTTTCAAAGAGGCTTAGTAAGTTGATAAAGTGCTAATTTTGTGCATTTCTGGTCGTTTTAGCGTTGAAATAGCCTTATTTTCCCTTAAAAACGCATTAAAAAGCCCCAGTAATGCAAGTAATGGATTTGGCGCCAAATTTGGCGACTTTTTCCCACCTTGGCGATTTTTTTGGCGACCTTGGCGAGAAAATCCTTATATGGGATATACCAAATATGGAAGCTGTAAGTTGATTGGTTGACCACCTTCTAGAGTTTTCTCGAAAAATCTGGGCTCCATGGAACAGCATATAAGGAGCGCTTCCTCGCCAAGGCAGTTAGTTCAGTTCAGTTTTCAGCCAGCTTCGCTAGTGCTTGCATTGCTCTTGAGCCTCTTTGAGAGAGACTTGCTTCAAGTGTTATTGCTATACAGTTTGTACTGTGGATTTGCTATTGACAGCTGTTGTTTAAGCTGTGGTTACTGCTTGAATTGAAGCTGATAATTGATTTATTGACCTGCATTTTTCTGGAACTTTCTGTGAATAAATTACTGAATTTTTGTAAGTTTGGCCTTTCATTCCCGGACAACTCACGAACCCTCAAGTACGCAACATTTCTGGTGTCAGAAGTGGGATTGTCTGTGAATGGTGATAACGAGAGCTATGGAGCAAGAGATGAAAAAAATTCTAGAAAGCTTAGCTACCCAGATGAATGAGATGAAAGTTAGCCTGAGTCAAGAGATGAATGAAATGAAAGCCGGACAGGAAAAGATGGAAACCGGATTGATAGAGAAAATGGAAACAGGACAGGAAAAGATGGAAACCGGATTGATCGAAAGAATGAAGGAAGGACAAAGAGAGATGAAAGAAAGTATGGAAGCATCGCAAAGAGAATTGAAAGACGGCTTGACTGAAGAAATGAAGGAAATGAAAGACAGTTTGGGTGAAGAAATTAAATCTAATCAAGAAGAGATGAAGAAAGAACTATCATCAGTGAGAGACGACTTAGTAAACGTGAAAGAAGTGATAGAGTGTAAGTTATCAGACGTGGAAAACAGAATAGATGGAATAGAAGAAAAAGTTATGAAAATAGAAGAGAGTTTTGAAGAGAAAGCTATGAAGATAGAGGAAAATGTTATGAAAGTAGAAAGGAATTTTGAAGAGAGATTTATGAAGATAGAAGATAATTTCGAGGAGAAAGTCATGAAGAAAGTAGAGGAACATCTTGAGAGAAAAGTAGACGAGAAGTTGATCTCCTTGCCCCAGGAAACTGAAAAGAAAGAGAGAAGAATCCAGAATCAGGAATTTATTAAGTTGTCTACCTACGACGGCAGTTCCTCTTGGCATGTATATAGGACGCAGTTTTCCATCGTAGCTGAAGCTAACGGCTGGGACTCTACCGCCAAGTCAGTCCACTTAGCAGCAGCATTACGGGGAGATGCAGCCGAGATACTGAGAAATGTTTCTAAAGAAGAAAGGAACGACTTCGAGGCCCTGACTAGAGCACTGGAGCTACGCTTCGGAGAGAAGTGTTCTAAGGACTATAGTCGCCTCCAGCTAAAATCCCGTTACCAGAAAACGGGCGAAAGTTTGCAAGAGCTGGCAGCGGACATTCAGAGATTGTCACATCTAGCATTCTCAGACTGTCATGCTGACACTCGGAACGACTTAGCTCTTCAGTACTTTATCGATGCTGTTCGTGATCCAGAAATTCAAAAAGCGCTAAGACTGTCCAACATCAGAGACGTAGAATCAGCTTTAGGCTATGCACTTAGGATAGAGGCAGCCCAACAAGCCTCCCGTAAAGACCGCCATACCATAAGAGCAGTCTCATTAAGCGATACCCCTGCTGGTGAAAATGAAATGAAGAGAAGTATCGAAGAGATCTTAAAGAGATTGCGCAGCCTGGAGAATAAAAAGGAAATAAAGGACCGGAAGATAAAGTGCTGGGGCTGTGGAGGGGATGGTCACGTGAAGAGGAACTGCCCTGTACGACCAACTATAGGAAATCACCCGGCTTCACCATCACTGCAGGGAAACTAGGAGGAGGCCATCTCGCGGGGCGGAGGTTGCCTGAAATTAAAGAGCCCCAATTTACAGTATTTCATGTTTCATCGATGAGTGGCGGCGATAATGGACTTTACGTCTATGGCCAAGTCAACAACGCCACCTGCCGGATGATTCTGGACACGGGAGCCAATGTGACCATCATTAGAACGGATTTGGCTCAAGAACTAAAAGAGAAGATCATCTGGACTCCGCCCTGCGTTAAACTCCAGACTGTGACCGGAGACGAAATCAAAATATATGGAAAAATGAACTTGGCCATCACTTTTGGGAATGCCAGTTACCATCATATGGCATATGTGGCTGATATAAGAGATCCTTTAATCATTGGAATTGATTTCCTGAGAAAATTTGACTTTCAATTGGACTTCAAGAATAATGAACTGCATTCGAGTTCGGAAGACATCGCTGTGTTCAACACTGAAAATCAAGACATTCAGACAATCTGCCAGATAACAGCCAAGTCTGAAATTTCCATCCCTCCACACACAGAGACAATAGTTTCAGGAACACCACCTACAAAGCAATACTTCCGCTATGGACTGATTGAATACCCGAATACAGACAATAGCCCAAGAGGAGTTTTGGTAGCTTCATCTCTAGTTGATCTCTCAAAGAGTACTATTCCTGTGAGAGTCGCAAACATCAGCGATAAGGTCCGAACAGTGAAGAAGGATGAGGTGTTAGCAGCCTGCACTCCTGTAACATGCATCAACCGCCCCACGCAATCAACTGAATCCAAGTCTTCTGAACAATTAATAACGGAATTACTCAAGAATGCAGAGTTAGGAAAGGAACAGAGATGTGCTGCGGAGAAGCTACTCCATGAATTTAAAGACCTTTTTTCTCGAACACCTGAAGACGTCGGGAGAACGAACATCACCCAGCACAGAATTGATACAGGAAATCATCCTCCAATCAAACAACATCCAAGAAGACTTCCCTTTGCTAAACAGGAAGAGGTCACTGAACTTCTAAGTGAAATGCAGCACAATGATGACATCGAGCCATCAACGAGTCCTTGGGCCTCTCCCATAGTACTGGTGCGAAAAAAAGATGGTTCAACAAGATTTTGCGTGGATTATCGTCGTTTGAATGACATCACGAAGAAAGACAGTTACCCTCTTCCCAGAATTGACGACACATTAGACACACTTGCTGGCAATAAATGGTTCTCGACTTTGGATCTGAAGAGCGGTTACTGGCAAGTAGAATTACATCCTGATGATCGTGAGAAGACTGCATTCACCACGGGACAGGGACTGTGGCAATTTAAAGTTATGCCATTCGGATTATGTAATGCTCCTGCCACCTTCGAACGCCTGATGGAGACAGTGCTAAAAGGACTTTCCTATGAGGCCTGTCTGGTGTATTTGGACGATATTATCATTGTGGGGCGCACCTTTGAAGACCATCTACGAAACATCCGAAAGGTGCTAGAGAAACTCAGAATGGCTAACCTCAAATTGAATCCAGGCAAGTGTAACTTGTTCCGTCGTGAAGTGAGCTACCTCGGCCATATCATCTCTGCCGAAGGCGTGAGAACTGATCCTGAGAAGATCTCTGCAGTCGAGAACTGGAGTCGCCCTGAAAATGTACACCAACTACGAAGTTTCTTGGGGTTATGCACTTACTACAGGAAGTTTGTCAAGGGTTTCTCAAATATTGCTAGACCACTCCACAAGCTGACGGAAGCCAAACAGAAGTTCCTGTGGACAGATGAATGTGAAAATGCGTTCAAGCGACTTAAAGAGGCCTTAACATCATCGCCTATCTTGACATATCCACAGTCCGACAGACAGTTCATACTTGATACAGATGCCAGCCATGAGAGTGTCGGTGCTGTTCTGTCGCAGGAAATTGATGGTCAAGAACATGTCATTGCCTATTGGAGTAAATGCCTGTCTAAACCGGAGCGAAATTACTGTACCACCAGGAAAGAGCTACTTGCCATCGTAAAAGCCATAGAACATTTCCATCATTACCTCTATGGCAGAAGATTCCTGCTCCGGACTGACCATGCATCTTTAACGTGGTTGCTCCAGTTCAAGAACCCGGAAGGACAGATTGCCAGGTGGATACAACGTCTGCAGGAATATGACTTCGAGATACGTCATCGTAAAGGGACTCTACATGGTAATGCAGATGCCTTGTCACGGAAGCCCTGCTCGGAAAGTTGCAAGTACTGCTCTAGAGCCGAACAGAAATACCTGCCGATAAATCCGGTGGCCTGCCAAGTTACTACCTCAACACCACCAGAACAAGATCCCGATCCATGGAGTGACGAAGAACTTAGAAAAGCCCAGTTGGAAGATCCTGACATAAAATTAATATTACAACTGAAGGAGACGACCAGCAACAGACCTACCTGGCAGAACATTTCCAGATTTAGTCCCATTACGAAAAGTTATTGGGCACTTTGGGACTCTCTTCATATCAGAAACGGCGTATTATACAGAAAGTGGGAATCTGATGATGGGAAAAGCTTCAGATGGCAGATGTTATTACCAAGATCAAAAATTCCAGCTGTTTTAGAACAACTGCATAGTAGCTCTACCGGAGGCCATTTTGGGGTAATGAAGACTCTGCAGAAAGTTCGGGAACGCTTCTACTGGTGCAAGGCAAAGGAGGATGTGGAGAAATGGTGTAAATCCTGTGATGCTTGTGCGGCACGTAAAGGCCCGCAGAAACGAAGTCGAGGAAGACTGCAACGGTATAACGTGGGAGCACCATTTGAACGGATTGCAATCGATATCTTGGGTCCTTTGCCACGGACCTCCAGTGGAAATAAATACATCCTCGTCGTGATGGACTATTTCACCAAGTGGCCTGAGGCATATCCCATTCCCAATCAAGAGGCATGCACAGTCGCAGAGGTCCTAGTGCAGCAATGGGTGTCAAGGTACGGCACGCCCCTACAACTTCATACCGACCAAGGTAGGAACTTTACCTCTGATGTTTTCAAAGGACTGTGTCAACTACTCGGCATAGACAAAACCCGGACAACACCATTACATCCCCAGTCGGACGGCATGGTCGAGAGGTTCAATCGTACCATCCTGAATAACCTCTCTCTTCTAGTATCAAGGAACCAGCAAGATTGGGACTTGAAGTTGCCATTGTTCCTGCTGGCTTATCGAAGTGCTGTCCATGAAACCACCGGCTATACTCCAGCCCAGATGCTGTTTGGACGTGAACTTCGTCTCCCTTGTGATCTCCTGTTTGGTTGTCCACCCGATGCGCCCTCATCGCCCGAGGAGTACATCCAAGATCTCCAGGCACGATTTGAGGACGTACACAACTTTGCTCGGGAGCGGATTAACATGGCAACGGAGAAAATGAAGACAAGGTACGATCTAAAGGCTACACAACATGAGTTCCAGGAAGGAGAGAAGGTCTGGTTGTGGAATCCTGTTCGACGCAAAGGACTCTCTCCCAAGTTACAGTGCCACTGGGACGGACCGTACACAGTCTTAAAAAGGCTGAATGATGTAGTGGTGCGGATCACTAAAACACCTTCATCAAAACCGAAGGTGGTGCACTATAACAGGCTAGCCAAGTACCACAAGTAACGGTAAAATTAAAATTTAAAATGTAAATACTTGGAAAATTTGCGCATGCGCACTGTAAATATTTGTATATAAATATTTGTACATATTTGTGAATTTTGTAAATATTTCCCACTTAATTTATATTTCTATGTTATCTTTATGTGCAACTTAGTTTTTGTGTTTTAGATTGTGTAAATTTGTTTAGTTTCGCCTCTTGACCAAGGGTTGCACTGCCCGGGACGTGCAGTCCTTGGGAGGGGGGCAGTGTTACGAAATTGTAAATAATTTGTTTATTTTTGTATAAGTTCTTTCAAAGAGGCTTAGTAAGTTGATAAAGTGCTAATTTTGTGCATTTCTGGTCGTTTTAGCGTTGAAATAGCCTTATTTTCCCTTAAAAACGCATTAAAAAGCCCCAGTAATGCAAGTAATGGATTTGGCGCCAAATTTGGCGACTTTTTCCCACCTTGGCGATTTTTTTGGCGACCTTGGCGAGAAAATCCTTATATGGGATATACCAAATATGGAAGCTGTAAGTTGATTGGTTGACCACCTTCTAGAGTTTTCTCGAAAAATCTGGGCTCCATGGAACAGCATATAAGGAGCGCTTCCTCGCCAAGGCAGTTAGTTCAGTTCAGTTTTCAGCCAGCTTCGCTAGTGCTTGCATTGCTCTTGAGCCTCTTTGAGAGAGACTTGCTTCAAGTGTTATTGCTATACAGTTTGTACTGTGGATTTGCTATTGACAGCTGTTGTTTAAGCTGTGGTTACTGCTTGAATTGAAGCTGATAATTGATTTATTGACCTGCATTTTTCTGGAACTTTCTGTGAATAAATTACTGAATTTTTGTAAGTTTGGCCTTTCATTCCCGGACAACTCACGAACCCTCAAGTACGCAACACTATTATGGTTTTCTCCCTTTTGTTTGTTTAACAACTCCTCTTTCTTTACTTTTTCTACAAAACTGTTAATTACTCAATGTTCGGAAAGTCGAGTGGAGTCACTCCAGATTTTTTTAAATTATGAATAGTTTTGAAAATAGCAGTTATAGCAGAGTAAGAACTAGTATTGTTAACAAAGAAACTAAGACATGTTTGTAAATTTTTTAGCCTCTGATGCGATTATTATTATTATTAAGAAATAAATATTACAGTTAATTAAAATATAGATTTATACATATTAAAAAAATAAAATAAAAAATATTTATAACATTTAATTCACTGAAATTTCCCAAAGAAACGAAACTGGTTCCGATATCATTATCAGAGTAGAGCAAAACATCCTTTCATTCCTTGACAGAAATAGAGAAAAAAATTAATAATACATATTGTTTCAATAGGAAAATATATATAGATTATAATATTGCTCATTTTCAACTAGAGGGAGTTTTAAATGGTAAAAAATAAAAGCTTAACAGTTACGATTCAAATTTGGAAATGAAAATCCACCGGGAATGAAAGGGATAAATAGGATACAGGTTATTACATAAAAGTAATGGTAGCAATGAAGGCGAAATTTTTCCATTCCCTGAAATTGACCTATAAAATAGTCAGGGTGCACCGACACTAATAAAGGTGTATGCTAACGAGGTGAGAAGTACTGAATTTAATTTTTCTACGAAAAGGAAGACAAAAATCATAAGTGAACACAGAACATTCAAATAAATTTTAGAGCTAACCGGAAAGAGGAAACACAATGATAATAAATAAGAAAGATTAAGTACAGCATTACACATTGATAGAAAGTTTAAGGACAGTCGGAATTGTGTTGCACTTTCAAGAGCATTTTTAAATTTTGATTTGCATGGAAGAATGGCACACGACCTACCCTCAGACAAACAACTAGACTTGAAAAAGTCTCCCCCCCCCCCCCACACACACACTCACAAAAATATTATATGAGCTAACGTTGAAACATTGTTTTTTTTTTTTTTTCCCTTTGTTATAAATGGCCGTTGAGTACATTGCTGGCCCACTCACTGGCAAACCATTGGCCCATATGCAATATTTACTTTATTAAATTTTGATATATTTATCTTTTGCTGTTTTTATAGATCTTCTGCGAATAATCAACATCTTCGATCTTTTAATTTTTGTGATAAAATTAAATATTTTCTGAGACAATACGCAATTGTTAGAAAAAAGATATTATATGCAAATTTAACACATGCATTATTATTCAACACATAACGTTATTCATTATGGTGGGGCAACATACCTACGTCATCGAACAAAATGTCAATCTAAGGGCCAAAAAGAAAATAAATAAAATCTTAAAAAATAGGGCATTGAGCAAACTGCAAATATACGAACTAAATAAGTGCTAACCGCGCGAACCATTATCTGCTGAGTGACTAACGACTGACGTTTGTAGAGAAATGAAATTGCAGGCTATCAAAATATGTAATTGTTTCATTTTTAATTTAGTGTATTTTTATTATTATTATATTTTTTAACAAAGAGAAAAGGGACAAGCACAGGAGAACATAATTTGTAGTCTGAAGTAGAAGTTACTGCCAAAGGCAAGTGAAAGGGAAGAAAAAAACAATTGGAAAAATAAAGAAAAGCAATGAAAGTTCAGAAATAAATCGGAGGCCCACCTTGGGTATACATCTATTTACAGGATAGTTGTGATCATATACAGCAAGTGAGATTAAAGCAAGATTACCCAAAATATCAAGGTCCAAATGGAATTAAACATTTAAACGTTAAACATTTAAGGCCATATTCACCAACTTCTTAACACTCGGATTAAACCTCGGATCAGCGGAAATCGCTCGATTATAGAAAAGACGGTATTCTCCAACGAAAATCTGCAGTTCACCGGCTACTTTAACACTTCGTTTTTGATCCTCGAATATAGGAGGATTAACAGAGATAATTTCAGAGATAATTAACAGAGATAGAAATCTTTTCGTAACGCATGCGCTTTCCGCAGCTCAGCTTCGTAAACAAATAACAAACATGGCTGACGTTGTCGATCTATTCTCACTAGATGATATTGAAAGCTTAGAACTATTGTAAGCATCTGAAAGAAGGAAAAGGACGGTGCATTAAATGATTTGGATTCTTTGGATAATGTGGCATTTCGATATCGCTATCGATTAAATAAAGATTCCGTGGAATCTCTAATACGAATGTTAGATAATAGGCTGTCATCTGCCACAGAAAAGAATAATGCAGAATAATAACGGAAAAAGAATAACTTCGGCAGAAAAAAATTTAATAGCTTTAAGGTTCTCTTAATCATAACAATCAAAATTTGAAATCGTAGCGTAAACAGTTGTCGTCTGCATGATTATTCTTTTTAATAATGCTCTAAAGTAAAATTGATTCTTAACAAAATAACATGCATAAACAAAAGCGAAGTAAACAAGAGCGAAGTGTGTATCAGTGTTGCCAATTTGCTTTCTACCCTTTCTAATGTTCTAATCCGATTGATTAGTTAATTGAAGCCGAACGATGAATAAAGGCTATCTTCGTTCTTGGCCAATCAAAACGAAGGTTTTATTTCTCTTTCAGTTAATCCATGGATCACGTAATCGGCTGATGGTGAATACCGTAGGAAATTATTCATGTGTTAGCTTTGATTCTCGGATATTCTGATCCATGGTTTAATCCTCGATCAATGAAGTTTGGTGAATACGGCCCTAAGTCTCGAAGTGAAAATATGCTTATAAATATAATATGCATGAAAAAAAAATCAAAAAATAAATTATTCATGTTAACACATTGTTGGCCTTTCACAAGTGAACCAGTTCCTTTAAAAAGTCTAGCTCCACCTATAGGCGTGCCTCTAAAATAAAATACTATTTTCGAAATTACTTGTGTGTATTCGTGTTTAATTTGTTGAGTGTTATTTGTGTTCATCATTTTCGGTGGCAATTACCATGTCGATTGACGAGGATAAACTTTATACACGAATACAAAAAGTTCTTTTCGTGAAACACTATAACTTTTAAAAGATCGAAAAGGGCAGGACTTAGAAATAGAAATTAGCAAAATATGCGGTTGTTGACCGCATATTTTCCTTATTTATTTATTTATTTATTTTTATTTAGAAAAAGCGCGGTCAACAATGCGAGGTAAAAGACGTCATATTTTCCTATTTTCTACTTCTAAGCCCCGCCCTTTTGTATTTCTTTAAAAGTTCTACTGTTTCACAGAAAGCATTTTTTTCCATTCATGTATATATATCTTAAGTGTTATCCTCGACAATCGACACGGTAATTGCCAATGAAAAATATAAACACAGATAACACTCAATGAATTAAACATGAATACACAAAATTAATTTTAAAATAATATTTTATTTTAGAGGCACGTCTAAACGTGGAGCTAGACTTTAAAAGGTACGAGTTAACTTGTTACCCGTCAACAATGTGTTAATATTTTAAATTGAGTGAAAACAAAATAAAACATCAATTTATAATTTATTTAGCGTGATATATGAAAAATAAAATAATTGGTATATTAATTTTATAATATTGTCTTATTATTAATATTTTTCAGGTAGTTAAATAAACACAAAACCAGTAAAAATCATTTTTGCCTTTTTATTTTCAAGAAATAAAATGAATGGAAGCACTAGTTTTCTGGAAAAACATAGCAACTAACAGATTTATTTGCGACAATAAGAGAGCAGTTTATACACTAAGGATGAACTATGTTTGATAACAAAATTTTGTAACAACTTCCTCTCCGTCTTTATTTAATTCAAAAAATGTAGAGTATGGATTGTGCACAAATCTATTTGACCGAAATATTCTTCTATATCAGCTGTCTCCAGTGTTGCTAAATAAAAATTTAAATTATCCCTACTAAATGGAGAAAAAATCCCTACATTCCCTACGTTAAAATATTTTTACCCTACAAAATACCTTAAGTTTCAAAACTATTAATAGAAATGATATAAAATCATATTATTATTATTATTACTAGCCGCCTTCGGCGACCAGCTGGTTCGCGATCCCTGAAAAATCCGACTTTACGAAATTCCCACCAGGCGCCTTTTTCCCGTATCAGGTCTAATAACAGCTTATTGATATGTCGTGAAAATAGCTTATCTAAATCGCAGTAAACTCCCGTGCGGTAACACCTTCGGCGCTGATATTTCAAATTTCTAACTTTAGCTAAGTCCCGCTCGGTGGCGCCTGCGGCGCCTTATCCCCGTTTTAGAACTTACAACACCTTCCTCGCTCATTAGAATTTGAAATATTGAAATTTTAAAATATAGCAGCGCCATCTGGCGGTAGAAATTTCTGTAATATATTGTTCAATTCCAAATCAACAAAGCTTTCAAATGATGTATTACTTATGAAAATATTTTAATTAGTAGCTGAGATACAAAAGAAAACCTAAAAAGGAAACCTTAAAACGTGTAAATCGGGTAAAATCTCGAATAATACTTTCGATAATATAAAAGAACTTTAAAATATCTTTCGAATGATGTATTAAAAATTATATAATCATAATTAGAATTTGAAATATTGAAATTTTAAAATATTTCAGCGCCATCTGGCGGTAGAAATTTCTGTAATCTACTGTTCAATTCCAAATCAACAAAGCTTTCAAATGATGTATTACTTATGAAATTATTTTAATTAGAAGCTGGGATAAAAAAGAAAACCAAATACCTTGCCTTAAAATCTTAATATGCCAACCAATTTCAAACGCTGCAACTCTTTTTTTTTTTTTTGCCTTTTTTCCCTGTTCCTCAAGCCCTCTCTAATAATCGTACTCTTTCAAAAATATTCACAATCGAATTATCGGGCATTAAAACTACATACTACGAAATTTCGACTACTGCAAATACTGCAAAAAAATAAAAGAAGACAATCCTTTTTCCAATAAATATGTCATTTTTTTAATTATTCATATATTTTCATGAAAATTGAACAGTAGCTTTATAATATGCTGTCTAGGCCGAATATTAATTCAAATGTAACGCGGATGAAAATTTGAAAAAATTTGAAAATTGCAATTTTTCCCCCCAGTATAAAACACATGATATCTTAATTGATTACAACCATTTCCGTTTTCATCACAGACATCACAGACAGTTGTCTCGTATGTGTTTTGTTTCCGATCGAGACCGCCTAGAAAATCGTCTGCCTGTTGAGATCGCTTTTTGATTAAGACATAGGTCTACATTTTAATTAATATCTCCGCAACTAATTAAAATTTTTAAATTCTGTTTTGACTATCCCCTCGGGCAGGCTTCTGAGCACCCGTATGTCAAATTTTGTAGTTCTGCGTTCAGTAGGGGCTGAACGTATAGATGCTCAGACAGACAGACAGACAGACATCTTCTTTTATTATTATAGATTGTTATTTTAATATTTTCTATCATTAAAACAATAAAAAATGATCGATTCTTATTAATATACACATAAGTTGATCGTTAAAACAAACAGACAAATAAAAAGAAGCGACGAATATATGTATACAAATGTATATTCGTGAAAACACAGTAAATAAAATGGACTATGTTTCTGTAATTTGCTTAAATTTAATACTGTTAGCTCTGTATTCTATTAAATTATTAAATCAAACAACTAATCTCCTTTGACATGTCTTCACATCAAACTAATCTAATAAATTTAATTTTGTAATAAATAATCAAAGTTAAACCAGCAAATGTCGACTTGATAGGTACCTTACTCCGACTCTTTAGGGGGTGTGGATACACGAAATGGGTGGTGTCAGCACATCAAAGAGAAATAAAAAGGTTAATGTACAGTCAGCCCCCCAAAAAAAACGCCAACCCCCACCTAATTTTGCCGTAAATTATCGTAGAAACATGCGACCGGTACCAATCAGTTTGTAATAACGTCTAGTTTATAATGTTATAGTTAGATTTTACTTAGGGGGTCGTCTACATATTAAAACTGACATCAACTTCATTTTTTTCAATGGTAACCCCCATTTTTTATAATTTATTTGAATTCTTTGGATCAAATCATCACGGAAAATGGTATAGTTTATATATTTCGCTTAATTTTCATAGAGTTATAAGCTGTCAAAGTTTGGGGGTGCTAATGTTAAATGAATATGACAAACATTAAATCATATCTTCCGAAATAATTATGATATTTAAATTCTGTTTTTTTTATTCGTTAGAATGAAGTGACCCAAACATATTCCATGCAAATTTTTGCTAAAAAAACATTTTTTGAATTATGAAAATTATTAATAAATTCATATTTGAAAAAATTATGAATTATGACCTATGTTAATTTTTGCACGAATAGAACGGGCATCATCAAAAACATGGGTTTCCAAATTTACAGCTCGTTCCTAACATTATTTTTTGAGTTACAGTGATATTTCACTTTTTATTCCTGTTAGGGGGCCGTCACTTGTTATAATCTGTATCCTCTATAAGTAAATGTTTGTATATAATTTGACGGAAAACTATTTTAATTTACCTTTATGTTATTTTTATTGTTTCCTAAGCAATATTTCGATGTTTATTATACAAATTGGCATATTTTTGTAAAGTTATCACAATGTAGGCGAGGGATTGTGAAAGAATTTCAAAAGAAAAGAAGCCCCGCCTCTGATTCGCTGAAACACTATTTTAAAAAAAAGACAAATTTGCATATTCCTATTTGACTCTATATGTGACGCTGGTATGCATAAATCACAATGGTATTTACTACATCGATTATTGAAGACAAAACTTAAATGATTTAATTACAAATATGCAAAATTATTTTGCTTTATATTATAAAGTTTTAGAAAATTTGTGAAAAGGCGTGGCTTACGGTACAAGAGAAGAATATATCCGATCCTAATATGTTAAGTCTTTCTTCATAAGTATTAAATATCTTTTTCTAGTTTTTCGCTGCTAAAATTCTATTTTAACCCTGTTACACTTTTTTTCGCATTTCAATATTCAAGAGTACGTACACCTCTAGTTAAATATCATGTTTTAGAAAACACGGTACAGTGAAACTGATTGCATGAAACAGCAAATATGCATTCGATAATCGTTTTATTATTATTATTATGAATATTTAATAATTTTAAAAAGATTTTTTACCATAAATTTTCTGCTTAAATTTTGTTGTGACATATTTGCATTTGGTTACTGTACCGTTTGTAAGCTTTGTGTTATTTAAAATTTATCCCATAATGTAACATAATAAAATATCAAATTTCTATTAAAAGTTTTTTAATACAGAATCAAATAGTGAAAAATTGCTTTATTATTATTATTATTTTTTTTTTTTTTTTTTAAGTTTATAAGATCTATTATTGGAACATAGCTCAATAGTATTTATTTTCAATTTCCTAATCACGAAATCAAAGTCACAGTTATTATGGAATAAAAATTTAAAACAAAGGAATTGTCTTATTACTTTCAAATATATAGATATTGATCTTACAGAATCCTGAAATTTCATTTAAAAGACTTTAAACGTCTAAATTTAAAAATTCAAAATAAAATAAATTAATCTAAATGCTTTTAAAGTTGAAACGGGAAGATTTCAAAATATATGAAAATTGGCATTTGTGTTTTGAACATTTTGGTGCGGCAGATATTAAAAACAATATTTTTATGATGAGCTGAACCTGAGCTTAAGAGAGGGCGGATCCCCAGCTCTTTAGCACGAGTGATATCACCTGACTAAAACCAGAATAAACAAAATTTTAATTTATTCCGGTGTATTTTTAGCCCACTGTTATTCTTTTTTTTTTCCTTTTTTTTCAAATTTCAACACTAGCTACAGTACGCTTACGTCCTATTTACATTAAGCCTTGATATGGAAGCTATGTTGCAGTTTTTCGATGCTGCGAAATTTACAAAATATATTTGTGTTAATATACTATACAGATAGAAGAATAATTATATAATATCAACAAATCTTCTTTAATCAATATGTTTATATACATTACTGTATGGAAATGTTATATGAATATTGTATTTATTTTTAATGAGAGATATAAACACAAAATACTAAAAAAAAAGAAGAAAATGTGTTATAAATTTTTATAAATCAAGCAAAATATATATGCATACTTGCCAACCTAACCCGTAACATTGTTAGTTCCCGCCCCTGTGTGTACACAATTTAATTTTTAGAGTAATTAACTTCAAATACATTTACGATTAACTCATTGAGCGCCACGCGAATTCTTATGGAAATCCCATTCGGGCCACACGTGCTGCTTAGAAGCGTGTTATTTTTATCGATTTTCAATAAACCCCATTAGGCCTTAACGATATAATCCTATAAAAATCCTATTTAAAAAAAAAAAAAAAAAAACATGAAGTAAATTTTAAATAAATTGTCAGTAATTACTTAAAACTATGTAAGTTCTGTAGTTTTATATCATATTTTACACTGCCGGCTGACTTAGCCTAAATGGAAAGTTCAGTGTCAGCCACCGATGGCTCACACGGCTCTAAAAAGACTGATGTGAAAAAAATGTACGGAAAGGGGCGGGACCAGTAATCTTCCGGGATAGGTTGACAAGAATGTATATACATAGAGCAATGCCAGAAAATGTTCTTTATTTTTCATGAACCAGATGAATGGTACTTTTTTTCTGAATAGTCTATGTATTAAATATAATGCTGCTTTAAATACCCTTTAAATGAAAAGTTTTATTACATAAAGTAATTTTCTGGCACTCTAAAGCTCCCAAATTACACACAATACAAAACCCCGCCTTTTTCCAGTGTTTAAAGGGTATTAACGTTTAATATGCTTTATATTCGTTTTGATCTTTCCTTCTCCTCCTTATCTTCTTCTTTTTTCCTTAAAAGAAAAAAAAAGAGTTATGTAACATTTTGACCTTTTCAAGTGAAGATTTAGATTAAGGGTAGTCAGCCTTTCTACACCCACCGTCCACTTCGGTATCTGTGTTAAAGTGTAGAATTTTAGAACATCCCATTAAGTAGTAGGATTTATTATTTTGCATATTAATTTGTTACACATTATAAAATATAAAAGCAAAAGAATATCGTGGAGATTTATGTAAAAGATTTTAATAATGTCATGAAAATAATAATAATAATAATTAATTAAAAAAATAAATAAATAAAAATAAAAAAATCTGTTTTAATATTTTTAAAAAGTCAATTAAAGAAAATGAAAGTACTGCAGTATCAGAACAAACTCCAATTGTCACTGTGAAACGGCCGTGGGAACCAGGTTGAGTGCCGCCGTTTCAGACAATTATACGGCAGCTTGAGTTAAAATAATTTTGAATTTTCAAACAAATTTAAAACCATTCATCTTTTTCTTTTTTTTTTTTTTTTTTTTGATAGATATTTTAATATCTATTCAAGCTATTTAATTTTCTTCGTATGAAGTGAACTATCTGATGTTTAATCAATAGAAACCAATAAAAATCTTTTAATTCATAAACTAACTCAGAGAGTTCTGTGAATTAGTCATTTTTTTTATTTTATAATTAACATTTCTGAAATTTTTTTCCGGTGCGAAACTTAATAAATAATGTATATTGGGTGGTAGATCGTGATTTATATTTTCTAAATGTATAGACGGACCCCTAATACATTTTCATGTGTAACTCTATTTAAAATTGATTTAAGGTATATAAATAGGTATGTTTTTCGAACCACCTTGATCTCAGAAATCTGAATATGAAGTCAAAAATAGGGGTTGCCTTTGAAGAAAATGAAGTTAATGCCAGTTTTAATATGTAGACGACCCCTTAGGCAAAATTTAACTATACCGTTATAAACTAGACGTTAGTACAAATCGATCGGTACCAGTCAAATGTTTCTACGATAATTTACGGCGAAATTAGGTGGGGGGGTGGCGTTTTTTTTTTGGGGTGACTGTACAGAAAGGAAAACGAAAGACAACGCATTCTGACGTAACACGTAAAACAAAATAAAATACATTTTTAGATCAGTATAATATATTCGCGATTAAGATTTTGTACTGCACAATATATTTCATTTGAGGTGTGGATGTATACAAATAACTTGATAATTGCTGATGAAAACAATTGGCATTTCGGGGAAATTAAATTTTAACATGTACATGACTTACTGTCCAATTTATTTTAAAACATTCATGTTAATTATATCAAAATATTGAATAAATGTTATATTTTTTATTAAAATTATATAATAAATTTACCATTTCGGAATAATATTAAAATGGAGGACATATTAAAAATATGCAAATTTTCCAAATTTTGTAATTTTCCGGAGCAATCATTGTAAAGCCCTTTTTTCTCCTTTACTCATTTTCTTGAGTAATTTTCCCCAATATGTAACTAAGATTAAATAAACAGAAAACTACTCTTATAAAAAAGTAGTAGAAGTACGAAAAGAGGGTGATACTAATAATACCCTGGAATAAATTATAGATATTGGCAACTCTGAGTTATGAGATGTTTCACTTCGCATCAATCTATAATAATATAAGGAAAAGGTTTGTCTATTCTTCTATACGGTGAGCCCCTATGGAACGCAGAAGTACAAGTTTAAAACTTTTGCGTTTCTAAGAAGAATTTTTAAATTTTCATTAAATAATAGAAAAATCCCTCCCAACAACGCAAATTCCACCCTACGCCAAGAGCATAGCTGCAAGCAACTTGTTGCAAAACAATCTCAAACAACAATAAAGTTGTTTTAACAAGAATCGACTACTTAAGATTACTTTACTAATAATGCAATCTTCGAGTAATAGTATAAAATAGTGCCTAAGTAATAAAAGTGGTGGCAACTATTTTATAAGTTATTTCTTGATAAAATATTCATCTTCTATTCTAACACACACACACACACATATATATATATATTAATTAATATTATTGTTAATATGGTATTCTTTAGATTATTTAAATGTGAAACATGTAAAGTTCCTCCTTACAAACTTTCTTTGCAATAACAGTAATAATAATAATAATAATAAAATTAAAAATTAACGTGGTTGAGATATTTCACTATACAAACTGAAATGATACCACTTGACTTTCCAAATTTTAGGTAATTAATACTTCTGCAAACTAATAAATTTGCAAATCAGGAGCGTCAACGTCGTAAATGCTCACTCCTTACTTGTCAAAAACTTTTTATTTATTTAATTTTATTTAAAGTAATTATTAATATATTTCTCTGTCACAAATACATATATGTGATTAGCTCGCTACATAACCAGCTGTATTTCTGAGGGGTCTACCACCCTCTAAATATCTTGTTGTTTTTATTTGTCTCTCTCTATATATTAATATATATAGGTGTATCTGTATTAATTGCAACTAATAGTCTAATGTTAATTCCTTGTAACTCAAAATACCCTTTCTAAATATCAAAATACTCTATTTTATAATTTATAGAAATTCTTTTTCATTACCATTTCTATCTCTACCATTTTCTACAGAAATCATGGTTTTAAACATCCAAACAACATATGTTAATTTCACTCCATGAATATAGCAATTTAAAAATGTACTTTTAAAAATTATCATCTGTAGACCTTAATGGTACAAACTACTTTTATGTGCCCCTATACACGAGCATGCTTCCAACATCCTAATTAATATTCCATAGTACTGTTAACCCTGCCTACATTTTCGTGCCTTTTTGCAGTATTTTCAATCCTAGAAGTTCGAGATGTGATGAGTGCCGAGTACCCTGGGACTATTGCCCCACACCTCAGCGATCAGACATATAGGTATCAGACAATAAAGTTAGTAACCAGACATTAAAAATAAAGGGGGTGAAAGGAAAAAGGAAAGCAGGTGCTAGGCAGGGCTACCAGATATCAAAAATTTTAAAATAAGTCGGTCATTGCAAGTTTTGAAAGCACCATCCTCCAATTACGAAAAATTGGTGTTGTATTCACCAGCGCTTCCTGGAGAATCGTAAGTTTTTCAATGACATTATTAGATTTTTTTCATTTTATCGCTAGCTAATTTGAGTTTAAGTTAAAGTTCATTAAAATTATTAACTTTAAATTCAGCAGCTATTTCGTTTAAAATCTCATTTAACTGGTTTAATGGGTTCGACGAGACTATTTTGAAATAAGGGAGGGGAAAAGTATTAGTGGGCGTGGCTTTCAGAGCATAAGAAATTTCGGATTAGATGTAGTTAATATCATTGACAGGGAGAATATTTATGGTAGGATGGGATTTATTTTATTTTTCAATAAATTTTGGACAGCGTCTGTAGTTTGCTAGATGATTTCCACAGTTACCACATACAGGGGTAGTTAATTTTTCATTTCCTAAATTACAATGCTTGGTGAGGTGATCTCCGGTGCATTTAACACATCGTTGATTGCATATTTTCCAAATTTCTATTTCTAAGCCCCGCCCTTTTCTATTTCTTTAAAAGTTATACTGTTTAAGGTAAAGGACTTTGTGTATTCGTGTATAAATCGCTTAAGGATAAAACTTAAGCGATTTATACTGGGCATTCGACACGGTAATGCAGTCAAAGGGCAGTTTATAACCGTAGGCCAACAACACGACACGGTAATTTTCACTGAAAAATATAAACACAGTTAACACTCAATGAATTAAACACGAATATACAAAATTAATTTTAAAAATAATATTTTATTTTCGAGGCACGCCTAAAGAGGGAGCTAGACTTTTAAAAGGAAGGAGTTAACTCGCGACCGTCAACAATGTATTAAAATTACTGATGTCATGAAGAAGAGACCCAGAGTGTCCATCTCTTAAAATAAAATAATAGTTATGCAGAATTAAGATATAGTTAAAATGCTGCATTCTATAAAAAGTATTATATAGTATTTAATTTTCTCTTTTGTTAAACAAATAAGTAAATAAAAATAATAGTAGTATAAATATATCATCTAATTCAGTATATTAGATCTAACCCATTTCCTGTCTTCAAAAGATAATTTAATCCTCTACTCAGAGGAAAAAAAAAAAAAAAAAAAGTAAAACAAAGTACATCTATTTCAGTTTATTTCTTTCTTTATTCATTTTACCATGCTTTTATTAACTTCGATTCTTGTTTGAATGTCCAGTACAAATCTTGCAATCGATTTTTAACTAACTTCCCAACTAGCTAGACATTTAAAACTTTCAGGACAGCTCAGAACACAGGTACAATACATTTTTATAATACTTTTAGTTAACTGTTGGAGGTCCCTACTGCCTTCGGCAGCGTTTATATGATTCGTAACGAAATTTATTTAACTAACTTCCCGACTAGCCAGATATTTGAAACTTTCAGAATAGTTTAGAACAAGGTGAAAATTCATTTAAATACTTTTAACCATCTACTTAGGAACTCTGCTGCCTTCGGCAGCATTGCCAGTACAAAGCTTGCAATCAATTTTTAACTAACTTCCCGGCTAGCTAGCTATTTGAAACTTTTATAGTAGCTCAAAACATGATAGCAATGAATTTTTTTAATACTTTTAGCCAACTGTTCCGAGTTCCCGTTGCCTTCGGCAGCGTTTATATGATTCAACAGAAAATTTGAAAACATGGTATATAAAAAGTTCTTTTTATCTTGTAATTTTTTTTTTTTTATTCCCAACGGTCGTTCGTAAATGATGCAATCAAACAACGAATGTTACCATTTTACCATTTTTTTAAAATTAATTATTATTAAACAAACCTTAATATTTTGAAAAACTCTTCTCATTAATGAATAGTTGTGCTAACTTTCAATATAAATAAGGTATAAGATTTCAATTATATTATTATTTTCAAATAGTCAAAGTGGGCAATTATCTGTCAATTGTGTAACTCGTGGCACGAAAAAGAGGTCCCAACGGTTTTTTCGCACTATTAATTGGAGGCAAAAACAAGGTAAAGGCAGTTGCAAGTTTTTCTGTTGTTCGAGGTGTACAAACTCTTGTTATATAAATTTTCTTCTACTCTCGGCGTAACATAGTATTTAATTAATGTTCATTGTTTTTGTTATAAATAATTCAAGTTTGTGAAAGTAAATTTTTATTATTAACATCAAACTACTTCATCGTGTCTAATTATCCAAGGAGCAAAATAAAAACTTGTGGATTTTCATGAATGAGCATATGAATAAATTTGTTTATTCAGTGAGCAATTCTCCATTTTTTAAAATAATTGTAAAAGTGAATGTCAAATCGAAATATTTTGGGTGTCTCTCCGCCTTTAGTCTTATGTTGAACAGCCTATTGCAAGAAAATGTCATACAGTACGACGCAAAAGTTTAGACAATGACGTTATTCATCTTTAAAATTTAGAATTATGACGTCAGAATTACAAAAACCTGTATAAATATTTAAAATACATTTTAAAATGCTATAATCAAAAGACAGTCGTTTGATTTGCTATAATTTTAATTTTTTTTATAAAAATAAAAATTTACTTGTCGCAAAAGTTTAGACACGATTATGAGTTTCCGTGAATATTTGCTGTCATGTGCAAATTTAAAATCGATGATGTCACAGATTTTGAGTACTTAAGTTGTGTAAACGATAACGCTTCGTAGTCGACATGCCGCGAGCTAAAAAAATTCAAGGGAATGAGGTTTCAATGATCTGGCAGTTGAAAGCTGAAGTGAAACGCGTTTCAGAATTTTTGGCTATTATTAATAGATCTAAGAAATCTATTCATCAAGTTTTATCGCGTGGTTGTGAATATAAAGCAAAATGTAGATCTGAAAGGCCACGTGTAAGAAATATTCAAGATAATCGCCTGATACAAAGACTAGCGAGTACCTAACAAATGAGTGTACGTGGAATTCAAAGGTCATCGGGACTCTCTGTATCAAAGGATACGATTCGTAGAAGAATTGTGGAAAAAGGAACAACAGTTTATAGCAAAATGTAAAAGAAAGCAGCTCTGAAGCCACATCATAAGATACAAAGAATGTTGGGGGCTCGAAAGCATATGTCATATGGACAGAAATGGCAATCAGTCGTATTTAGCGATGAAAAAAAGTAGAATCTAGATGGTCCCGATGTCTAGTCATCGTACTGGCATCATGCAGAAGGAACCTCTAGGTTTTTTCAGTCCCAGATAAAGAGGGGGCTCGGTGATGATTTGACCAGCCATTTACTATAATGAACAAGTATCTCTGACCTTTACCAGTGGTATATCACAGCAAATATCACAGCATTATACAAAGACATTAGAAAATAACTTAATGCCCTTTGCTGAGCTTCTAGGTGGCCCTCAGTGGCAATTTCAACAAGACAGTGTTTAGATTCACATTGCAAACAATACAAAATCTTGGTTTAATTCTCATAATATAAGAGTTCTCGACTGGCCAGAATTAAAACAGATCTTAACCCTACAGACAATCTTTGGAGCATCATGTCTCGCAAAGTTTATAGCAATGGTAGACAATACTGTTCTGTACAGGAACTCATGACATCTATTGAGGATGCATAGTACGACATCGGCCCCAAACTATGCAAAATTTAGTTTCTTGGACGGAATCTCGTATTTATGAAGTAATACAGAAGCACGGATGCACAATTAGGTTTTAAAAATTGCTTTTTTATATTTTATTTAATTTTTATCTAAACTTTTGAGACAGTATTATATTTTTGTTACCATTTAATTACTTGCAATATGTACAGTGCTACTTTTCATTGTTATAAAGATTGTTTATCTGCACAGCACATTACATCCAAGCTATGTTAGGAAAATTTATTAAGTATTTTTCGAAATCTGCATGAATTTTTTCATTGTCTAAACTTTTGCTTCGTACTGTAACAATAACACAATAACATATTATATACAATATAAAATATAATACATTTTATAAATAATATATATATTTTTCAAAAATAAACTTTAAATGCTTTCTTTTTTTGCATAATACCGTAATTAAATACAAATATTCCTCATCTCAAAATTATTAACACAGACTAATGAACTCAGACGGCGCAATCCCATTGATGTAATAGAAATTTTATTAACATGGAAAATCACATAGACGATGCGCGCCGCTGGCCGACGATCGAAATGCGATATGCAAATGAGCGAACAGTCACATTTGGCGCGTTATCGCTGTTTGGCGCAAGTGTGACCTAAAAAACAACGGCAGCAGAAGAGTACTATTTATTAGGGCTGGATTATTTATCAATATATCCCCAAGTATCGATATTTTTTTAATATCCCGATAACAATATTTAAGATCTAGCTCCGCCGATATATCCCTTTAACTATATTGCCTAGTGCGCACTGTGAGATCGATCGATATGCCAATAACTATCGCTGAACGCCAACCTTACAATATCATCTTCAAATTATGCTTCCGCGCTAGCACACATCACGAACGAAACCCGAGTGAACGAAACTCGAGCGAACGAAACCCGAAAATCGAACATACAACAGCGAACGAGACCTGAAGAAAAAAAGCGCCGAATATATTATTCTAATACACATTCTCTACTTTCCTTTAATTACTCACTGATGAACTAGAAAAAATAACCCAACGCCAAACGATCTCTATTACAATACATATACTTCCTCATCCTTCATAACCTCAAATCTAAACATCACTGCTTTAAAAAGGCCACGGCATAATAAAAAAAATGAAGCAGTATTTATTGAAAGCCATCTGCTTTGATTATCACGTGAATAAGCTGACTTCGTTCAAGGTCACAGTTCTACCCTTTCACTAGCAATGCGCATTCATACCTATAATCAGCAGGTGTGTTTACTAGGAAAGACATTTGATGTTAGTCGAAACGATATATCCCTAACCGAGATATCTACTATGGGTTCTGATCTATCACACTATATTGACTTCCCACTCTACAATTCATGCATTTCCCTGACCCTAAACGATAATATGAAAGAATTTATACTACCGTTAGTGTAAGTTCTTTGATCATCACATCGTAGGTGATGAAAACCACAGACAAGGCGATACAAAAACAAACGCTCATTATGACGAATGAAAACAATATCTTTTGTTTTAGCTCATTTTCTGCTATTGGTTCATTGATATTGGTCTATTTCAAAGTATCGATACATACTGGCCAATAGGATGCGAGCTTCAACATGTGTTTAACAAAGATCATCAAAGCCGAACTGGTATCGATATCTACTAGAAGAGTTTTTTTTGCAAATTTTCTTAGTGTTTAATAAAAAAACTTCTGAAAATATAAGCAATTATAGAATGTAATTTCTTTTTAAATATCATTTTATTATTATTAAATATTTCGATAAAATATTTTTTTTATTAAGGCTGTATATCAGTCAGATAGATCCCTTTCTCCTTTCCCATGTTATCCAATGGGATTTTCGTTGCTTCGTTTTATAAAAATATCTCATTCAAAAACGAAGTTTTTCAAATTCTGTTTTTTGAATATTACTCTTTGAACGGGTTGCCTTTTAGCTTGGTGAGCAATTTTTCGAAAAAAAATAATTTTAATATTTTATTTCAATAAGTAAATTATGGACTCTAAGTGTGGATCGCTAAGTAAAATATTTAAATTTATTTTTCCGAAAAATTGCTCACTAAGCTAAAAGACGACCTGTTCAAAGAGTAATATTCAAAAAACAGAATTCGAAAAAGTTCATTTTTTAACAAAATATTTTTATAAAACGACTCGACAAAAATCCCATTGGATAATATGGGAAGCGAAAAGGGTGCTATCTAACTGATGTAAAATAAAGTTTTATCTTCAGTAATTTTGCAGTGACAGTTTCTTTATAGAATTACTAGCAGGCAACGCCCACTTCGCTGGTCCCTATTTTTAAATGAATCACTCTAATTACTGAATTCTCAAAATTGCATTCATTTTTATCACGTGAAAAGAAAAGAGAAACAAAATCTGATTAGGAAAAATTTCGCACCGGGTTCTCACTGCCTTCGGAAAAAATTTCCAAAATGCTCTAACTCTTATTTCTATTATTTTCCCCCTTCGCCCCCCCCCATCCCGTCTATCCTAATAATTTTACAAATTCGAAAATATCCGCAATCGATTTGTAAGTATCAAAAACCACTATGCACCAGTTTTGAACTATCTATCTCTATTTTTATTTTTTGGCCCCTCCGTTCCCCCCCTTCCCGCCCCTCCCAATAATTTAAAAAATTCGAAAATATCCGCAATCGATTTGTAGGTATCGAAAACATCTATGTACCAATTTTGAATGATCTAACTCTATTTTACTTTTTTTGCCCCCCTCTCCCCCCCCCACCTTCCTGGCCCTCCTAATAACTTTACACTTTCGAAAATATCCCCATTCGACTTGCAGGCCTCGAAAACCTATCTGTAAAAATTTTGAACGGCCTAACTGCATTTATATTTGTTTTTGCCCCATAGCCCCCCCTTCCCGCCCCTCCTAATAATTTTACAACTTTGAAAATATCCGCAATCGATTTGTAGGTATCGAAAACCTCTATATACCAATTTTGAACGATCTAACTCTATTTTTATTTTTTGCCCCCCCTCTCCCTACCCCCTTCCTTTCCCTCCTAATAACTTTACACTATCGAAAATATCCTCATTTGACTTGCAGGCCTCTAAAAAATATCTGTATCAATTTTGAACGCCCTAACTGTATTTCTATTTGTTTTTGCCCCATAGCCCCCCGCCCCCCCCCTGCTGCCCCACCTGGGGGCTGAATTTCTAAAATTCCAGAAATTGGTTTTTAGATATTTGCATTAACTATATTTTAGAGCAAAAATTTCACGTATATCTGTTTTTTTGTTTCAGATATATAGGATTATGCGAAATCACGTTTTACGCATGTGAAATCACGTTTTGCTCCCCCCCCCCGCCCCCCTTGGGGACGGAATTTTGAAAATTCCAGAAATTGGTTTTTAGACATTTGTATTAGCTATATTTTAAAGCAAAAATTTTACGGATATCTGTTTTTTTGTTTGAGATATGAAGGATTTTGTGAAATCACGTTTTGCCGCCCCCCCCCTCCCCCCTTGGGGGGCGAATTTTGTAAAATCGCTTCTTAGTGGATGCCTACGCCATAGAAAGAACATTGTCACGAAATTTCATGCTTCTAGGTCAAGGGGTTTGGTCTGGGCGTTGATAGATCACCCCCTCACTCACTCACTCACTCAGGAAGTGTTCTTTTATAATATACTAGCAGGCAACGCCCGCTTCGCTGGTCCCTATTTTTAAATGAATCACTATAATGAATTCTCAAAATTGCATTAATTTTTATCACATGAAAAAAAAGAGAAACAAAATCTGAGTAGGAAAAATGTCGCACCGGGTTCTCACTGCCTTCGGAAAAAATTCCCAAAATGCTCTAACTCTTATTTCTATTATTTTCCCACTTCGCCCCCCCCCCTCCTGTCTATCCTAATAATTTTACAAATTTGAAAATATCCGCAATCGATTTGTAAGTATCAAAAACCTCTATGCACAAGTTTTGAACGATATATCTCTATTTTTATTTTTTTACCGCTCTACTTCCCCCCTTCCCGCCCTCCCAATAATTTTAAAAGTTCGAAAATATCCGCAATCGATTTGTAGGTATTGGAAACCTCTATGTACCAATTTTGAATGATCTAACTCTATTTTCTTTTTTTTGCCCCTCTGCCCCCCCTTCCCGGCCCTCCTAATAACTTTACACTTTCGAAAAAATTCCCATTCGACTTGCAGGCCTCTAAAATCTATCTGTACCGATTTTGAACGGCCTAACTGTATTTCTATTTGTTTTTTACCATAGCCCCCCCTTCCCGCCCCCCCCCTTCCCGCCCCACCTAATAATTTTAAAAATTCGAAAGTATCCGCAATCGATTTGTAAGTATCGAAAACATCTATATACCAATTTTGAACGATCTAACTCTATTTTTATTTTTTTGCCCCCCCCCTCTCCCCCCTCTCCCCTCCCCCTTTCCCGGCCCTCCTAATAACTTTACACTTTCGAAAATATCCCCATTCGACTTGCAGGCATCTAAAACCTAACTGTACCAATTTTGAACGGCCTAACTGTATTTCTATTTGTTTTTGCCCCATAGCCCCCCCTTGCCGCCCCCCCCCCTTCCCGCCCCTCCTAATAATTTTACAAATTCGAAAATATCCGAAATCGATTTGTAGGTATCGAAAACCTCTATATACCAATTTTGAACGATCTAACTCTCTTTTTATTTTTTGCCCCCCCCTTCCCCCCCCCTGCTGCCCCACCTGGGGGTTGAATTTTTAAAATTCCAGAAATTGGTTTTTAGATATTTGCATTAGCTATATTTTAGAGCAAAAACTTCACGCATATCTATTTTTTTGTTTGAGATATATAGGATTATGCGAAATCACGTTTTTACGCATGCGAAATCACGTTTTGCCCCCCCGCCCCCCTTGGGGACCGAATTTTGAAAATTCCAGAAATTGGTTTTTTGACATTTGTATTAGCTATATTTTAAAGCAAAAATTTTACGGATATCTGTTTTTTTGTTTGAGATATGAAGGATTTTGTGAAATCACGTTTTACCCCCCCTCCCCCCCTTGGGGGCGAATTTTGTAAAATCGCTTCTTAGTGGATGCCTACGTCATAGAAAGAACATTGTCACAAAATTTCATGCTTCTAGGTCCAGGGGTTTGGTCTGGGCGTTGATAGATCACCCCTCACTCACTAACTCACTCAGGAAGTGTTCTTTTATATATATAGATAGATATAATATTGAATAGTTTATTACGTTTTTTCATGTAGCATTTATTTTTTCTCTTTCTATTTATTTATTTATTTATTTATTTTAAAGCCGTACATGTTAAATAAAATTGGTTTAAATGCAAAATGAGTTACAAAATGAAACTTTAACATAATTTTGTTTAAATAATATAATTTTTATACTGACAATGTATACATATATAATATATAATTCAAATTTCAATTATTGTGAAACTATTACGAATTCGAATTGAACATATATATTTAAAAAATATTGTAATGATTTGGTAAGCATATACAAAAATAAACAAGTCCTACCGGTTTATTCGGAAGGGTAGGTTGATTTCTTTTTCCTTATCAAGTAGCCCATTTTGTCTCAAAATGGCGGCTACAAATTATTAATGCACTGGGTAGAAATATTGATGTAGGCTACGCACATATGGAGTTTTAAGCAAATCGGTTCATTTATGGAAGAATGGCCCACGACCTACCCACGGACAAACAACTAGAATTGAAAAAGTCCCCACCCCACACAAAAAAATAAATAAATAAATTATATATATATATATATATATATATAGGCTAACGTTGAAACAATGGTGATTTTTTTTTTCCCCTACGGTTATTAATGGCCGTTGACTACACTGATGGCCCACTCACTTGCAAACCATTGTCCCATATGCAATATTTTACTTTACTACATTTTGGTCTATTTATATTTTGCTGTTTTTATAGATCTTCTGCGAATAATCAACATCTTCGATCTTTTAATGAGTGTGATAAAATTAAATATTTTCTGTGACAATACGCAATTTTTAGAAAAAAGCTATTATATGCAAATTTAACGCATACATTAATATTCAACACATAACGTTATTCTTTATGATGGGGCAACTATACCTACCTCATCGAACAAAATGTCAATCTAAGGGCCAAAAAGAAAATACATAAATTAATAAAAAATACGGCATTAAGCCAACTGCAAATATACGAATTAAACAAATGCTAACAGCGCGAACCATTATCTGCTGAGTGACCAACGACTAATGTTTGTAGGGCAAGCAGGGCCCGACTAACAAATTTTTATGCCCAGGGCACTTTAAATTTTTCGTGCCTCCTTAGAAGAGGAAGATTTCATCCTCATTCCCCCCCCCCCCCCAAAAAAAAAAAAAAAAAAAAAAAGGTTATTAATATACCACAATTTTTAGCAGGCGAAAAAGCAGATCGAAAAATAAATTATTTGATAAAAAAATTTTAATCTGGTTTTGTTTTAGACCAGATTCTAAAGACAAATAAAATTACCGCAATCAGTCTAATGACAGTTTTTATTTTATTTTATTAATGTAAGTGAAACATGAAACACAGTTGAGTTAAAAAAAAAAAAAAAAAAAAAAAAAGATTCAGACCATATATTTTAGCCATTAGTAAAATTTTGTGCCTCTCAGAAACCTGGGGCACTAGCCCCAGGTGCCCGTGCAATAGTCAGGCCCTGAGGGCAAGCTATCTTGAATATGAAATTGCATGCTATCAAAATATGTAATTCTTTCATTTTTAATTTAATTTATTATTATTATTATATTTTTTAACAAAAAAGAAAAGGGACAAGCACAGGAGTACACAGTTTGTAATCTGAAGTAGAAGTTACTGCCAGAAGCAAGAGAAAGGGAAGAATAACAAAATAAAGAAAAACAATTAAAGTTGAGAATTAAATTGAAGACCCCCTTTGTGTGTAGATCTATTTACAGGATAGTTGTGATCGTATACAGCAAGGGAAAATAAAACAGGATTACCGAAAATCTCAAAGTCCTAACAGAATTAAACATTTAAACGTTAATGAAACCATTACGTCTCGGAGAGAAAATCTCCTTGTAAATATATAAAAAACATGAAAAAAAGTTCAGAAAAATTGAAAATTATTTATGTTAACACAATGTTGACCGGTCACGAGTTAACTCGATCCTTTTAAAAGTCTCGCTCCACCTTTAGGCGAGCCTCTAGAATAAAATATTATTTTTAAAAATTAAATGTGTGTATTCGTAATTAATTTATTGAGTGTTATTCGCGTTTATGTTTTTTGGTGGCAATTACCGTGTCGTGTTGTTAGCCTACGTTTATAAGTGGCCGCTGACTACATTGATGGCTCACTCAGTCATTGGCAAACCGTTGGCCCATATGCAATATTTTACTTTACTACATTTTGGTGTATTTATTTTTTTGCTGTTTTTCTAGATCCTCTGCGAATAATCAACTTTTTACAGATCTTCTGCGATTAATTCTCGGCGACCTTTTAATGAGTGTGACAAAATTACATATTTTCTGTGATAATCAGAGCCTGATTAAGGGGGAAGCACACATTATTTATACTTACACCGTTATTTTTTAACAAATACTTTCCTCCTATAATAAACAGAAAATCATCATTAACAATTATTTTAAAAGAATTTTGGTGTCTAATAACGGTGAGTAAATTGGATTGTTTTACACCGTTCATTTTTTATAAAAAATATTTCGTCGTCAAAGCGTGGAATTTCTATGACATGAAGTAAAAAATAATTGTAAAAATATTCCGGTGAGAGCGGAGATAATGTGTGCTTCTCTCTTAATCAGGCTCTGGTGATAATACGCAATTGTTAGAAAAACGCCATTATATGCAAATTTAACACATACATTATTATTCAACTCATAACGTTGTTCATTATGGTGGGGCAACCATAGCTTCCTCATCGAACAAAATGTCAATGGAAAGGATCAAAAATAAATAAATAAATAATAAGGCATTGAACCATTTGCAAATATCCGAAATAAACAAGTGCTAACCGTGTGAACCATTATCTGCTGAGCGACCAACGACTGACGTTTGTAGGGCAAGCTGTCTCGAATATGAAATTGCATGCTATAAAAATATGTAATTGTTTTATTTTTTATTTAATTTATTATTATTATTATTATTTTAACCCTTTAACGGGCCGTTTATTTGTAGTAATGGTATATTAAAATATTTTTTTATATTGAGAGTGATAATAAGAAAAGAACTCCATTTAGCTTATTAGGTAAAATTAATTTGATTTTTAATATTTTATAAGGCCAGGAGAAGTAGATTTACTGCCCAATAAATTAATTTTAAATGAGAAAGGCGTGGTAAGCTACCTTTCAACGCCTACTGTTTATTCTAAACACAAAATTTTCTGGTAAAATTACTTACTACGGCCTTATAAACAGAATTTCAGAAAAAAAGAGGAATCAACACAGAGTGTGACCCTTGTTCTTTTATTTTGCCCCTTCATGCATTTTAGCAGAGTAAAAACGGGCAGGGTAGTAAAATTAGCTTATCACGCCTTCCCCATTTTAAAATTCATGACTTTGTGGTAGAATATTTACCACAGCCCGTTAAAGGGTTAACAAAGTGAAAAGGGACAAGCACAGGAGAACACAGTTTATAATCTCAAGTAGAAGTTATTGCGAGAGGCAAGAGAAAGGAAAGAAACTAACAGAGGGGGAAAAAAAAACAATTAAAGTTGAGAATTAAATCGGAGGCAAACTTTGGGTGTACATCTATTTACAGGATAGTTGTGATCATATACAGCAAGTGAGATTAAAGCAGGATTACCCAAAATATCTAGGTACAAATGGAATTAAACATTTAAACGTTAAATGGAACCATTAAGTCTCGAAGTGAAAATCTCCTTATAAATATAAAATACATTAAAAAAAAAAGTCGGAAAATTTTAAATTATTCATGTTAATATATTGTTGGCCTGATACGAGTGAACTAGTTCCTTTTAAAAGTCTACCTCCATCTTTAGGCGTGCCTCTAAAATAAAATATTATTTTTATAATTACTTGTGTATTCGTGTTTAATTCGTTGAGTGTTATTTGTGTTTATGAATTTCGGTGGCAATTACCGTGTTGATTGACGAGGATAAACTTTATACGCGAATACAAAAAGTTCTTTTCTTGAAACACTTTAACTTTTAACAGATCGAAAAGGGCAGGACTTAGAAATAGAAATTAGGAAAATACGCGGGTGTTGACCGCATATTTTCTTTTTCTTTTTTTTTCTTTTTTAAGAAAAAGCGCTGTCAACAATGATAGGTAAAACACCGCATATTTTCCTATTTTCTCTTTCTAAGCCCCGCCCTTTTGTATTTCTTTAAAAGTTCTACTGTTTCACGGAAAGCATTTTTTTCCATTCATGTATGTATCGTTTAAGTGTTATCCTCGACAATCGACACGGTAATTGCCACTGAAAAATATAAACACAGGTAACACTCAATGAATTGAACACGAATACACAAAATTAATTTCAAAAATAATATTTTATTTTAGAGGCACGTCTAAAGGTGGAGCTAGTCTTTAAAAGAAACGAGTCCACAATGTGTTAATATTTTAAACTGAATAAAAACAAAATAAAACATCAATTTATAATATTTTTAGAGTGATATCAGAAAAATAAAATAATTGTTATATTAATTTTATAATAATTTCTTATTATTAATATTTTCCAGGTAGTTAAATAAACACAAAAACCAGTAAAAACCATTTTTGCCTTTTTATTTTAAAGAAATTAATGTAATGTCTTGCATAATTTCTATAAATTAATGTAATTTCAAGAAATAAAATGAATGAAAGCACTAGTTTTCTGGAAAAAGGCAGCACATAACCGATTTATTTGCGAACAATTTGCCGGACTAGGTTGGCAGCTCTGCAGAATATTGCTCGTACCCGCCTTTTTTAGAGTATTTTTCTTCTTATTTCATCGTAAATACATTTGAGAAAATTACTGTAAAAATTATGTGGTGTGAAAAAAAGGCCGGGTACAAACAATACTTCGGATTATTAATTTGGATATTGGCAGCTTTGATAGTGATAGCTTTATCCCATGAGTTCAAAAATTTCCTTAATTTCTTTTTATCTTTTATGTATTATTATTGAATTTATCCTTGAATTCTAGAAAGACAGAAAAAAAAGTCATCTTTATCCGAAATATGTTTAATATCGGTTATTAATTACGAAATGTATTCTAAGTATCCCTGTTGAGGGGGGGTGGACTTTGTCTAGGCGTTTTCGGAAAACAAACGTGATTGTTTTATGACAGGTAAAACTGATCACATGCCGTCCATCAATAATACGCTGGAAATTGTTAACTGAACAAAGATCGCTAATAATTCTCTATCGTATATACGATATGTTTCGTTTCCGCAGGTATTAATTTATGCGAAAAAAAAAAAAAAAAAAAAAAATGAATAAAGGTTCTAAAACCCTATTTTACAATTCCTGTAAATAGAGACTATACTCATAGTTGCCAACTTTTACGCTTTTTGGTCATCGGAAAATTTTATTTTATTATTATTATTATTATTATTATTATTATTTTTTGTATTTCTGTAATAGTTTTCACTGGCAAGATAAAATTAAATTTACTGTTTTTTTTTTTTTTTTTTTGTAATGGTCAAAAGTAAGCTTTGCTTATTCGGTTCACACGATAATTAAAATGTCGTTCTTTTAGTTCCCCATCATACTATAGGTATTGGGAACTTAGGTAATCATGAAAAATTTCGACCTCGGTTTTTTGATTTTTTTTATACGTTTTCAGGTGTGAGGAATCCGAAAATGACAAAATCTGTATGGTGTCTGTCTGTAGGGTGTCTGTTAGTGGGTCAGTGGGTCAGTCCGTTAGTCTGTTAACACGATATCTCATGAACAAATAATCACAGAGAGGTCAGATCAGTTTTAAAATATTACTTTCGATACTGGCAAGAACCCTATTTATTTGGAACATTCGAATTAAAAAAACGTCGCAAGTTATTAGAAATTTACGATTTTCTTAACATGGGAGAATAGGACAAAAATTCACTTAAACGTGCATTAAATGAAAACTTTTTACTGTAAAAATGTCAGATCAGTTTTAAAATATCAGTTTTGATGCCGGAATGAACATCAGTAACTATAAATATGCTACTTTGAAAATTTCGCAAGTTATTGGAAATTTACGAATTTCTTAACATGGCAGTATAGGGCAAAATTTCACATAAACGTCAGTTTTGGGCGATATTTTCATGGTAAAGATGTCAGACTACTTTTGAAATATTATTTAGGACACTGGCATGAATATTAATGACTATGAATTTTCCACTATAAAAATTTCGTAAGTTATTGGAAATTTACGAATTTCTTAACATGGCAGAATAGAGCAAAATTTCACATAAACGTCAATTTTGAGGGATATTTTCATCGTAAAGATGTCAAACCACTTTTTAAATATTATTTTGGATACTAGCATGAATATCATAGACTATGATTTATCCAATTTAAAAAATTCGTAAGTTATTTGGAATTTACGATTTACTTAACATATCAGAATAAGGCAAAATTGAGCATAAACTTCCATTTTGAGGATCATTAATACATTAGACAACTTCAAAATTACATTTATGATATTTGTTTGAACATGATTGAATACAAATATTCTAATAGGAAAATTTCGGAAATTATTCGTAATTTACGATTTTATCAACATAGCGAAATTGTAAATTTTTCATATAAATAGTAATTTTGAGGATTATTGCATTGGAAACAGTAGCATGAAAACTAAACAACGGAATCGACCCTGATAAAATAAATTAATAGATTAGAATAAGATACATATATTGAAGTGAATGGTGGATAGCCTATTAGGCGGGGATTTCATTCTGTCACGGTATCAAGCTTTGGTCAAATTCATTTCTTTTAACATGATTATAATATGTCTCGCACTAGAATTTATGAGAACATATATATGATGGGGAACTGAGCAGAGTCCACCTATGCCAACTAGTTTTGTATTATTTACACAAACAGTGAAGTGCAGATTGAACGAAGCAGTGCTTTACAAATAAATAACTACCAACATTTAAAACTTTTAAATCAGAAATGACACCAGTATTTTTAAAATGGAATACGTGATATATATTTTCGACGGTTTATATTATCAAAAATTTTTCGTTTTGAAGTCTCCCTTGAAAAACGGGAGACTGGGCACCTATGGAAATATTTTTGGTAAAAGTTAGTCATTACAAAAAAAAACCTAGGAAGATTATTAACTGTAATGTAGAGAAAGGAAAACTACTTTATTTTTCAATCATTTCCGGCAAGGATGCAATTCCTGGATTATTAATTACGAAGCCTAAACACTTAGATTACATAATTCCGAGTACATACTTCTCAACATTTAATACTAAACTGCAAAAAATCAAACACTATGAAAAACTTTTTCAAAATCTTTTAAATATTTTGTTTCATTTCCAAAAGCCATGTATTCGTCGTCAACAACAACAAAAAAAAAAAAGTTAAATTCTCTAAGCACTTCTTTCTTAAACCTTTGAAAAGCCTGTGCTGCATTAGCATTGGATAAACCAAAACACATGAATAGGTATTTAAATAATCTAAAAAGTATAATTACCACACCTTTTTTTTTTTTTTTTTTTTTTAACTGACTCGCTATTTCTAGCTATATGATGATACGCTTGCATCAAATATAATTTACAAAAAAATTTCTTTTCTACGAAACCGAAAGAAAATTGAGGAGTGGGAGCAATTGGGAACACAGCGTTTAACTAATGAAAAATCTCTACAAATTCTCTCTCTCTCTCTTTTTTTTTTTTTTTTTTTTTTCCGAACCATGTGGATAGGACTCGCCCAAGAGCTTTTGGCTAGTCTGATAAAATCTTGACTTAATAGCTTTTGAAATTCCATTTTAGCTAAGCTCAATTTTTTAGGAAGTTACCTCCGAGGTCTACCAAAAATAGGCGAGCCTTTAGACAATATATGATAGTATGCTCAGCTGAATGTGTTTTACGTGTAACATGGAGAAAGGCAGGATTATCAATACTTGGGTATTTCATCAATAACCAATTAAAAGTACCGGAAATACATTTGCAATTCTAAAGTTTTTTTTAAAACGCAACCAGGAAAATTTAGAAGTTCTACCAATTATTGATCGATTATTTATCATTAGACCAAAATTGTCGAAAATTTCTGCCCTGGCTTCATTGCTACATTGGCGAAAGACATAAAAACTACTAATTGGGCTGGCGATTATTTACAAGAATATATAATTCCAAATATATACATAGTTTTTTACAATGCGACTAAGCATTGGTCAGGGGTTGACAAACTGACGGCTGTTTGTGAAGGGGCAGCCATCACTACTCTAAGAGGAACAGTACATCTATGCCAGGATTCGAACCCGGGCCCTACCATGTGGGAGTCAGGCAAGGACGCTAACCACCATATCGTATGGGCAGCATAATTCTAAATATGTAACTGTATAACATTGAATTTCTATACTTAGAAACATAAAGAAGTACTACCAATTATTGACTGGTTTCTTTGTACCAATGATTAAACCAAAATTGTCGAGAATATCCACCTTGATTCCTCCTTCGCGACTTTTTTCGCAGATGATTTAAACACTACTAATCGAGCTGGCGATTATATATAAGAACATATTACATAATATTTGTATTTTAACGAAAATTTATTTAAATAAAAATATAACTTAAATATGATTTATTTAAATACTGAATAACATTTGAAAATATGCATGACACTTATCAGTATTTTGGAGCAGTTACAAGCATGTAATTAAATCCGACAATAAACATTTATTTTAACAATACATTTTCATTCAGGACAGAAACAAGAACAAAATAACAATTATTTTTTTCTTTAACCCGAGAGTCATCGCGTCATTTTTTGTAACGCTAGTGGTCGCGTCTCGGTCTATTCTCTGCCGTCTGTAGTGTTGGGGGAAAGCCGAAAGAAAGCGAGTAGAGAAGGTGCATCTATTTCTGGCAAAGTTTTTCCCGCAAAACACTGACCTGTCTGAAAAACCAGGAGAGGGAAAAAATGAATCGATGTTACTAGTCGCGTTGTGGTCAAATAGACCGATTTTAGAAGTAAAAGGTTAGGTTATTAAATGGTCATGTATTAGAATATTAAATGCTCATGTTCATTTATTAGAATTTTTCAATTTTTTAGCCACTCAGAAGATATTTAACCGTTAAAAATAATCCTTTCCTGCCCTACAAATCAAATTTATAGCCATAAAATTATCGAAAAGTGATAAAAATAGTGGGGCGTACCCAAAAAACGGTGGGTATAGGGCAAAATGGGTGTCATATTCGGATTCAAGAGGTCATTTTATATAATAATTTGCAAAAATGGTGTTGGGGTCGATTTTCATGCAGAGCAGTGTTATTACAGCTGCTTCACGATGTTGGCGCTGAGAGGCGAACTAATAGAGCTGTGGACAAGCAAACAAGTGTCTCATACAGTCCGTGTAGTATGTAGGTAAAATCTCTTGATATAATGCGGCACACAAGAATTTTCCACGCAATTTTCATTAGAGCTGATTTTTGCTCCAATTTTTGGGGGCTGAAATCTGAAAGAAGGTTGAAAAAGTTTGAGCCAAAGATCGTCCAAAAAAATAATTTTCACGGTGTTCAGTACAAGACAAGGCATACCTAGTTATCGCTCTTTTACAGGGCCGACATGAAGACTTCGTAGAAGAATGAAGAAAAGGATGAATGACTTCACGGCAGGTCGTGTCTTTTCTTGGCGCATATAACTAGTTTTTATCTCATTGGTTTATCATCGCAAGAAAACTTTTTATGATTAGCCAGAAAAAATTGTTCAGCTTAAAAGTTACGCGAAAAATTTCGTGTGCAATGGCGCCATTAAATTCTGTTCTCTTAAGTTCGATACTGCCTAAGCTCCCTGAGCCTATGCGATACTGCCTAAGCTCCCTCAAATCTCAAGTGCCCTAATCCACAGTACAGATGAACATGAGGTTATGTTGTGGCAATCTAACTTATGAGCATTGTTATTTGTGTAAATGTGTGAGCCCGCTAAAGACTTTGATGCTTAGGGAATAATTTATTTTCCTAGTCCTGAAAATTGGCTGGAAATTGTACGATGTATTTCATTAAAAATTCTCCAATATGGCAGAGTTGCCAGCATTTAAATTTTTTCCGCAGCATTGTTTAGTACATGCCTTTTTTCTATACCACTTTTTTTATACAGTAATTTTCTCCAGTGTTACGGTTGAAAAAGAAGAGAATTACTCTTTAAAAACAAGGGTTCCACTCCCCTCCCTCCTATTTTAAGAATACTTCATATAAGAAATGTCCGTCTTTTTTCCTATCAGTATTTTTATCGTAATGTGTTGTGGTAGATCAGATAGAGATTAGTGCACAAAAATAATGCTAGCAAAAGAGGAAACTGATCCTTGAAAGTGTCCTGAAAAATGGGCGGAGAGTACAACCCCTAAAAAACGTGGTATGTAAAAAAGGCGGGTACAAATAATGTTACGGAATAAATTTAAAAATTGTTAGCTTTATAGTAATACTAAAGTTTCCACGCGTTATTTTCTCTCTCTCTCTCTCTCTCTCTTTTTTTTTTTTTTTTTTTTTTTTTTCCGTTTTTTACTGAGCTCCTGAATTTCCGAATCGCAATTTTAAAAAATATTTTTTCTCGATTAAACTTAATTGCGAAATATTATTTTAAAATACTGGTGCCCTCAAAAAAAAAAAAAAAAAAAAAAAAAAGGCGAGTGGGATTCCTGCAATAACATAGATTCCAACATTTTAATTTATTCCGGAGTATTTTTAGCGCCAGCTTTATTCCATACTAGCCGCCTTCGGCGACCAGCTGGTTCGTGATCCCTGAAAAATCTGATTTTACGAAACTCCCGCTCGGTGGCGCCTGCGGCGCCTTTTTCCCGTTTCAGGTCTAATAACAGCTTATCGATATATCGTGAAAATAGCTTATTGAAAGCGCAGTAAATTCCCGTGCGGTAGCGCCTTCGGCGCCCTCTTCCCTTTTCAGTATCTGAAACATCCCGTTCGCTCACCATGTTATGATCTTTCAAATTTCTGACTTTAGCTAAGTCCCGCTCGGTGGCGCCTGCGGCGCCGTATAACATTTTTTAAAAAGATTTGTGTCTGACTTATCTGTGGTTTTCTCCAAAACTTGCTTAATTCCGGGCTATATACCGTTAAAAATTTTTGTACGAAATGTGAGCGAAAATCTGAATTTGAAACTCTGTAAAATATAAAAGAATAAAAAATTTCTGGTTTTTCGTAGTTTTCTCAGAAAGTTTCGTACAGAATTTGAACGACTTATATCATTTTAATAGCCTGCAATAAAAATACTTTAAAATATCTATCATGTATTACAATAATGATATCATGATTATTGTAATGATTATTGTAATACATGATGTATATCATGTATCACAATAATGAATATCTATGATATATTTTAGACTCAAAATGACTAATCTATCAAGGGCGATTAACGATTTCTATTGAAATCCATCTAAAATTTAAGAATTCCAAAACTGCTTGTTTACAACCGAATTCATAAGAAAAGAAAAAAAAAAAAAAAAGGAAAAAAAAATCAGTATTATTCTGTTAAAAGTAACTCATTAACAGATGAAATTGGTGAATGGTGTCATTAACAGATGAAATAAAAATGAATTTAAATAAATATAATGTCTATTTATATTATTTTTAAAGCTATACTTTAGATTTTTTAACTGCATACAGGTGAACCATAATGACGGGCAATTTCAAAGTTCTGCTTTTGATCGATTTTAAATTGAAAAATTTCAAAAACTGCTTTTTACTTTCTTCTATATGTAATATAGACAAAGTATTGGATTCGCGAAAATTTTCGAAGTCCACTTTTTGATGGATTTACATGTTTTGGGATGTGGAGAACACGAATTAATAGTTTTTAGAAAATGTCTGTCTGTATCATTTTTTTGTGGACGCTGTATCTCACGAACCAATGAATGAAATTTAACCAGACTTGGTATTTAGTTGCACCCTAAAATAAACTGGTGCTGATTAGATTTTGGGATCAGTCGCTCAATAGGTGGCGTTGTGATCGCATTTTATGCAAATTTTTAACATGGCAGCATAGGACAAAATTCCGTATAAATGGGCATAAAGAGAGTTATTTTACACTTGTGATTGTAAAATTAATATGAATTATTGATAATAGTAGTAGTTAGCTAGGAAAAAAATTTTGTGCATGTGGGGGCATCGGTTCCCCCCCCTGGGGGGGAAGTACCCCCCGGGGAAGTAAATTTTCAAGATGGGTATCTTTCGAAAGGTCTCGTTGATAATACTAATAGTTAACTGGGAAAAAATTTTTGTGCATGTGGGCGCATCGGTTCCCCCCCAGGCGGGGGGGGAAGTACCCACCCGGTTGGGCAAAGTTTCAATATGGGTATCTTTCGAAAGGTCTCGTCAATACCTTTAAAACGAATGGTTGAACCATAAATCTGTGATAATTTAAAACAAAGTTATCGATTTTTTTTACTTTTAACAAAAAAAAACAAAAAAATCACTTTTTTTTTTTTTTTTTTTTAACGAAATTTAACCAAACTTGGTATTTAGTTGGTCCCCGACATAAACTGGTGCTGATTATGTTTGGGGATCAATAGCTCAACAGGTGGCGCTGTGATAGCATTTTATCTAAATTTTTAACATGGCAGCATAGGACAAAAATTCGTATAAATGTGCATAATTAGAGTTGTTTTAAACTTGTGATTGTAAAATTAATATGAATTATTGATAATAGTAGTATGTAACTAGGAAAAAAATTTTCTGCATGGGGGGGCATCGCTTCCCCCCCTACGGGGGAAATACCCCCCCAGGGGGGGTAAATTTTCACAATGGGTATCTTTCGAAAGATCAGGTTGATAATAGTAGTAGGGTGCATCGGTTCCCCCCCCACCGGGGGGGGAAGTTCCCACCCGGGGGGGGCAAAGTTTCAAGATGGGTATCTTTCGAAAGATCTCGTCAATACCTTTAAAACGAATGGTTGAACGATAAATCTGTGATAATTTAAACCAAAGTTATCGATTTTTTTTTAGTTTTAACAAAACAAAACTTAGAAAAAAAATCGCAATTTTTTTTTTTTTTTTTTTTTTTTAACGAAATTTAACCAAACTTGGTATTTAGTTTGTCCCCGACATTAACTGGTGCTGATTATGTTTGGGGATCAATAGCTCAACAGGTGGCGCTGTGATAGCATTTTATCTAAATTTTTAACATGGCAGCATAGGACAAAAATTCGTATAAATGTGCATAATAAGAGTTGTTTTAAACTTGTGATTGTAAAATTAATATGAATTATTGTAGTATGTAACTAGGAAAAAAAAAATTTCTGCATGGGGGGGGCATCGCTTCCCCCCCCTAGGGGGGAAGTACCCCCCGGGGGGATAAATTTTCAAGATGGGTATCTTTCGAAAGGTCTCGTCAATACCTTTAAAACGAATGGTTGAACTATAAATCTGTGATAATTTAAAACAAAGTTATCGATTTTTTTTACTTTTAACAACAACAAAAAAAAAAAAACTTAGAAAAAAAATCGTACTTTTTTTTTTTTTTTTTTTTTTTTTTTGTTACCGATTGACTTTGTATAGGTAAATATAGAAGAAAGTCTTGTGGTGGCCACAACATACTAGTTTTATTTCCAGTATACTTTGTCACGTGGCCGAAAAACGAAAAGCAACTTTTTCCCGACCTCTAGCACCTGGCACTGAAGAATCTTATTCTCTCTTCTCTGTCAAGGTCAGTTGCAAGAAATTCAGAAACGTCGATTCAGAATTTCATTGAAAACTACCGCGATACTGAAAATTAAAAAAATTATAACTCATTCAGTTTTTGAAATTTTCTCTCAATCTTTTGGGAATTGAACTGTTGAAGCGAGATCTATATATATAAAAAAAAGAAATGATTTATCTCTAAACGCTTTTGAGTTATAAAATGTTTTGTGAAAAAATCGATGTTTCGTAAAATCTAAAAATATGGATCGCTAATCCGTATTTTGTAAAAATGTTTATATGGTTCGAAAGAGGATTAAATGACCTTTTCAAATATACCAGTTGTTAAGAAATGGAACCGTTACTCGGTCGTATAGGACGTTTCAAAAAAGATGATCGCGAAAAAGAAAAATTTTCGGCCCTTTTTAAAACTTTTTTTAAAAATATAAGAAATCCGTATTTTAAAAAAAAAAATTGTACCGTAAGAATCGGTAAGAAATGCTCTTTCTCGTGGTATAGGTGTATTTTTGATATTTCCAACAGATCAGCAGCGATCGCTTTAGAAAAACCCGAGAAATTTTTCTCTCTCTGCTTCCTCTTTTGAGGAACACGCTGAAAGGGCTGAAATTACGATCCGCTGGCTTTTTAATTAGACATTGGTCGACGTTTTAATTAATATCTCCGGAACTAATTAAGATTTTTAAATTCTTTTTTCACTATGCACTCGGGCAGGCTTCTGAGCACCCATATGTCAAATTTTGTAGTTCTGCGTTCAGTAGGGACTGAACGTATAGACGCTCAGACAGACAGACAGACATCTTCTTTTATTATTATAGATCATTTTTTTTTTTTAAGTAATTTTTGCTTATTTTATCGAATTTATATATTGGAGAAAATTTTTCTATAAATGAAGTGGTACGAAATAAAGGCGGGGCTAAAAGTACTCCTGAATAAATTAAATTGTTGATATCTATGCAATAATGATCTACAGTAAAAATTTTAAGTTAACATTTCTAAAAATTAATTTTATAACTTGTAGGCGTGACATAAAAAGCGAACCTCTAAAGTAAAAATCATTTTAAAATAAAACTGTGAATGCATTTGTATAGTAGAAATACGTCAAGTAGGATTTTTTCTTGTTGGAAAAAAAAAAATAAAATAAAATAAAATAAAATAATAATAAAGTCTGTTGCTTATTTTTGTCTGTCTCATTCGGGCAATATGAAAGGTTTAAATAAGAGCTTTTCAAAATTTTACACAGAATACAGGGATCACATTCCCTAATCTTCTTTTCAAGGCACTTTCAGGAATGAGAAGTGCAAAATGAGTCCTTTTTGCTACCGTTATTTTCATACAGAAATATTTAAGATATTTTTATAGAAATGTATCCTCATTAAATAGGCGAGTCGTATTTAACCTGGACGATAGGACCCATGCCCCAGCCCACCAAGTTCCCGCTGTTCAATGTATTTTTCTAGTTAATTTTGTCCCCTTATTACTTCTGGTGTGAATTTTTTTTAACACACTTGACATTGTGAGTTTTTTTGCTTTTCTTCCCATGCTATTCCTATGGGGTTTTTAGCCTTTTTTCCTCTCTTTTCCTACATTCTAAAGTGGCGGTACTTTAGAATGTAGAAAAAGAGAGGAAAAAAGGCTAAAAACCCCATAGGAATAGCATGGTAAGAAAAGCAAAAAAACTCACAATGTCAAGTGTGTTAAAAAAAAAAAAAAAAAAAAAAAAATTCACACCGGAAGTAATAAGGGGACAAAGTTGACTAGGAAAATACATTGAACAGCGGGAATCAGGACTAGCGTCTAGCCGGCGACGAGCAACTAGCACACTTTCCTTCAGATTTCGCGCGTGCGTCATGTGCCGGCGCTGAATTCTGTTTCTGCTTATTTTCAAGATTCGCGGTTGTTTCGCTGCCTCACTTCGATTTCTGTTATGAACGAAGCAAAATGGCCCTTAATTATCCAACTGAACTAAAAAATACAGCATTAGTTACATTTTGTCCTTATTAATAAGTGTAGCAATTTTTGCTAAAATCTAATAATCTGGACAGATACAATAACAAACTTCCAGCTTTATATGTTTTTAATAAAAGTGTTTGCACATTCATTCAGTAATGCAATAAATGGTGACAACGCAAAATCGCTATCTGAAAGAAATAGTGTGATCTGTCGTACTAACAGTGAAAAATATTTATATGAAGAAACTTAGAAAAAATTATACTATTATGTAATAGAATATTACAAATCAGAGTATAATTTTTAATTAAGTATAATTAATTACAGAAGTTATATTTAATATTTTAAATAACATTACAAGTTTTATAGCTTTTCCAAACTAAATTTGTTACACAGTTTTAATCGTATAACCCTATAAAAAGAAAACACTCTCTCACTATTAGAATTATTTCAATATTTTTTAGTATTTTGATATTAAAATTTTTAATGACTTCTTGATTTCATCAGTATTCTAGCACTTTTACACTTTAATAAATTATTTCACAATCCTTCAATAGAGAACATTTTGCATGAAATTTCAAAATCAAAAATAATAAATAGTAAAAAAAGAAGAAGAAAAGAAAATAAAAAAACTGTCTGGATATATTCTAATGCTGCTTCTTTTTTATTTGGTAATTCAAAATCAGGATATCTAGCTTTTGGATTTAGTATATAAATAAGAAGATGGGCTGTTATGAATTTTAATTACCATGCTTTAGCTTATATCCAGTTTTCAGTTAATTCAGTTAAACCATTTAATTCAGTTTTGAAAGAAACTAAAAAATGAGAGCAACTTTTTCAGTTATACAATTTTTACCTTGCATTAATTTGTCTGAAATAAATTGTCTTCCCATTATTCTTATTATTATTACTGCAAACTTTTTCACTTATTGCATAAGACATAGTTTTTCTATTCTAATTTATTCCCCCCCCCCTCCCACTTAAATAATAGTATGGCAAGTTTTAAAAAATCTACTTCTAATATTTTGTTTTTACCAAAAAATATTGGCTGTCATTTTTTAATTTTTCCCAGGGAGGAGTACTAAACAAACTAATGAATGCCATTAATAACATAAAGAATGAGAAAATAACCCCCCCCCCCCTCCCCTTTGCTCCTCCATGTGTGTGCTTGACAGAAAATATTCTATGTTTAGAAAATGTCCTTGTTGATTTTAAATGCCCCAGTTAAAATCATGTTAAAAGTTTTGAATAAAATATTTATTCTAATACAAAATATCTCCTGATCTGCAACATATAAATTATTTAATTGGCGTGTAATTTAATGTATAAATAATACAATATATATCCCCTATGGCTAATATTCTAAATCCTGCATGTTTTCTATAGATTGTGCATCCTGATGATTGGAGTGTTAATTAGACAACCAACTTTCAAACTGAAAATTATTCAATGGTGTGGACCTTATAATATATATATATATATATATATATATATATTGTAACTCATTGGTTCTTAATCTATATCGCAATTTTTGTGTCAGTCTTTCCTCTATGTTAAATTCAGTTCTATATTTTTGTGTGCTGTTATTGTTTTAGTTCTATTAATTGCTAAATTATAAGATTAAATTTTATTACGTTATCTATTATTTATATATATTATATATATTTATTTAGACAACCAACTTTCAAACTGAAAATTATTCAATGGTGTGGACCTTATAATATATATATATATATATATATATATATATATATATATATATAAAAGATTTTTCAAGATTTAAAAAATTTATTACCTGAAACCTCAAACAGATATAAATAACGATGTTTTTATAATTATTTTTTATTGTTAAGGAGAATAAATATTGTAATTTTTGTTGAAATCTAAAATGGTCAGGATGAATGATTAGTTTATTTGACATGGAGTGATCCAAAGATCATTCCACTTAAAAAAAAAAAAAAAAAAAAAAAAAAAAAAAAGCTGGTGTTTAAAAAAAATATATATATATATATATATATATTTAATATCATAACTATTATAATACCATTACAATAGTTCCTTATACTTTGTATAAGGAAGTAAAAAGGATAACAGTGAAATCAAGAGTTATAGTAAGAAACTCATTGTAACTATTTAAAAATAATGGAATTTTTGCCATAATCCCTTTTATTCCACTCTACACATTTTAAGATTTGTAGCTAATGATATAATAAAGGCCTTTTTTGAAAGTTTTTTTTTTTTTTTTTTTTTAATCGACAACTTAATATAAGTTTAAAAAAAAAAAAAATTAGCAAGCATAGGTGAGTTGCGTATTAAAATAGACCTCATGAAATTCCTTTTAAAATGAAGTCTCAAATAACCCTCTATACCTGATAGAACTTGGGAAATTTAAGTTTGCACAAACCAAACAATGTTATTCTCTCTCTCTTTTTTTTTTTTTTTTAATTTATTTATTTAAAAATTAATTATACAAAAATCCAACGAGATATAAAAATTAGAAAATATACTCTCTTTTATAATGTTAATGGGAATGATTCCTAGAATTTCTGTAAGGGCCGTTTTGCTTCGTTCATAACAGAAATCGAAGGGAGGCAGCAAAACAACCGCGAATCTTGAAAATAAACAGAGAAACAGAATTCAGCGCCGGCACATGACGCACGCGCGAAATCTGCAGGAAAGTGTGCTAGTTGCTCGTCGCCGGCTAGATGCTAGTGGAATCAGGTGGGCTGGGGCATGGGTCCTATCGTCCAGGATTAATACGACTCGCCTAGCCAGGATTAATACGACATTGCATAAAAATAGTGGTGGCAAAAAAAAAAAAAAAAAAAAAAAAATTCTCATCTCTGAAAGTGTCCTAAAAAAGGAGGTAGGGAATATGACACCTGAATATATTTTTAAAAGCATCATTGCATAATATTCCAAACAATAGGTTTTCAGAGTCTGCAAATTTTAGTTTTGACGGATAAACACCTAAAGCTAAATTACAACTAAGTTAATTTCAGACTTCTTTTTTTTGTGAAATAATACTTAACTTTTTAGCTACAAAATCATATCAGTTGAATACATAATTGAACAACCCAAAAATTTTTTTTTCTAAGAGCTTGCAACTATGCCAGCTAAACCCGCATGCGGGGCTAGTTGGCATAACGTGATATCTGTGTATTTATTGAATTGCGGCAAAATAATAATAATAATAATAATAATAATTATAACCTAAAAAAATTTAATTTAACAACATAAACATTTTCTTCTAGTTCTTTGACATTCACAGGGATGGAACACGGGCGCAGAATTCATACCGGAATGCGTTTAAGAAATTTTTCTAGTTATAATATCATTGATTTAAGAGGTAGAAAATTTTCGTACATTGATAGTGGTATGAATTCTGCGCCCGTGTTCCATCCCTGCATTCAACATACTACTTAATTAAATTATATGTTGCTAGATGTGTATAAAATGTGTTACTCATAAAAACAAATGCTAAATATACAACACAAAAGGAAAACCTAAACTTTTTCTAAAATAATATATTTTTTAATATGATGAGTTAATGAACTTCTATTTTTTGTAGGCTGGACAATTGTAATATATATATAAAATAATAAAAATGATAATAATAAAAATAAAAATAAATAAATAAACAATCAAAATAGAAATCAATATATATATATATATTTTTTACTTATTTATTTTTATTTATTTATTTATTTATTTTGTCTAAAATATCTTTTTTTTTTAATTATTTCTATTTATTGTTAGACACAATTTTTTTCTTTTTTTTGATATTTTTTTGATAATCTGATTTTTATGAGCACTTATATTTAAGAGCAAATTATGGCATCAGTTTCTTATACATTATAACTCAGTTCTGTATAAATTTTAATGTTTCTCTATATATTAATAAACAATGGTGTCAAATTATTTGTCTGTGACTGCAAGGAGGGATCCTGAACAACATGAGAAGTATCAATGTTTGCTGAATAGTCCAAGGAACACATTTCATTTGCCATAATAAATAAAGTTATCAATTAAAAACCTTACGTTAACAAAGGTACTCTATTTGCCAACTTGGAAATAGTTTCTCTTATTACGTTTTTTTCTTCTGTCAATGAAGTCATTTTCCGCAGGGAAATTAAAATGTAATGAATAGTATAAAAATAAATAAGTTGGTACAACTAGGACAATGGTCCACAACCCAATTCTGGCGATTTTCTTTTGGTGCTATTTTGAATGATAATGTCGTTCTGGGTACTTTGGCAACATGATATGGCAACCTACTTGTCGCTTATTTTTTATAACCATGGCAACCAGCATTCCACATATTTTTTATGATGACGTGATTAACACTTAAATATTTAATTTTACACTTGTCGCTGAAGTATGATTCGATAAAACGGACTGTATTTTTATATTTTATTATTATTTTATCTTGTTTTCTCAATTGTTTATTATCGATTTCGTTTTAGTATAGCATCTAGTAATAGTTAATCAGTGAAAAAGACTGTTAAAAATTAAAAGTGTTTGCTGAAAAAGAAACTTAGAATGGTTGTAATGAAAAATAGGCCTATTTTGGGAGATAAGGTGAATGTAGTACAATTTTTTGAATGAATTGTTTAGAGAGAGAATTTTTTGAAATTTTGAAAGAATGTGGATTACTGAAAAGTAGTATGAATTGTGAAAAGTGTGGGGTGATATGGTTTTAAGAAAGAAAATGATGGATTAGCACGGAGGTGTCGTAGTTTTGTTATTGTTGAAACACGTAAAAGCTGCTTCACGAAGAAATCTATTAGTTTAATTTACATATTTGTTTCATTAATCTTAAAAAAAAAAAAATGGAAAAAGGAAATCTGATTTATATTAATCATATTTTATCGGCAGGTATAGAATATTTAAGTTGAGAAAATAATGCAAAACATAGATAGATAACATATTAATTATCCATGCAGTGCAGAATTTCGTGCAGTTTTCTTTCATGCAGAGTGAAGCAAGCTAACTTTAAATATTTGTTTTATTAATATTAAAAATATGCTTAATTTATTTCGCTTACATTTAAAAACAGATACAAATCTGAAAAATGCTTTTCGCCTTATTTACATTAGGAATCCATGGCAACCATTTCCGAAAATGACATTTTGCCATGGTCACCAAAAAAAAAAAAAAAATCACAAAAACCGGGTTGTGGACCAATGTCTCAGTTGTTCCTAAATGTCAATGTGTTGCTATTGGTAACAAAGAAATTTATCATCAGAAAACAAAAGATTTGTCAATAGATTTAAAAATACTTGGCAAATGATGGGGAGTTAAAAGATTTGCCAACATATAAATTATATTCTTTTTCAGATAATCTCGCACATGAGTGTTCTTACCACTTGTTCTCCATATGAACCAAATCCACTGCACATGGTTTCTTTCCCACAGTAAATTGAAAAATTCCATACATATCCATAACTCAACTCACATAATTTATAAATTTCAATTTCATAGCGAGACCTTTTGGAAATATTACCTATACAAATATTTCTTTCTGGTATATAGATTATTTTAAATTTATTTTGTAAAATTCTGATCAGTGGAGTTTTTTGCACCAATATCAGAAGTAAAATAAAAAAACTTTAGGATATTGAGAAAAACATCCTGTGAAATAACTCTGTTAAAAAACGGAGAACCAAGCATCTCGTTGTTACTAAAATACCTTTTTTAAATTAGACTTTTGAATGATTCCTGTCAAAATAATCGAACCAAAAAATACTTTCATTTGTTCTGGTGTCATGTCTAAACATTTCACTGTTTTTAAAGAAGATGGAGTATCTCTCAAATGATTTTGTGCAAAACTGTTTTATTTCTTTCATGATGTGTTGTATCAGATGATCATCAAAAATAAATTGAAAAAATGAATTTCTTTAATAGCATTTGCTGTATTAATACTTGGTACTCTGCAAAATCAAAAGGTTTCAAATCTTAAAGTATCCCCATCTAAAATGTGTCCACTAAAGCACTGTCATGAGATGTAGAAGACACACATTTTGCCATTTCAAAAAAAAATAAAAAAAATTAAATCTATCCACAAAATAATCGTCTCAACCCTATCCGAACTCTAAGAGAAATGAATAAAATGTCTAAAAGCATACATGACATTGACCCCAAATCAAAAGAAGCAAGAATAAAAGTATTCAAAAGCACAGAAAACACATGCATCTTTTTATATCAGCTAATGCAATTAAAGAGCCAACTCTCTCTTTATTTACAGTTACTCATACTCAAAATTCACACTTCCACTCTGAAGCAAACAAACAAACAAACAACTAAAAAAAAAAAAAAATAATAAAAAAAATACATGTATATATCTGTACTGATAAGTATAAAGGATTTAAGTCCATATTCTTGATTTTTCAGGAGACGAAAAATAAAGTTAAACTAACAAAAAACTAATCAGAAGAATTGATTAGGAAAAAGGGATTAGGTTGATTTATACCCTTTATACCGTTCAGTGATTGTCAACCTTCATTTAATAAAGGGAAAAAATTGAATTAAATATTTTATATGAAGATTAATGCTAAATTTCTGACTTTAACCTTTTTTTACCAATGGATTTTCTCAAAGACTAAATGCATAGATTTAAATCCTTTATACCAATCGATAGAGAATTTTTTTCTGGGTCTGACTATGTACTTAACTCAAAATCGACATTTTTGGACTTAAATCCTTTATACTTATCAGTACAGATATTATATATATAGATACTCTAGAAGACAGTAGGGCAACATTTTCAAGTCTCGATAAATTTAAATATATCAGATATAGGGCCCTCTCTAGTGACAGAAAAACACATTAATTAAATGTTTTATTTTAAATTTCATATATATGTCCATCCAGAGAAACAATTTCAAGGCCATATATATGTAAAACACCTAGCTGGTAAGGAATTTTTTTTTTCTTTTAATAATATTCTTAACAACTTGTAATGAAATGCATGAAAAACTGTTTGCCACATAAAAATGTTCACAAATACACACAATATTAATTTTGAATCAAAATAATTAAATATGATCCTTCATCAGCTGGTGTTAGTGTAAAAATTAATTTGAATTGTCAGAATAAGGTCTCTACACTCGGGTGGCGTGCCATCAGTGGGAGGGGATCTTTCTGAGGAGTTCTAGCCAGTATTCACAAGAGTTTAGGTAAAAACTACTGAATACTTCTAACAGCTAGGATGACGAGCAAGACCTCTATTCGTCTTCATCGGAGAAAAACGGGGATCATGATATACTATACAGTATGAAAACAAGAATGTAATATAAAAGACTCAAAATAGTTCTGGCACAGCACCTTAAAGGTAAACAAAACCTTAAAAACAACTATTGAGCTATTAATTATGTTTACCAAACACAAAATAGTTACAGTTAGAAATTTGTTTCAAATGCTTTAAATATATAGGTTTCAATAATTAAAGAATTTTTAGTGATATTTTAAAAAATGTCAAAATATATTTCTAAAAAAAAAAAGTTTATAAAAGTATTTTAGGTAACAAATTTGTCATCCATACCACAGGTGTGATTTTGGTGACATTCATTAATAGCCGAGTGGCAACTGTCATTTTATCGGCAAGCTGGCTGAATCCTAATTTATTGTGTATAACAAAATCAGATCAGAGTATAATTTCTAACAAAAAAAAAAAAAAAAGTATATGTTTTTCAGAACTCATGTTTATATGTGTTCATGGACATCAGCATGTAGGGACAAGGTAGGGCACTTGCTCCCTCAGGGAAAATTTTAATCATATAAAAATTATTATTTTTTTAAATTATAGTTAAAGCTTTAACTATATCATCAATAATTAGCCACATTAAAATTTTTATCACACAAACAATTAGACCCAAATCGACTTGACCCATGGGTCAGATTGGCTCTAACCTTTCTTTACGAGCCCAGTTTAAGTCGAACTGTAAGTTTTTCAGTTTGGTTTGAAAAAATTTGTCTAATTTTTGAATAAATAAAATATCTTAGATTAAATTCCATGCATAAAATTTTACTGTAGTGAATGCTTACAGAAAGGTTTGTCTCAGAGGTTTAACCCATCTCAGTCAGTCAAACAACTATTTGAGTTTAATTGAATTTCTAGAATATTCCAAAGCTTTTACAATTTTAATATTGCCCCCTCCTGAAAATTTTTTGGAGATGTCACTGTATGTCTCTCTCATTTTACAAATCTGTCAATAAATTTAAAAAGGTTTAACCACAGTTTTCAAAGTTCCAAATTAAATCTTACAAAAATTAACAAGTCATAATCTCATTTTTTTTCCATTTAAAATTTCCAATTAAGCTGATAGTTTTATTCTTTGGAAAATAGCTTACTGTTTACTTTTCTAATTTTGACGTTTATTTTAATATGTAAAACCTGAAATTATGATTACAATTTAATGCTCAGTAAAAGATTAAAAATACAATCTTCTTCATTTATAGTTCATTCTAATAATAATTCCTGGCCACAGGGTGAAAAAAAAGAGAGAAAAACCACAATTTTATTTTAATATCGTTTATATCGTTATTTTTTATTTTAATATCGTTTAACATCGTTTATTTTAATATGCAAAACCTGAAATTATGATTACAATTTAATGCTCAGTAAAAGATTAAAAATACAATCTTCTTCATTTATAGTTCATTCTAATAATAATTCTTGGCCACAGGGTGAAAAAGAGAGAGAAAAACCACAATTTTATTTTAATATCGTTTATATCGTTATTTTATTTTAATATCGTTTAACATCGTTTATTTTAATATGTAAAACCTGAAATTATGATTATAATTTAATGCTCAGTAAAAGATTAAAAATACAATCTTCTTCATTTATAGTTCATTCTAATAATTCCTGGCCACAGGGTGGAAAAGAGAGAGAAAAACCACAAGTCTATAGAAAGTTTATATGCCAAGTCTCATTACAGGTATAGGCATTTATTGTAAGAAAAGGGAGAAAAATAACAATTAAGGATTCCGATTTCTCAGAAACAATGCATAACGAGTTTCACTATGCAGTTCCCATATGTGCCCATGCAAAATAAGCCCTGAATCAGAGTATCAGCTGAAAGAAATTATTTTTCTTTCTAATATGAAATAGGAAGAGAGGGGTCAAAATTAAACTAAGAGCACTCAGACAAAAATAGCTTTAGTTCTACGATCAGATCCAAATGAAACTTCAAAAGGTATGTTAGGCTCAGGGGTGGAAAATTGGCACAGAACTCATATGGGTATTTATGAAACAAAATTTTCTTCTTCTAAATCGACGATTTTATTAGTAGAGAAAAATTTAAAACATATGCATTTTCCATCCCTGTAAGTTGACCATGGAGCTGAGGTTTACGTTAAAAAAAAAAAACTGCTTTAAATTTTGGCGACATTCTACACAGTTGATAGAACAAATGGTGCTTTTCTGTTCTAAATTAGATGTAAATGAGTTTAAAAATAACTAATATGTGTTACCTTTTGCCCATCAGCATGGTTACTGTGAACAAGTGATTTGTACTGATAGAAAATGCTTTTAAAGCAAAATTTACTTATATTCTATATATTTGCGTCCTTTTTAATCTGCAAAACCCTATATATTGCTCAAATATAAACTATTTTTTTTTTATGCATTCTACATTCCCATAGTCTAAATAATAGACATTTGAAGTACAGTATAGGATCCGTTACCGGGAAACCCATTATCCAGAATGTTCCGAAAACCAGAATGCAAAATGACAACTGCCAAAATTTTTAATTATTGTAAAATTTAAGAATTAAAGTTATACAATAGCAGCGGTCAGAATTATAGTTTTACAACCTACTTTCCTTTAATGCTACGGTGTTATTCTGAGGAAATATGGTGAGCACAAAATTGTCCAAATAATTACTGAAAATTTTGCAAATTTAGGTTAGAAAATGAATTTTTATTGTATTTTTTAACAGATAAACATTGCTAACACATACTTCTTAAAGTGCCCAATAGCAGATGAATTTTATCCTTGAACCCAGGTCGCATGCATGAAGTCCCAATTGTTATAAAAATTTAAAATAGTTTTTATTAATTTCCATTCTTTTTAGAATTCATTTCATAAAATATTTAGCATTACGTGCTAAAAATATTTGAAACATTTATGAACTATTAGTATCAGAGCAGAGACACACTATAAGCAAAAAAATATCATAGAAATTTTTGCAAAATTCAAATGAAAGGATTTTACTCTCAGGTCCAAAATTAAATTTTATATATGTTTGTTTATTTTTCATTTATTATTAGTATTATTATTTATCGTTTGAAATTTTAATTAAGAATGTTTTTATTTTTATTTTGTGGAAATAATTTATTAAATGAACAACTATATAGGTAAAGTGTTTACATATATATTATTCATGTTTATCACTGCTATTTATGAAATTTTGTACCATTTTTATACATATAAATAAAGTGTTCCGAATTACGGAAAAACCCCTTATCCAGAATATCCCAGGTCCCAAGCTTTCTGGATAATGGATCCTATACTGTATTGATAGAACCACAGCATCTGATAAGGAACATTCATGATCTGTGACACATTAAATGTAACCAAAATTTACAGTTAGTAAAGGGTATCGAGATACACACTGGTACCAATTTATAGAAGCAATTATAACTTTAGAACAGAGATTCTACTATTCAGTTGGAAATTATGCCATCACTATTTATTATACTTTTCTAATTTTTTCGAAACTTGAGCTGTTCATTTATTAAATTGTGTTTCATACTACTTGCATAAAAAGGATATGTATGTTTTTTCCTTTATTTTTTTACTTAGAAATTAATTTAAGAAATAATTTGAAAAAGAAATGTTATGTTTTATATATGAGATATTTTAATTGAGTTTTGTAAATAGTTTTGAAGTTACAGTATCTAAAAAGCTAAATGATCTTGCACCATTAAACTGTATACAGTTAACTAAAGTCTGAAAGCTAAACAAATTGTAGTAGTTTTTGGATAAGCTATATGGTAATCAGTATATATGGTTACGCTCATCACTGACTAACTGACTCTGTCACACTTAAAAAGGCTAAGAAATTTCCTTGGACTCTGTCTGTGTGTGAACGCAAGTTGCCCCCTAATTTTCATACTTTAGTTAATTTTAAAAAATCTAATTGTCCAATCGATAAGCTGTTTAAACTGACGGATTCAGAAAAATCGCCCCTTTCATTTGGTACCTTACTCATGACGAATTTTTGATTAGATTTTTTAAAATTAATTAAAATATGAAAATAACAGCTTTAAAAAAGATAATTAAATTTTTAATTGTTGCCAATCTTTTTATTTATTTTTTTTTTTTTTTATTTCAGCAAAAAATGAAATATGCTAAAAAAAAAAAAAAAAAAAAAAAAATTAAATATTAAATTTGCTCATGCATATGAAAAAATAACGTCTATAAAATGATAATAATTTTAAATTTTAAAGTTAATGAAGAGATAAATAAAGTGCAAAAAATTCGCAGCAAATGAATTATTTGAAGTGAGAAATAAATAAAATGAAATGATCATTTTTCATTGGGCGTCTTAGTTGCCCTACAATTAACTAGTGATATAGAAATAACAAGTATAGAATTTTTAATAGTTTAATTAAATTGGCCTATTTCTGCAAAGAATTTTAAAAATGCAGGATCTTTTTTGATTTAATTGTAAAGGAATTGATTAGTGAATTTATGCAAAGGAAAAAAAATTGGAAATTTGTTAAATTTTTAAAGTATCATTTTTTTATTTATTTTTTTTAATTACCATACACTGTGCAAATATTTTCAGATTTACTTCTGCAGAATTTAAAAAACTTCCACATGCCTTTCATGCAAGCAGCATGAAATACAATTAAAAAAAAAAAGCCTTGAATTTGAAAAATTAAAAAAAAGTCAAATAAAGTAAATGACATCAGAACTTCAAATTTTTAACAAAATTTTGAAATTCCTATATATCTGTTCCAAAGGACTGATTATTCGTACAACTTGGTTTGAGATATTATGTCTTCATATCCCTTTACCTATAAATTTTGGCTATGATTGGTATTTCCCAGTTCATGAGTGTTTCCTGCAAATATTGTAAATTCAATTTAAACTACTTAATATTAAAGCACATTATGTTGGGAAAATCAATAAAAATGAAAAGTCTGGGGAGAGAATAAAAAAGGTTGATTCACTCAAATAGCATGGCAATATAATAACAGTATGAATTAAAAAAAAAAAAAAAAAAAAAAAAAAAGGAAATCTTCTACAATTAGAATACTCTACAATTTTTTCCTTCTCGAAATAAAAATACAGACAATTGTCAATGTATGACTAGGTTTCCTTACTAAAAATGATAAATCTAAAAAATTTAGCTAAATTCAAACAAATATTTTTAATCAGTTTAAATATGATAAAGTTATCAGTTAAAAAACATCATAGCATCATTTTCTTTCTATCTTTTTCACCTGTAGCAAGATTTGAGAGAACTGAAGTGCCTATCACAATAACATTTTGCTTTATTTTGCAAACTAAATTACTTTTAAGCATTTAGCTTATTGACTTGTCTATAATTACATTTTGAGTCTTTTTTTTTTTTTTTTTTTTGCAAAGTTGTACTACATATAATCATATTTGTATACAGAACTTTGGATAAACACCATAAAATGCAATAAACTCGCAACAATTATGTCGGGTCAAAACAATTGTTGCGGTTTATGGTGTTTATACAAAGTTCTGTTATTATTACTTTAAAACGCCAGTTCTGTGGTCCTTCATTATTATTCATATTTGTATTAGTCTCCAACAGAGTGCTATATTTGGTTGTGTACCCGCGATCTTCTTTATCATTCAAGTTTGATTGATTTTTAAACTGTGGTTCAACCTACAAAGGTTCTTTTACTTTAAAGAATTTATATATATACATATATATTTTAATGTTTATTTATTTATTTTTTTTGTGTGTGTGTGTGTGAATCTAATCATTTGAATGCAATGACTAGACAACATTATTTTCATCCATAGCAATTTAAAGCATCATGAATCATACCATGTATTTAATTTCAATTGCGTAAATATTAATATTTAACATTCAAAACTTTATAGGTGAAAATTATTTGCCTTACAATGTACATTTGCTACCTTATTTTTTTTTTCTTTTATACGCTGCCAAAATATTTTGAACAGCGTATTTTTTAAAAGTAAGTTTTAATACATTTGAAATTTTGATGTATTATACACTGAAGTTTTCTTTATTATTAGACTAGCAACTTTTAATATATTTTTAATTATACACTAGTTTTATAAATAACTATATACTAGTAATTCTGAATGTTAATTTAATTCCCTAAAAGATTTGTTTATTAATATAACTATATTCTGTCTAATAGAATTTTGTTTTTTATATAGCCAGAAATTTAATAATGCTTTAATGCAGGTTGCGGGCCGGAAAGCTGTGGGTTCGGGTCAAAAATTATTTTGTGGGTCGGGTGATATTCCTGTTTACCCGATACACGCAGGACTACTTTGCAGGATGATCAATACCAGGATATGAAGACTACATTTTAACACACTAAATCTATATAAATAAAGAGAAGTGTCTGTGTGAGTCTGTCTGTGTTCTGGTGCTCATACTACCAATCGCAGAGCCTCCAAATCTGGCATATAGGTACCTGGGACCCTGCAGGTGTGCACCTCATCGAGATTTTTTCAAATTTCGAATTTGAATTTTTTTAATTAATGTTTTTCCGATTTTAAATATTGGCTTCTTTGTTTCATTTTTCATAGATTTATTCTTTTGCTTCAATCGTCTGCATATCTTATCAACGGCTATTAAAAAACTTATTTTTTTTTAATGCATTCATTTGAAGGCAATTTTTTTTTTTCAATTTGTTATATTTATTGAAAATAAAATCGTAATGCAGTAGAAAAAAATTAAGTATAATTAGTTTTAAATTTCAAAATGTATTTATAACAGTTATGTTTAATTTTTTATAGTAGAACAACTTCTTATTTTTCATTTTTAAATTAATTCCTTTAAAAGAAAAAACTTTTATTTATTATTTTTTTTATTTACAGTATTTATCGGGAAAAATGGTAGTATATACATAGGAAAAAGGATTGAATTGATTAAAATTTATTTGTTTATATATATAATAAAGATGATCTATTAAGCATAGTGGAAGCCATGCAACAGATACAAGATCACTGAAACACCAATGACCAATAAGATTTAAAAAAAAAAAAAAAATCTACTTCTTATTTTATTTTATTACATTGGTTGGAATCAAATTGTAATATAGTGTAAATAGCATGGGCTATAAAATACATGTTCAAAACTAAAATATTTAATAGATGCTGAGATACAGTCATCTTTAAAATCGCAGTTCTTAAATAGTAGCAGATCCCCTCTGTCGTCGATAAATATCCAGATTGAAGTGCTCGGGAAAGATCTTTCTGTAGGCATGGGAAACCTAGACCTGATGCAGTGCGGGCGGGAAAAGAGCTGCCGTAGACAGCGGGTACCAGAAGCAAGGTTCGGAGCAATTTCAGTTTCTTTTCTTTTCTTTTCTTTTTTTTTTTTTTTTTAGTTTTTGTCTATAATGTGGTATAAAAAAATAAATATTAATTCAATTCTTTCGAAAATTCATTTAAATATAGTGACCAGCGAAGCGGGCATAGCCTGCTAGTAAAAAATAAATAAATGACAATTTGAAGAAAAAGAAAAACAATCCGCAAATAGAATATTTCACATGTTTATTTTGAAGATAAAATGTACACTATACAAAGCAAATTACTTTTTGAACATTTAGCAAAAGAAAGTAATGTCACTGGTTTGGATGATAACAGAAGTATGGCATAGCTACAAGAATGCAGTGCATTATTCACCTTCCAAAATGTGTGGCACTTGGTTAGATTTTTCTTCCTCGGAAAAACTAAAGCTCTTTCATTATATACACAAAAAATCAATATTTTTTTTAAAAAGTTAAAAGTTATGGCTGCCGTGATACAAACAAAACAGAAGCAAAAACAACAAAATTACCATTACCACATATCATAAAAAAATAGTTTCTAAATCAATCTACATATAGGCCACAAAGTACATCGTCACTAATCATTGTCTTTTTTTTTTTTTTTTTTATGTTTGCGTATAAATGCAATAAATACATAAAGATGTTATTTACTAGTTTAACTTCTTAAAAATAATAATAATCGTAATAATCACATTTTAAAGAGTTAGAATGAATATTAGAGACATTAAATAACAATGACAACTTGTAACATTTTTTTTCTTTTTGACAAACATTGCATAGATAAAAATAAATAAAGAGTATAAAAAAATTGTGTCCAACTGTTAGTTACACGTTTTTAGGTACACCATTAAAAAAAAAGGCTTACATAGTATTAACTATTTTCCTGCAGTAAAATACACTAATCAACACCAGCTGAACAACTATAGTGGTGTTTTTAAAAAAGTAGATGATTTTTAATGGCAATCACAATTCAGATGTAACAGTAAATTTTGCAAAATATGATATAAATTTTAAACTGATGTACTAATACCTTTTTACATGTTTTTGCTAATCCCAGAATCTAGACTTTTAAAACAAAACTTAACAAAATTGATTATTTTGTTTTAAAAATTTTTGCATGACTTATTAACTATTTTTTATTTGATTGCCCGCCTAAAGTTCACTTCTAGAAGAATGTGTAATGAATATTTTATCAGATAGAGAAAGTACCTCGCAACATACCTCAAATATGTACAATTGTTATTGTAACTTTTATAGTTAAATTTGTATAGCCCAAAACACAGATTCATATCTGTGAAGAACTTTAATTAAAAAACTTCAAAATTTTCAAATTCAATCTGTTTGCAATAGTTTATAATAATAATGTATATACTTTTTTTTTTTTTTTTTTTTTAACTTGTATTATAATTTATCTTTTAAGTTAGCATGAAATTACAAGCATGATATATTGCTAGAAAACTAAACATAAAATAAATTTACTATAAAAGTTTTGCCCTTAATATAGAATGTAAGCCCTATTTTTAACAAATGCACCTAAAAACAAACTATGAAATATTTAAATCAAGAAATTGCATCACAAAAGGGCAGATCTTATTGATTTATCACAGTATACACAAAAATGTCAAACAATTTTAACAATGAATTTAAAAAAAAAAAAAAAAAAAAAAAAAATTACAAACTTAAAACTTAGCAATTATTAAACATGGCACATTAAATAAACTCTCATAATTCATATAAATAAAATAGGAGAAAGCAAACAGGTTTCTGAAAACAACAATAAGTTTTTTGATTCACATAAATTATCATTCTGTCTCCTAAAAACATAATTATTAATTAATTAAATATTCATATATTAATAACCAGAGCCGACAGTCTCACACCTATAAAACAAAGCATATTTATAAAAACATAATGAATACTATTATACAAAAAAGTAATGGCATAAAAAAAAATTACATAAGATGTTTTACGTAAATGCTTCCTTAGGTTTGGTTTTAAAACATTTTTTAGGCTTAAAACATTAATTCAATTAAACAACAGTTTAGTTGTACAAAATTCAAATATAAGTTGTTTTACAATTTTTATTAAAATCACACAATCAACTGATTGGAAGAAAACCATATTTATTGAAATTTTATTTTTCCGACTGTCGGCCTGGATAGCTCAATTGGTAGAGCCTTGACCTTGTAAGTCAAAGATCTGGGGTTCGACTCCCGGTCCAGGCATTATTTTCACTCAGTCGGAAAAATAAAATTTCAATAACTTGTTTTATTCAAGCATGACACTTGCAATTAGTACTTTTTTTAGAGATTCTTCTTTCCTTTATTTTGTTTTTAAAATACATTTAGCAAGAATGTACATTTTTTTGACAAAATCAGAAATCTAAGAAATGATACGATAATTAATACAAGTATGCTATGAATTCTCTTAAAACATAACTACAACAATACCTTTAAATCTGCAGTTATAGTCTTGCAATCTTGAACCATGGCATTAGCTGAAGATGACATATAGCTAAAGATTTTATTACTATTTTCCAGCCCCAAACTTTCCCCACAGACTTAATACTATAATAATTTATCATTATTAAAGGCCACCTCTGTCGTGAAGCACAGAAAGGTAAGGTCCGTGATTGAAGAACCGAAGAGGAAATTTTTGAAATGTGGCTGAAAGACCAACTTAAAGCGTAAAACTAGAAAGCATTAAATTCTTAACTAATTTAGATTAGATGGGAGAATATTAAATTGATTTTGCCAAAAATGAAGAAAAACGATGTTGTGCTTCCCGACAACCTCCCTAAAGGGAAGGGAGGGTCACATTTTGCAAGAATACTTGATTTTGTTCTTTGCCTGACTTGAATTAACCACTATACCACCAAGAAGTGGAGGGTGGGTCATAAGAAATTATGCAAGTTTATTTATCAATAAACTGAGCTTTTACAAATTTTCATCTTACACATTAAGAGTCTAAAATAGTATACGGTGAAACAAAAATTATATTTTTAGGGCTAAAATTAAATCATAATAAAGAGGTAAAAGATAATAAAAAATTTAATTTTTCATAGAATTTATATTGATTTGGAAGATTATGCACACAATTAAAAATATTATTAAAGACAGAAATACAATCCTCTCTCAATATTAATTAATTTGATGAAAGCTTGGTTTCACACATATAATTTTCAAATTTATTTTCATTAATATAATATGTATATATATATGGTATATTTTAATTAATATATGTCTAAACTGTACAGAAAAGTGAATTGTAGCATTAATAACCCCCCACCTCCCTTAAAAAAAAAAAAAAAAAAAAAAAATGGTTACCATTAATAAAAATGCAAATTGACACTAAAGAAAATACATAATATAAAATCTTTTTTAATAATTAAAAGAATTTAATTTAATTTTCTTAAAAGGAATTTAAATCTCGACTCAAATTATATGATACAAAGTTAGTATTAAAAACTTAGTAAAGATACCATGGATTGGATAGTTGTAATCATAAGCTGAGTCATAAATATATTAATACAGATCTTAATAATAATACTAAATGGACAAGCATTAAATAATTTCAGATTTATGATACATTTTAAAACCACCACAAATATGTATGCAATACTTAAATATACATAACTTTAAGACAATTTTTTTTTTAAATCAAATATTTTATCATCACCAACAAGCAAAAAATGTAAATTTTCCTATCCCTGACTCAGCAGATAATACACTTATACAAGATCAGTAAATTTGTCCATGCAAACTGCAACAGGGAAACAATTTTCTTTCCAATATAATATATTCAAATTAAACAACAATTTTACAAGAAATACATTAACAATTTTGCTCAAATTTTGATATCATTGAATAATATTACAGGTTTGTATAAACTAAAAGTGAGAAGCAACATAAATATTTGAGCCAAAGCATTTTCAAACCCATAATTAAAAAATAAATGAGTATGGGTGCTTAGGATTATAGCAAATATTAAGAGGGGAGCTGTAAAGTTAAATTATTACTAAAAAATAACGCAGCTATTACAGAGATGAGAGTGGGAAATAGACAAAAAGTCTGAAAGTATCAGCAAAAATCAAAGATAATTTAATTTTAGTAATAAAAGAAGAAACAGATACACAAATCATACTTTCTATAAGCAAAATTGGAGAATATATGAAAATAAATTATTTAGAAACAGTCAAAAGAAAGAAAACTGAACAAAAATAAGAATATTTAGAAGCAAAAACTTGAAAATTGTTTTTAAAAAATTAAGAAAAGTCTGAAATTCCTACAAAAGTCTGAAAATTCTCATCCCTGCTATTAGGATGAAAAAAAAATTTCTACATATTAACCAATACTTATATATGCAATATTGTAAATCACAATGAGTAAAGTTGATTTTTATAATTTCAGGAAGCATTGAAATAACTTGCAAAATCTCTTTCATACTCAATGTCCTAGAAGAAAACTAGTGCAGCATAGCAGCTAGTGCTATAGATTGTTTTAGGCTCAACATGTTAATTAACAGTTATTATGTCTCTAGATTACTGTATTTTTTGTATCTTCTTAATTTATTTTAGTATATGCAAATTTTATCATTTTACGAATTGCTAATACTTCATGAGGTACAAGACTTGGAACTTTCTCATGTGATGGCTTAATATCAATAAGATTATTTGTTAATTTATTTTTAAATTTTAATTTGAAAAAAAAAAAAAAAAAAAACTATTAATTAAATCTAGAATTCAATGTTCAAATTACAACAGATTCAAGGCATAGCCAGAAAAATAAATAAATAAATAACAATAATAAATTGTTAAAGCCTTATATTCAAATTAACTGAATTAGGATCAGTTTAAAAAATAAAACTTAAATAACTCAGTATATTTAGTAGTACATATTTACGGGGCATTATGATATCCTAAATAACAGTGTTGGGCATAATTGATTAAAAAGTGATTGAATTACAATTAAATTACAATTAAATTATAATTATTTTTTTGTCAATCGATTAATAAGTAATTGATTAGAAATAAATTGAATTAGTACAAATAAATAGAATAAGTAATTCAATTTATTCGTAATCAATTATTTCTTAATTTATTGACTGTAAAATAATTATAATTGCAATTTAATTGTAATTCAGTTGTAATTAAATTACTTTTTAATCAAATATGCCCAACACTGCTAAATAATTTTCTTCTTATATAATATATTGTATGCACAAAACTTTGGATTTGTCTTATTTTTTTTCCTATCAAGTCAAAATATAAGAAAACTAAAACTGAGCTTGCATTTATTTTTGTAGATTAAAACACGCAATGGCATTAGACATGAAGATGCTGGAGGAAAAATACCAACCAAATAAAATTACAATATGAATTTTGTAAATTAAAACCAGCAATTTCGACAGAAAACAAAAATGTATAAAGATAGAAACCTTTCTAATAAAGATATAATGAAGAATTTTGTAAATTAAAACCACCAATTTCAATAGATAAAAAATTAAGAGACCAAAAAAACCAATAAAGATAAAATATGATTTTTATAAACTAAAATCAGCAATTTCAAATGAAAGAAAGCTATCTAATAACGATATAAAAAAATATTTTTATACATTAAACCTGGCACTTCAATAGACAAAAATGTGTAGGAGGGAAAACCTGCCTAATGAAATTGCAATTATACGACAAATGCAAAATTTTAATATAAATAGAATGATATCGCTTTTAAATATGCATCAATCAATATTTTCCTCATCACAAATGAAGCCCTGGTTATAAAAATATAAATATCTCAGTCATATGAGCCTTCAAAAGAATTTTTTTTAAAGAAAACCAAAGAAAAAAACATATTCATCTAACACAACCTATAATTATTCTTAACAATAACTAGACTCAAAAGCTTTAAGCTCAAATGTTTGTGTAGCTCATACAAGGAAGTCCAATCTTTGTTTATTTATATATATTTGTTCGAACAAGATTTTTTTTTTTAAATATATAACACAGAAACCACATTGCAACTGCCAAATCAATTTCTTCGCAACATGATAATCATTCACTCAAGCAAATTTGACTCTCACGCACAACAAACATTACAGTACAATTTGATACATTTTGAATGGATTTTTTGCATGCAATGCACTTGTTTTGTACAAGGTAAGATTAAAAAATTACACATAATTTATTTCTTAAAAACTATATACATACATAAAACTCATGAATTATTTTAAATCTTCAAGTCTGAGACAGAGTCTTCTAATCCCTAACAGCACATCTTCTCCTGAGGACATCTTCAAGATAGCTAGAGGATAAAAAGACATCCAACGGATATTCTCAGGATGTATTAAGGATGAGTGTGCTGTTAGGGATGTCATTTCAACATGATGTACGGAAAAGTAACAAATAATAGCCATGGGTTTCTATATAGATAATTATGTTTAATTTAATAAAATGATAAAAGCAATATGAAATAAAAAATTAGTTTGAATATTTTCATAATAATGTATCAAATACTTTTACAATCTCCTGTTAATAGATTTGTTGCAACAATTACTATTTTCAACAACAAGCATCTTCACAATTCACCACCTCAACATTATAATTTTATTGTTTATACAGGGCCTGGCTAAGGCAGGGGCCTGCAGGGCAAGTGGTCCGAGCCCCTGAACTGGAGTGGACCCCAAAATTAAAAGTAAAACCTACCTTTTTGTTTACAAGATTATTTTAAGAAATGTAAGGGGATCCAAAAATAACATCTGCCCCAATTACGCTAAATCAGGCCTAGTCTTTACATGAGCAATATTTATTTAAAAAACAAACAAACATAGGAATCAAATTATTTTATTGATAAAAATAAAAACTAACTATTTATAAGTAAAATAATATTAACAAGAATGTAATACTGCATAGATGCTACAATTAAATATATTTCAGTAATTTTTTAATAATAATTTTCCAGTAAAATAAATATTATTACATATTTTTTTCTTGAAATCTTGGATATTAAAAGAAAAAGTAACTTAACAAATGCAACAGAAATAAAATCAGATGAGTTCTTATTTATTTATTTATTATTATTATTTTTTTTAATTACTATTATTTTTTAAAAAATATTGAAAAATATTTTATGCTGTTTTCGACTGAAAAAATTAGAAGAGGTGTGAATAAAAGTCAAGATAAAGTTAGAAACTTTTAATAAATAAAATTTCTTATGTGTGTTCCTTATGTATTGAAAGGCTTTAATAAAAATATTAAATGATATTTAACCCATTCTAGACTATCACTAATAAAAACAAGTTTACTCATAATTTATTAAAAAAATTTCACTCTCTCTCTTTTTTTAAAATTGTTTTTTTATTTATTATAATCATTATTATATGCCTGACAATAAATAAATAAATAATAATAATAATCAATTTCATATTAAATTTAAAATACATACTGCTAAAATTAGTAGAACAGCAACACACAAAATGAATCATTATCAACATTAAAAGAATAATAACAATATTTAGTAAATATTCAAATATGCTTCGAATAAAATACTTAAAGAAATGTTTTAACTTTTTATGCAATACAAAAAAGTTTGGTTTTCAGCAAAAGTACAACAAAGTATGAAAAACTTGTTAAATAATCAGTTTGCTACAGTAACATAAAGAACAAAAATTATTTTTAGTTAAGAAACTATTTTTTAAATAAAATTTCTCATTTATATACAACATATTAATTTCAATTTTTAGTTTTAGAACTTCAATCTATATAAATTAAATTCTGTTGCAATGATAATGCCCTTTATCAACTCTGTTTCGACAGAAGCATTCAGATCTATCACCCAAAACCTTTTAAAATCATCACTGCACCATCATTCTGTTCAGATGACAGTGTAATGATGGTTGAAGATTAACAGAACGATGGGATAATAAAGGCTGAAAAAGGATTAAGTTACAGGTTTGAAAACTTCTGTCAAAACAGATTTTTATAAAGGATATTTTCATTGCAATACATTTTAATTAATTAATGTAAAATTTGTCATTTATTTTTCTTCACACAATGTACATAAAAATATTAATCAAAAATTCCAAAGAGTCTTCTAAGTGACTTCCAGTTTTTAACAACTCCAGTTTTCAGACCGTCGATTTCATGTGCATAATAAATAGAATTTTTTAATCCTACCTGTACATTCCCGAACACAAAAGAGGCACAAGTAAAGTTTCCCGATCTAGCACTTTTCTATAAGCAGAAAATTCATTGATAAAAATCATTAATCAAATTGATCCAAAAAACTCACAGTAGAACATATCGATTCAAAATTAAGATACAGTTTATATAGCGTATGATAAATACACTTTGGAATGCTATGTACATTTTTTTTCTTCTTTTAACTGGAAAAAACAGCAATTAAAACATACAAAATTACAAAAAAGATCTGCTCTCAAGGAACTGCATTAATCCACTATCTCAGGACTAGTTGAATTGAGAAAAAATGAAGAGTTCTGCAAAGATAATTTTTTTTTTTTTTAGCAGAAATGTTTGTATAGTATTAACAGCTATTGAAAACTAGATTGTGATCTGTCAAACTTGAGAAAAAAAAAAGTCTGATTGGTTGTTACAAAGTCACAGAATAGACCACTCATTAAAAAATCTTCTTTGTCCAACTCAGATGCTTTAGAAATTAACAAGAAAATTTTTGCCCTTTTATTGTTTATTACTCAATGTGAAGCTAATTTGCTTCTTGCTCTGTTCAAATATCACGGATTTCCTAAGAATTTTTTCTCCCGCTCTTTGAACGGGAAATATCTTAGTTAATTCTGAACTCCTCTCATCATGTACTTTATTGGCTGCTGGCTGAAGAAGGTGGGTTGCCAGGTGAACCAGGGCTGCTTGCATTCCCACCGTTCTGGGATTGAGCTTTCTTGATATATACATTTAACAATTTCATCTACAATGAAAAAAGTAAGTTGAGTTTTCAAAAAAACAATAAAATATATAGACAGTAAAACTGACATGCAGAATTAAAAGTTTTTTTTTTTTTTTTTTTTTTTTTTTTTCAAGAAATTTAACATAGGGTGTTATAATGTATTTTTTGAATAAAAGAAAAGAGAAAACATAAGTGAAATTTTTCAAACATGAAAACTGTAATTTAACCAAGGGGTAGACACAATGTGTGGCCTTCCGAGTAGAGTTCTGCTGCCATGACAGAATTCAGAAAATTTATAAAATTCTATCTTTTGCTAACAAAGCAAAAATTATATTAGATGATATGTGTATTTGTGGGATATATATATATATGTTGTAGTATATCAGCTATACACATATAGATATATACATCAACATTCCCATAGAATTGCTTTTTTTCCAAAAACTAACCGATCATTGTTCTTGAAAAATAAAATTCTTAAACGTGTATACTTATTTTATGACAAAATTTCTACTTAAAATTAGTTGCATGTAGGTCTTTGTATGTGTATATATAGTACACTCTCAAAAATCTGCACAGCTTAAAATGAAGGATTTTGAGATTTTAGGATAATTTTTTATTTGCATCTTAGAATTTCATTTAAGTAGCAAATCATGAAGAAACAATTTATATGTTATAAATACAATAATGTAAAAAGTATGTATAATAAAATTATAAAGAATTAATTATTTTAATTTTAAGAACAATTTTTACACATTTTATTACAGTGCAATTTTCTAGATTTTTGTAAAGCCTCATTATTAGCTAGTAGTATAAAATTACTCATTTTATGTCTTAATATTTTTTTGTAATATTACAACATGATTCTATAGCTTTCAAAAAGAGTCAGCAATTCTTGCACTGTCACATAAGTTTATGCTGATTGGTTGGATGGGTTTTATGTCGCACTAGTGTTGGTGTGTCGCACCCCTAGAGGTTGTCTGGAGACATGCCATCACAATTTTGATCCTCCGCAGAAGGGATGGCTATCCCGCTTTGGTGACCCCCAGAGGGATGGGAACAAAAAATAAAAGTTAGAATATTTATCTCCATACGAAAAAATTATTTTAGTAAACAGTCCTTTTTCTTCTTCCTCTAATTCAAAGTTCAATTTTTTTTAATCACTGCATAATTCACATATTATTTCCTCTTCTGTAATAAGTTGAATGATCGGTGATTCATCAGCACAAGTCACAGAAATAATAATTGCTTTATCTCTTAAACCAATTTCTGCAATCAACAGATCAAATTTGACAATGTTTGTTTACATTGTAAATGATATGCGGATTTTAGATTTGAGAGTTGACTGTATACGAATATATATTTATACACACACACAAACAGTATTTGCATTGTGGTCCTCAAGTATTTTGGGTTAGACAGACCTGGTTTAACCCATGTGACTGCTGCTTTTAGATGAGATTTACTGAGTTGTTTTTTTCCACAATATACTTAAGGGCCAGCTTCACTCACCGCCACCAGAAGCCAAAGCTAATGTTATTCTATAGGAAATTTTTCTTCACAAATAAGTTATTAGCTAATACATATTTTTAAATTCTGTTTTCATATTCTGAAAATTCCCAGCTGTTAAATTGACGGACCTTCTTTAAAAAAATATTTTTTTAATTTTTTATATTTTATTTTGAAGCTGCAAAATACGAATTTTCAATATGTGAGATTTTTTCATTTTCCAATTTCAAAATAAAATATTAAAAATTAAAAAAATAATTTTTTAAAAAAGGTCCATCAATTTAACAGCTGGGAATTTTCAGAATGTGAAAACAGAATTTAAAACTATGTATTAGTTAATAAGTTATTTGTAAAGAAAATTTCCCCATAGAATAACACTGGCTCGGGCTTCCGGCGACGGTAAATGAAGAGGGCGTTAAAATTCAAACTTATAATAATCACAGACTTTTGACTTCCTTTTGAAGTATGAAGGTGATAAATGATGGCTGTAAGATTATCTTCAGGTACACAGTTATATTTTTAACCTTCAGTTGAAATAACCATTATTTTAGTACATTATAAAAACATCATTACAATTTTATTCTTTACAAACACGTTCAAAAAGTTAAACTGAGCATCCATAAATTCACAAAACCAAATGAAGATTCCATATCAAATTATTTTGACTAACTTCCCTATGTCAAAAAAATATCTGATTATCAAACTTTTACTAATCTCTACGATCGATCACCTTCTACATAATAAAAACCTTAGTTTCCCAGGAATAACGCTCGAAACTGTTGTCATAGCTATAACAAAGACTGAGATAAAATAAAGTAAAATTTTATTCATTTTTTTCATGTGCCCATTTCAATTTTCAAATGATTGAATAATGAGAAAGGATAATTTATCGCAAAGACTTATATCACAACTGCAACAATGTATTGAGATAAAGAAAATAAAATATTATCCATGGTTTGCATTGTTCTGTAAGATTTGTTCATTGACTGGAATAATAAATTAAACATACAAAATTCAATCGTTCATTTACAGAGATATTTTTTTAAAATTATTTCAGTATACTGTATGATATATAGTTGGTACCATTGCAGAAAACAACGCTAGAATTAAACAAAATAATTTCTATTTTTAGAATAAACTCGTTTCGCTATTAAGCAGGCTTTCAATATGTTAGGGAAAAACAAAAATTACAATAATAAATTAAATATATAAAAATTAATTAATAAAATAATATAATTGTTTAAATTATCATGCAAGAATTTTCCTGGAAGGCTGGTTTTCCAGACTTCAATCTTTGCCTCTTAATGAGGCATGCGTAGTTCCAGCTGAATACACCACATTTTTGTAGACGAATTCTGCCTGTTTGTTTTAGCATTTGTTTTCTAGATTATGATGTCATTTTTAATTTCTTGAAGCCACATGGATTCTAAAATATCTAAATATTATGATGCAAAAGATATGTCAATTAATATATATCATGTGAACTACTGTCTAGTAATTTGAACTGGCAAGGAGAAATAAATTCAGAAATACATGTGTAAAAATCGAGTGCTAGGCAGGTACAGACTGACCAGTTACAAAGAAAAGTATTTCTGCATATCCAAAAGTGTTTACATATAAATATATACATGTGTGTGGATTTTTTATTGACAAGTTTTAAGGCAAATAACTAATTTTAATGTTATCACTCACTTTACTACTATTCAGACTTGTGAGATGCGGTTGCATAGCTTCGCCCACAACCATGTGAATGGCAACCATACAAAATACGGCTGCTTTACGTACAACACTTTCATTATTGTCATATGCCTAAAGGGGAGAAAATTATTTGCATTTATAAGGAATAATAATAAGAGACTAGGTATAATAATAATTATTACGGTAATAAAGTCAAGGTAAAGTAAAGATAACAAGACAACGTATATAATAAACTGGTATAATAATAAGTCCTATAAAGTATATTATTACGATATATTTTTACCTTAATATACCTTAAGATTTATTATTATACCTTAATTATATATATAAGGTATAATAAGTTGTTGTATAAGATATAATAACAAGTTGTTGTAATGAGTCATATACATATTAAGGTATAATAAGAGACTAGTAAAGTATAAGTACCGGGTGATCCAAAAGTCAGGACAAACTTTAAAGATGAATAATTCGAAAACGAATCAAAATACACAGATACGGTTTGCACCAAACGAATGAAAAAGAAACCGGACTTTGTGTGGCAAAGAAAAAGTAATAGTTTTGTTGACGACCAACAGATGGTGCTATAGTGTTTTATTTCACCAAAAGATGGTTTACAAATGAAAAAAAATTTTGAGAACTTACAAGTCAGCTTAATTACAGTTAATCAGTACTACTACAGTAACTGTTCAATGTCCATCATTCAGAAGTACAGCTGTGAGACGATTCACCACAAAGTTCACAGCATTTAGTAGCATTTCTTGCGTTATGGCAGACATATTTTGGTGGATGGCATCTTTCAGTGCTGCTAATGATTTAGGTTGGTTGTGGTACACTTTTGACTTCAAGAATCCCCACAGCCAAAAGTCACAGGGTTTCACAGATCGGGAGATCTTGGAGGCCATGCGTGATTAAAGTAGCGAATAAGAATACGATATTTCGAAGCATATAAGCTTCGACTACCATTACCTGCCGTAGTTGTTCCTTTTTATATCGTTTGTTGCTTTACATAATCCTACATCAGAAATCCGATAGCGCCACCTATTGGTCGCCAACAGAACTATATATATATATTCATAGCCACACAAAACCTGGCTTTTCTTTCATCCGTTTGGTGCAAATCGTATCTTTGTATCTTGATTCGTTTTCGAATTATTCATTTTTAAAGTTCGTCCTGACTTTTGGATCACCCGGTATATCACTGAAATATGCACTCATAGATATAATGTAAAAAGTAAATCCGAAATTTAATTTGCATTATTTTAAATCTATGAAATATTGAAGTTACATAAAATGAATCATAAGGCACAATTAAAGAATTAAAGCTGCAAGATACATTTAAGTTCTTTGGCATTAATGAACAAGAATTAATTTAATTTGATTATGACATTTTTGCGTATGGTGTTCAAAACATGAAATTTAACAATATTTTTATAACTTTCCTGTCGTGACCCACTGGCTAAAAATATAATAAACTAATGTCTACAATATTTTCAAACTAACTGTAAATTAATACTTGAAAGAATTTCCTTGTAAGTGAACTATTATTATTATTATTATTATTATTTATTCTTTCTTATTTCATAAAATATTTCTACACAATAATCTCTAATTTTTATTAAAATATTCACAGCCAAAATTTACAAAATCACCAAAAATATAAAGAATAATTTATTTTTTTAGTATATTTTGAGTTAATTTCGATTTTAAATGGTTAAAATCAAATGAAAAAATTATTAAAGTATGTCAAACTTAAGAATTTGCTTCTTAGAAGCATTCTCAGCAGTGGCGGATTTAAGGGGGGGGGGGGAGGGGGGGGGCTAGGGGGCTGAAGCTCCCCCCCCCCCAAAACACTGACATTCACAATTGAATATTGCAATTGTAAATTTTTTATTGGTCTAGAATAACACTTTTAAAAATCTTAGCCCCCCCCCAAAAGTCAAGTTCTGGATCCGCCACTGATTCTCAGCCCTACCTCTACTCATTACTCCTCTTTTTAATTACTTTCGCATTTTGCTTATACACTGAAGAGCCAAAAAAATTGGTATATCTGACAGAACACAATTAGGTTTTTGGCTCTGAAAGTTTATATCAGTGCTGATTCATTGAACAGATCGTACATTGACACTTGTTGATGCCCCAGCATTCAAATCTGCAACAATTTGAGGAAGGGTTGCACATCTGTCATGTTTAATGATTCTCGTCAGTCGTCACTGGTCCTGTTCTTTCACGACCTTTTTCAAACCACAGTCATGCCGGAGATTTGATGTTTTACTGTATTCCTGATATTCACGGTACACTCGTAAAATGATCATACTCAAAAATCCAAATTTCATAGCTACCTAGGAAATAACCCCTTTTTCATGCAAATATTGTAACGCCATGTTCAAAGTTGCTTAAATCTTGATAACCTGCCATTGTAGCAGCAGTAATCAATCTAACAGCTTTGATAGACACCTGTTATCTTATATAAGCACTGCTGATTGAATTGTGGTACTTTGATTGGTTCCATACTTCTGTTATTTGCATATGGACGGGTATACCAGTTTTTTTGGCTCTTCAGTGTATGACATAGCTGCCTTTTTTTTTTTTTTAATTGTTGAAAAAGAAACAATGTTTCACTGATTCATGTTTTTAAATCCCAAGTATGGATGCATGGTTAAAATAATCCAAACAAATAATATTATAGTTTTAAAAAATTAAAGAACACGCTTTTATAGAAATGTGAACTAAAATCACAAAATATCTATCTTAGTATTAAAATGCAGGGTAAGAAAAAATCGTGTGAGTGACACACCATAATATTTACATACATTTAAATCTTTAATTAAAATAACTTAGAATTAAACAAAAATCATTTTTAAAAAATCTCCCCTGACTGGGATCGAACACTGGACCTTTAGGTTCGTAGCACAGCGCCTCACCTCAATGCCACATCATTCACGTAGGGAAAGTATTTTTTTACAATATAAATTTTTTGTTTGCTCCCACAGCAGTTACAAACATACATACATACAAACATACATACATACATACATGTGAGGCTAATAAAAGCATGTTAAAAACAAACTTTGGGATTTAAGAAAAGAGATGAATAGTATTCAAAGAATTAAAATTAACTTTTGAAAAAGCTAAAATACTGCTTGTGCATTTTAGATAAAATGCTAAAGAAACTTTTTTACCAGGTTAAGCCCTCTCAGCAAGTATAAGTCTTGTACGTTCTTAAGCTAAGCAGCCAAAATTGGTACTTAAGTTATGCAATCAAAATATGTTTTTTTCACTTTTATGATAAACACTCTTTATAAAATTTTATTAATTCTTCACAATATGAATACCAGCAAGAAATGATGAACTAACACTATTGCACTTCTACAAAGCTAAATTTGTTTAAAAAGAATATATAGCAGGAATATATCAATATAAAAGAATACACTTACTTTAATTAAAGCTGGCATTATTTCAGGTAATAAATTTAATACAACTTGTTTCGGATGATGTTCTATCAACTAAAAAATAGAAAATAAAAATAAATCAATACATTCGATTAGTTTAAAATTATGAAAATGAATTGGAAAAAAAAAAAAGAAAGAGAGAGAGACTTTCAATTATAATTTTCTGAACATTTAGCAGATATCTGGCATTTAAACAAATCTGAATCATTAAATAATTCAGTAAATAATCAAAAGTGAAAACTATAAATGGGTGTTTCAATATTTCACAATAGATAGCAATGTATCTGAATCTTTTGTGTGTTCCTGCAAAAAATAAAAATTTTAAGGAAGCAATTTCCAATATCATTCATTCTACAGCAAAGTTATAAAACATATCAGTTTCAGTCTCCTTTAAATAATTTAATGAACTTTATATACATTAAAAAACAAACTAATTTACCTTACATAAGTCCTAGTTATTCTCACAATGCATTTCAGGCGCTAGCGCACCCGTCATCAGGTGAAATGTGACAGCTCTCTTCACTGTTGTCATCGGGAAACATCGGCTTCGTTTCTTCACTTCTCTTCGTATTGGTGGATCTTTTGACTAGTTGGCTCCATTCTTTTGGGATTCTTGCGTGTTTGCGATCGTTGATAGCTCTGGGGTTAGTAAAGATCTCTAGCGCTTCTCTTTTGAAGGCGTAATTGTGGTTATTGTAGTGGGCGATTTTATTAGTATGTATGCTGTTAATATCAATTGGGTTATTGAGGTGAGCGGAAGCAAGCGCGGTAGATTGACGGTTGTGTATAAGGTCTGATTTATGTTCTTTTTCGCGGTCTTGGATTTTCTGTTTAGTGACTCCGATATAGCAAGCACTAGAGTTATCATTGTAGTTGAAATCTATTTTGTAAATCCCGGAAGTGGATCTATTGTCAATTTGGTCTTTATCGTTTCTAATATGTTGGAAAATATTTCTGTTAGGTTTAATTGGAATGTTTATATTGTGTTTTTTAGCTTCATTTTTTATTTTAATACTTGCTCCGTTGCAGAAAGGGATGGGGGTAGTGAATTTTGGTTTTTCTTTTTGGGCCTTATTGATTTACAATAACGCCCAAAAAGAAAAACCAAAATTCACTACCCCCATCCCTTTCTGCAACGGAGCAAGTATTAAAATAAAAAATGAAGCTAAAAAACACAATATAAACATTCCAATTAAACCTAACAGAAATATTTTCTAACATATTAGAAACGATAAAGACCAAATTGACAATAGATCCACTTCCGGGATTTACAAAATAGATTTCAACTACAATGATAACTCTAGTGCTTGCTATATCGGAGTCACTAAACGGAAAGTCCAAGACCGCGAAAAAGAACATAAATCGGACCTTATACACAACCGTCAATCTACCGCGCTTGCTTCCGCTCACCTCAATAACCCAATTGATATTAACAGCATACATACTAATAAAATCGCCCACTACAATAACCACAATTACGCCTTCAAAAGATAAGCGCTAGAGATCCTTACAAACTCCAGAGCTATCAACGATCGCGAACACGCAAGAATCCCAAAAGAATGGAGCCAACTAGTCAAAAGATCCACCAATACGAAGAGAAGTGAAGAAACGAAGCCGATGTTTCCCGATGACAACAGTGAAGAGAGCTGTCACATTTCACTTGATGACGGGTGCGCTAGCGCCTGAAATGCATTGTAAGAATAACTAGGACTTATGTAAGGTAAATTAGTTTGTTTTTTAATGTGAATTGTCGTCCTATAACAAAAGTAACTAGAACTTTATATAATTAGTCCCAAAGAAACATATGTGTATATTTTTTCATATTTCCCTCTAAAAGACCTATTAGTAATTAATGCAACATTTTCATAATGCTTAATACAACAATAAAGTAATATAATACATATCGGAATTCTTTTAAGTTTTGAACTATTTACAGGAACCAATCCAGGTAAAAATTGGAGGCATTTTGTTGTTCTTTCAAAAAAATTTGTTGGAAGTATTCCATCTCCCAAATTTTCAACTCCATTACTTTGGTAGATAACTTTGGAGTCATACTTAATTGCTTAAGTTTTATTAAAAATATTGATCAACTTGATTGTTAAAAAGTTTATTCGTTACTTATTAAAAGGTTTATCTTTATGAATTATATAAATGAAATAGTTAATACCTCTTTTATTCACTTTAAAAACACTTACCTGTTTAACAGCGTTAGTTTGTTTTGTTTTCGGCGTGTTCCGTGAATGAATCATTTGATTCATTCACGTTTCCGGCAACATGCCGCTATTTTTGCAACGGCCTCAGTTAACAGTTGCAGGTAACGTTGTTGCATCGTGTAATCGTTCAACGGCGCATGCCGATTCACCGCGAATATGCAAATCTTCATAAAATGAAACCTATAAATAGGGAGGAACGTCAGTATATGCGGCTGGTGTGGCTGACAAGCTAGTCGCGATGTTTTTGTTGCAGACGCAGGTCGTCTTGCCGTTTTTTGTTGAATTATAATTTCGTTTCGTTAAGTTCTTCTTTAATTTAAACTGTTAAAGAAACAGTTCGTTCATTTTAGTATAATAGTAATTTTGCATAAATTAATAGTTGTATTGATAGTTTAAAAAGTTTAAAAATGTTTTTTTTAATGAATTCCAAATAAAGTTTTCTTGATCGAGTTAATGAATAGTTTAAAATGTTTAAAGCTAAAAGATCGATAGTTTTTTTAGAAATGATATTAATGAATGAAATTTTCTTCCAAGTATATAAAATGTGATCTGTGCCTAGTGTCTGCTGCATCCTAATATGGTTGGTAAATCTTCAAGTGTTGTGAGTACTGTTTTTGAATCTTTAATAAGCTGCAACTTTAAACACTACATTGAATTCAAATAACACTTGTGTCATGGAGTACTCATCTGTCAAAACACTAATCTATTTTTCTTGAAGCAGCAAATATTGTTAATATGTTTTTGACTTGTGTGTTTTTTTTGTATGAATTTTTCCAATAATTTGCATTTAAATAGATTCATTCCTATATATATATTTAATAATTCTTTTCTGTTTATATATATATTTAAAGTTATAAATAAAATTGAAATTTAGTTTTAAAACTTGTGTCTTTCCTGTGCCACTCACACACACATTGTTAGGATCAGGTAACGTTTTCCACTGTGTATAATATAACTCTTCTTTAATTTTTCTTTATGTTTGTATGTTGAACTTTTCAACATTTACAACATATTTAGGGTTATGGGCTCCAGAAACCGGTCCATACCATGTGTGAGTGGTCTTTAATTTTGGCACAGTTTTTCTAGCAGCTTTAATATCTAAATTTTTGAGGGGGTTTTTTTCTTGCTAAACATGGCCTTGACCTTGAGTCCTTCAATTGAAAAACTTACTTATAAAAATTACTCAAGTTGGTCTCGTGATATTAAATTTTTACTTAAAGAGAAAAATTCTTGGGAAATTGTTACGGGTACTGAAAAACCTCCTAGTGATGAAGATTTAAAATTAAAAGAAAGTTTTGAAAATCGGTCACGTGTGGCTTTGACCACAATTTATTTAAATTTAGATTCAGAGTTAAAATGCTTAATTGAAAATTGTGACAGTCCAAGCGATGCTTGGCAGGTTTTGAAATCTAACTTGGTCCCTGACAGTCGGGTTGAACATTTTTCATTATTTCATAAATTTTTGGACTGTTTTATTAAAAATAATGAATCTATACGTACTTACTCGGCGAGGCTCTCGGAGATTATTGAACAACTCCGAAATATGGGTAAGCCGGTAGCAGACATTTATGCCTGTTATCAAATTCTTCGTCGCTTACCAGATAAATTTCAGCCAATTATACAATTTTTGCTTAGGCTAGATCATAAAAATTTTTCATATAAGGAAGTTGTTTCTCATTTAATCGCTGAAGAGACCCGCCTAGAATTGCGTGATCTTGAATTTAATAACTCTAAACCTGGTATTGAAGTCCAAAATGTAACTTGTTCCTCTAATTCTGTTAATTCTGGTAATAAATTTTTTAAGAAAAATGTTAAATGTTTTAGATGTGGCCGAAATGGTCACTATAGTTCAAATTGTTTTGCTGCATTACCTACTAGAACTTTTCCTAAACCTAAAAATGTAGCTTCAAGAAATTTTAATGTTGGTAAAAGAAAACCTTTCGGAAGGGGAGCAGAAACTCGTCCACAAGTCAGTTTCACTAATTCAGTTTTTCCTCAAAATTTCTTTGTGACTGAATCATTGCTAAATTTTAATTTGGATGGCAGAAACAGCTGGGTCTTCGATTCGGCTGCTTCGCACCATTTTTGCAAGGTCGAAGAATATTTTTGGAATTTTCAAAAGGTTGATAATGAAAGCATGTCTGTTGCTGTGGACGGGGTCAGCTTCCCGATCGAAGGTAGAGGCATGGTAAAAATGCTGTTTAATAATTTTGTGTATCAGTTTAATAATGTATTGTATTCTAGTAAATTAAGGAAGAACCTCATGTCGGGACCATGTATAGATAGTATGGGAGGAAGTTATATTGGAAAAGGGGGAAAAATTTCAGTGTTTAATAGAGATGGTAATTTTGTTTTCAATGCTAAACTTAAAGAAGGTATATATTATGTTTTTCCTAGAATTTTAAAGAATCCTGAATTTGAAATTAATGGGGGGCTAGGAAATAAAAATTTAAATGTTTTTTCTCACATGCCTGTTGCTGCTGTGGTTGATCTCAATTCGGTAGATACTTGGCACTCTCGTTTCGCCCATGTTGGTAAAGATCTTGTGGTCCATACCAGTAAGCAGAATTGTGTTCATGGATTGCCAAGATTAAAATATACTAAAAAATTTTGTGAGCCTTGCCGTCTTGGAAAACAGAGACGCAGGTCATTTAAACCTATTCAAGGTGGGCAATCTAGAGAACCACTTGAAAGACTGCATTTAGATGTTTGGGGACCTATTAGTATTTTAGGGCGAAACGGTGAGAGATTTTTTTTGACAATTACAGATGAGTTTTCCAGGAAAATTGCTATCTACCCAATGGTAGAGAAAAGTCAGGTTTTTGACATATTTTTGAAACATGTAACTAGAGCTGAACTGTTCCTCAATAAAAGACTTAAAGCCATTCGTAGTGACAACGGTACAGAATTCTGCAATGCCAACTTTCAGGACTTTTGTGAAAAAAGGGGTGTGAAACACGAATTAACAAACGTGTACACGCCTGAGCAGAATGGTATTAGCGAGAGGGCTAACCAAACTATTTTAAACTGTGTACGTGCCATACTAATTGAAAGCGGCATGCCTTTTAAGTTTTGGCCTGATGCCGTCATTTATTTTGGCTACACTTGGAACAGAGTCTGTCACCGGGGTCAATCAAAGACACCATTTGAACTATATCAGAACACTAAACCTTCAGTTAAACATTTGAGAGCTTTTGGTTCAGTGGCATATGTTGGTATACCAAAACAGCTAAGAAGTCATAAATTACAGCAAAAATCAAAAAAGGGATATTTGATTGGATATTCGTTAAAAACTAAAGGATTCCGTATATGGGTAGAGGAAGAAGACAAAATTTACGAAACCTTAAATGTAACTTTTGATCCAGAGGATCGTGTGTACAGAAGTGGAGCAGTGCTGGGCCCTTCACCTGACCTTGAGGTATCTAGAAAGGAAAGAAATTGTGAGAGCTCCGACCCACCGCCCACGATTACGATAATGCCGGAAAGTGAGGCAGAGGAGGTGCGTCCACAAGTTCCGCCAAAGGTAACCAGTTGGAACAGGTGTCTAGTGAAGAGAAGGACTGGCACACGCACTGATGTGTACTACTATCCTGAAGGAACTAATTCTAGATTAAAGTCTATAAAAGAAATAGAAAAATATTGTAAAAGTCATAATATCCTTTTTGATGCAAATTTATTTAATTTTTCACCCAGTGATACTTATGAAGGGGTTATACCAAAACAGACTTCAGAATCTTCCTCGGAATCTTCAGAACATTCAGAGTCGAATTCACCTCAACCTTCAAGTTCTGCTGTTTTATGACTAGATGTCAACATTCCAAGAACCTTCAACCAAGCTCTAAAATCTGCCCAATACCATGAATGGAAGAAATCTATGGATGAAGAAATTGGGGTTATGTCTGAAAGAAATGTCTGGCACCTAGTTAAACCACCGCCTGGTAAAACCATAATTGGTAACCGGTGGGTCTATACTATAAAACGTGATGAAAGTGGAAGAATTGCACGCTATAAATCGCGTCTGGTTGCCCAGGGCTTCAAGCAAGTGAAAGGCGAGTCATATGATGAAACCTTCTCCCCAGTCGTCAATTTTTCTATCATCAGATTTTTTTTCAGTTTGTTGGTTTCAAATTTAGGCTGGTATAACATCCAGTGTGATGTGAAGGCAGCATATTTATATGCACCCCTTACTGAAGAAATTTACATGAAGCAACCTCCTGGTTACATCGTAAAAGGGAAGGAAGAATTCGTATGTAGACTAGACCGTGCCCTCTATGGACTACACCAGAGTGGCAGGCTGTGGTTTTACGAACTGAATGGTGTGCTTCTTGAGATAGGTTTTTCTAAGTTTCAGTGGTGCAATTGTGCCTATAAATATGAAAATTATATTATTTTACTAGTCTATGTGGACGACATAGTGGTTTTTGGAAGAAGTAAAGAAAAAATAGATAAAATTATTAAAGTTTTAGAGTCTAAATTTGATTTAAAAATGTTGGGACAAACAAAGAATCTTTTAGGAGTAGAATTTAATTATAAACAAAACAGTGTAGAAATTAATCAAACTAACTACATTAAAGAAGTTTTTGAAAGATTTAAACAGTTTCATCCCCCAATTACTTCATTACCAATAGTTAAAGGTGTTAAATTTTCAAAGTTGGATTGTCCATCAAATAATACAGCTCAATTAGAAATGGCTAAGTTTCCCTATCGTAACGTTCTTGGTTGTCTGTCTTTTATTGCCAGTAGAAGTCGACCTGATATAACATATGCTGTGAACATTTTCAGTCAGTTCCAAGCAAATCCTGGATTGACGCATTGGACGGGTTTATTGAAATTATTAGGATATATTAAATATACAGAAAATTTAAAATTAAGTTTGAAATGTAATAAAATTGAACTTGTTGCTTTTTCGGATGCAGATTTCGCATCCAACAGGGATGATTTTGTGTCTGTAGGTGGACAGATTGTTTTGTTAGGCCAGAGCCAAATTTCATGGCGAACTTTTAAACAACGTGGAGTTTCTCTATCTACGATGGAAAGTGAGTTCATCGCCATGACAGAATGTGTTAAGGAGCTGATGTGGTTCAGCAATGTCATTGATGATTGTTTTGAATCCAATATAATTTATAAAAAGCCTTCTTTACCTATTCTTTATGCTGACAATCAGTCAGCAATTGATTTTTCTAAATCTCCAATTGAGAACAGCCGCAGCAAGCATATAAATGTAAAGTTGTTTTTTATACGTGAATGGTTCTACGAGGGAAAATTTGACTTAAAGCATATTCCTTCTAAACTTAATTTAGCAGATCCATTCACTAAAGGCTTGACAAAATGTGATTTATATAAATTTACCTCACAAATTTTTGTTGAGGATGAGCAATCAGATTAAATTAAGACATTAATCTTTGGTTAAAAAAAAAATACATATGTATAGTTTTTTTCAAATTAAATTTTTTTTCAAATGTTTAAAAGTTTTTTAAGGAACTGGGAATATAAATAAATTATAATGTGTAAATGTATAAATAAGTAATATTGGTATTAAATTTGTATTGTATATATTAAATGTGTAGTATATTTATAGTAGAATATTTATGGTAAATTATAATATATTATTGTAGTATTAATGTTATAGTAATAGTAATTGCATTTGTAGTGTTGTTTAAGTCATGCATCTTTCATCGGTATGAGTGATACTAGGCCTAGTATAAGTGTGTAATCATCTATCACTCATTAAATTTGTGTTTGTCTAATTGTTATAGTAAAAAAAAATTTTTTGAATTTGCATAATGTATAAACGTTCCCAGTATCAAATTAATACTTTTCTTTAAATTTGTTTACTGCATTGCATAACTGTTGAATATAGAAATATAAATGAATTGAATAATATAATGAACTTTAATACACATTTAAATGTTTGAATAATTTTTTTTTGATTATTATAAGAGGATTGAAATTTGATTTAGAATTTAGAAATTTACTATTGCATATTTATATATATTTAATGAGCTTGAATTGGTCTATTTAAAAAAATTTTAATTGTTTCATATATTTTTTTTTACGGCTATAGTAATGTCGTTGTGGGGGGCAATGTTGGAAGTATTCCATCTCCCAAATTTTCAACTCCATTACTTTGGTAGATAACTTTGGAGTCATACTTAATTGCTTAAGTTTTATTAAAAATATTGATCAACTTGATTGTTAAAAAGTTTATTCGTTACTTATTAAAAGGTTTATCTTTATGAATTATATAAATGAAATAGTTAATACCTCTTTTATTCACTTTAAAAACACTTACCTGTTAGTTTGTTTTGTTTTCGGCGTGTTCCGTGAATGAATCATTTGATTCATTCACGTTTCCGGCAACATGCCGCTATTTTTGCAACGGCCTCAGTTAACAGTTGCAGGTAACGTTGTTGCATCGTGTAATCGTTCAACGGCGCATGCCGATTCACCGCGAATATGCAAATCTTCATAAAATGAAACCTATAAATAGGGAGGAACGTCAGTATATGCGGCTGGTGTGGCTGACAAGCTAGTCGCGATGTTTTTGTTGCAGACGCAGGTCGTCTTGCCGTTTTTTGTTGAATTATAATTTCGTTTCATTAAGTTCTTCTTTAATTTAAACTGTTAAAGAAACAGTTCGTTCATTTTAGTATAATAGTAATTTTGCATAAATTAATAGTTGTATTGATAGTTTAAAAAGTTTAAAAATGTTTTTTTTTAATGAATTCCAAATAAAGTTTTCTTGATCGAGTTAATGAATAGTTTAAAATGTTTAAAGCTAAAAGATCGATAGTTTTTTTAGAAATGATATTAATGAATGAAATTTTCTTCCAAGTATATAAAATGTGATCTGTGCCTAGTGTCTGCTGCATCCTAATATGGTTGGTAAATCTTCAAGTGTTGTGAGTACTGTTTTTGAATCTTTAATAAGCTGCAACTTTAAACACTACATTGAATTCAAATAACACTTGTGTCATGGAGTACTCATCTGTCAAAACACTAATCTATTTTTCTTGAAGCAGCAAATATTGTTAATATGTTTTTGACTTGTGTGTTTTTTTTGTATGAATTTTTCCAATAATTTGCATTTAAATAGATTCATTCCTATATATATATTTAATAATTCTTTTCTGTTTATATATATATATATATTTAAAGTTATAAATAAAATTGAAATTTAGTTTTAAAACTTGTGTCTTTCCTGTGCCACTCACACACACATTGTTAGGATCAGGTAACGTTTTCCACTGTGTATAATATAACTCTTGTTTAATTTTTCTTTATGTTTGTATGTTGAACTTTTCAACATTTACAACAAAATTAAAATTCATAAAAACGACTCTTTTAGAAATTTTAGTTTAATAAAAATGATCCTTTTATGAAAATTTTCATGTTCTCAGCATTATTTTTAATAATTCCCTGTACTTGGTTCAATTAACTTGGTATTCAACAATATACAGAAAACATCTGTTAAAAAGAAAAGTTTTACACAATAATAAATTTTCACAAAAATCGGTATCAAAAAATTTAAATTTGGATTGACTCCTGATTTAACATTATTAAAATAAACTTTAATTAATTCGAGTCTATAAGTCCCAGTTTATAAGAATTCTACTTTGTATCCCTGTAAAAAAAATTCTATGAATCCTATACAGATAAGAAATTACAGAGTTCTTGCAAGGATGCCCTGTAACATGCTTAAACAATTTTACCATAACCAAATAATTCCACAATCCACTTCAAATAATTTGAATCTATAAATAATAATGATAAGGATTATGTTTTTGTAAAAGAGCTATAAATCTTACACTCATCAAACTCTACACAAGTTATGTACACTGACATATAACAAACTTACCTTCATCAAAATTGGATAAGGCATTTAGACACTACAACATTTTAAATAACTTGAGTCCACTGGCATAATGATAAAGAATTTTTTATTTATTTATTTATTTTTTTGAGCCCCAGTCCTCACTCATAAAAATTTGTACGGATTGTGCAGTGGTGACATATAACCTAACCGAACTATCAAAAGCTCAATTAGGTAAGGAATTTGTACACTATTTTGTTCAATTACTTACTCACTGACAAACACACACTTTCACCCTTACAATTTTAATGTCCCATTAATGAAGTTTCAATGCCTCATTGCTTCTCAGTTCCACCAAAAGTTGACAAAAAAAAAAAAAAAAAAATCTTTACACTGTACTTGTCTTAATGTTAAGTTTTGATGTTCTATATTTATTCATTTTGAAGATATGACAGTCATAAGGTTCCTCCCTCCACACATACATGATGATCTTTAAAAAACCACTTTTATCGACTCATGTGGTCTTAAAGTATGTATCTTCAAAAGATGAAAATTTGATATCAAAATTTTTGACTGAATACAATACTTCCATTATCTACGGTAGTCATAATGAATGTAAAAAACTCACATAACAGATAATTGTGTATTTCTCAAACAATTTCAAGAAACTAGAAAGGTAAATTATCAAAGATATTATCTCTTTTTCATATAATCCAAAAGAAAATTGTTATAAAACAAACGATTTTTCAAGAATGTATGCTACTTTTTAAAAAGATAAAATTTCATATAGAAGATTTTATATAAGAAATAAAAATTTTCAACATTACTTTTCATTAAGAGGGATTTCAATGGAATTTTTTTTTAGTTTTTATTTATAAAATGATATAAAGAAATAGCAATCCAATTAAAAAAAAATATATATATATATTCATTTAAATGTAATGACTAGTGAAGCTGGAAAAGTGCAATAATTATTATCAATTAAACTTACCTTTGTGAGCATTTTGATGGCAGCTTGATTCATTGGCATTTGTCCGGTTAAGATAAGAGCTTTTAATGTACGAACAGACTGGTCAGGAGGTAAATTAATAGCTGCAACTGCAGAGCACATATCAGCCATCTTCCTTACCTATACGAGAAATGATAAAATTTCTTAGTTTTCATTTTATTATTTTAACCTTTGTAAATATTATTGAATTGATCAACTTTATATGCATTAAATAAATAAGCCAAAACTATTTTTAATCAATTTTATTTATTTAAACAATTTTATCATGAGAAACAAAAAAGATTTTAAAATGATTTGCTTTCCTCACAGAATTATGTATTATTTTGTTAATTAGCTATATAAGTCAGCCTTTCAACTAACAGATAAGGAATTGAAATAAACTATAAATAAACTATAACATACACAAACATCAAACCGTCTCAATTATATATCTATTAAAAACAAAAACTATTTTATTTACGAGACAAACTTTAGTTAAAATACATTTAAAAAACGAAATATACATTTAAAAACATTTCAAATTTAGACGTTTCAAAACCCGTCCAGGTTTCCTCATCAGTATCACTACAACATAATTTGCAAGCATTACATGAATACACAAAGAATTTATAGAAGTACTGAATATTGAGGAGCCAGTGCGCATGCTTCATTGATAGTGTATACTGCCAGCCATCTCTACACTATCAATGAAGCATGTGCACTAGCTCCTCAATATTCAGTACTTCTATAAATTCCTTGTTTATTCATGTAATGCTTGCAAATGATATTGTAGTGATACTGATGAGGAAACCTGAACGGGTTTCGAAACGTCTAAATTTTAAATGTTTTTAAATGTATATTTTGTTTTTTAAATGTATTTTAACTAAAGTTTGTCTCGTAAATAAAATAGTTTTTGTTTTTAATATAAATAAACTAGTTAACTTTTGTCTGTCTAGTTGTCTAGTGGTGGATATTTCAAAATGCAGTTGAATCTCATTATTGCGAATCTCAAGGGGAGGGGGGGGGGAAATTTGTTCATGTTATCGGTAGTCCATGCTATCAGTAACTAATCTTTATATAACTGAACTAATATTTATTTTGATGCAGCTTGTGGAAACAGTTCATGTTAAAAGTAATTCACGTTAAGCATGTTACCGTTAACGAGGTTCGACTGTATTGATCTCTTTGCAGTTTTAGCTTTCATGTTAGTTTAAATCATTTTATTACATAGTTTAAATGATATTTTAAAAACCTTGTTTTATTCAAAATGTTAAAAACAACATTATAAACAATCTTTCAATTATGGAAATTAATTAACTAGTTAAATATGCTGAGAGAATTTTCATTTTTTAAAATAAAATAAAATATAAATCATTTTAATGATTAAAAATATATATAAATGTATGTATTAAAGAAAAAGTAAAAATTACTTTAAATCAAAAGTAATCACCAAAGAGTTTTTATTTATTTTTTTTTTTTTTTTAATTGGAAGTTTTTATCAAAGAAACAAAAAAAATTTTAGAATGATTTATTTTACCCACAGAATAATGTATTATTTTGTTGATTAGCTATATGTCAGCCTTTCAGTGAACAGATAGGATACTGAAATAAACTATAAATAAACTAGTTAACCTTTGTCTTACAGTTCCTAGTGGTTGATATTTCAAAATATTGACCCCTTTGTAGCTTTAGCTTTCATATTATTTTAAATCATTTACATAGTTAAAATGATATTTTAAAACTAATGTTTTTTTCAAGATATAATACAGAATAACCTCGATCCATCGTTTTTCATGGAGCACGTGAAAAAAAAAAAAAAAAAGATAAAAGCTGCAAAACGACGAATGTGAGTTAAAGTCAAAACACAAACAGTGTTTAAGGATTAATACACACAATGTATACTGTATACTACTAATAAAAACTAATTTGTTACTTTCCACACTGTCAAAGAAATAAATCAATATTGTAGAACATTAAGTAAAATTTATTTTTTAAAATCAAAAATTTTGTGTTGGTTTTTTTGTTTCTTTTATAAATTAAATAGAAATTTTTTCAGATTTACATTTTTCTGTAATTTCATGTGCTTATACAAAAGTTTGTGTCCTTTTAAACGGCACAACTGAGTTATCGACGTGAAAATTAACCTCTGTTTCTTCGCCATTACTTTCATTTTTTGAAATCACACATTTCTTCTATGCTTTAGGATACTGCATGTTGCATGGCCTTGATTAATGCAAATATTATCACTAAATTTTGTACCAGACGCATCCTCTGTTATACGCAACCCCTCTTCATCTGCATTATCAGCATCACCATCATAATTTCCTTGTCCTTCTGTTTGGTATTCTTCAATCCTTCATCATTCTTTCGCACTTAACCGCATTTCACAAAACAATTTTCTGTATTACTAACGAGGTTACTTATGCTGAAAACACAAAATTAATAGATGATCCGGAGATATGGCATTACAATTTTGATACTCCATGGAAACGAGGAAAAGTTATTTTAGGATGAAAGAAGTAATTCCAGATTGTATGCCATATAGAATCACTCGACCTTAAGGAGAGAATTTTTACAAGGCCAGGAAAAAAAATTTACGATGATGAATGTGGGAAAACGACTTTTTGAAGCACTATACATGCGGGTTCCGTTAACATTATTGAAATAGAATTTATGCAGGGAACATAGAAATAAAACGATCAATGCAGGAACAATAGATCAGGGTTTCACTGTAATAACATTATAAACAGTCCTTTAATTATGGAAATTAATTAATTGGTTAAATACGTTTGGAGAATCACAATTTTTTAAAATGAAATTATACCCTTTAAATATCAATTATTTGAAAATTGTTACAGTTATCTAAATATTGTTGTAATTGCAATGCAATCACTTTCATAATTAAAAAAAAAAAAAAAAAAAAAAAAAAAACTTATTGAAGGAATAAGCCTTGACTTCATAAGTAAATTTTCAAAGTGATTTTTATGTTACATTTTAAGATCTTAGGCCAAAAAAGCTTCTCAGAACTCATTAAAAATGTGATTTTTAGAACATCTCCTTCAACACATTTTATCATTTGAAAATAAATTTAAAAATACTTTTTAATGTACATCAAAGCTGTAAAGAGTCAGTCTACATATCATAATTCAACATTTTAGCCTGAATAGTTGCAGAGTAATGATAATCTTATATAAACTTCAATCATGATAATTTAGGGAACTGGGCAAAGATAAATTACCCCCACATCTCAGAAAATACCAAACATCTACTCATGTATAACAGATGGTCATAGTCATATATATATTGCCTAAAAAGTATTCTGTGAGGTTTAGCTCATTTTAAATATGAATAACATATTTTTTATTAAAATGAATTATTATTAAAATTTTGATTAAAATAAAAAGAAATATTTTACAATTATATATTATGGATTTGGTGGCCAATTGAAGTCCTTGCCCCTAAGCAGAGGCCCAGTTTGTCCATGTGACAATATGAGCCTGATTTTATACTATTTGTAAATGACATCATAACAATAGCACAATGAAAGTGTAATTTATACTGTACTTACTAGAAATTTTGCTCATATGTGTAATATATTTGAATACTTTTGTATGTCCCTGGACACAAACTATTTGTCCAATTTCAATAAAAAATTTCTAATAGAATCCTCATATGATACAGATTTAGAATAGTGAGTTTGGATTTCCAGATGATATTAGTTTTTAAATTATGTTGATAACAGACTCATAGACAAATAAACACACATACCAACCACTAAAAACCCCATTTTCAGATTTGGCGAACCTCAAAAAACATAAGCTTAGCAAAATTTCAATTTCATAAATTTAATCTCAAAACAATACCTTTTCTACCTCATATATGGGTAAGAAAAAGGAAAAATTACTTACTTCATTTTCCTTATCTTTATAAGCTTCAATTATTTTGAGCAATGTAAGCTCTATATAGTCTTGAAAATAATCGGCTTTAGATTTTATAAGTTCACACAGAACTTTCAAAGCTTGTACTTTCACAGAGAGCTAAAAAAGATAATTTCAAATTTTAGCATTAAATATAATTTGATAAAAATACAGATGAAGTTTAATAATAACGTAAAACCATACAAAAATAGAGTGAAATAATAAAAGAATTCCGCAATATATTTTTATGTACATTTCCAGAGTAAAACTATTTTCTTGAAGTCAAAGATTCAGAGTTTGGTTTGCTACTTTACAATCATACTTTGTACATTTGGGCTAATTAAACTGGAACCTACTACTTAAAATGCATTCTGAACACCAAGTTTGAACTGAGATTTAAACCAGGCACTTTTTAACTGAAAGTCACAGTGTTATTTAGTCTCCAGATAGGAAAAAATAAGAACAACAATAATATTGACAAATATTACAAAGAAAATTATAGAAAGAAACAAAATCATATTTATACAGAATATAATTAATAACAAATTTATATTTAAACTTAAAAACTTCTTCACACACTGTAAAATTAACGAAAAGCACAACCGGTTTTGAAAAGACATGCCTTTCTTCTTCGGGTGCAAAACATGTGCTACTACCTTGGAGGCAAAAGCAAGACATAAATATTGATTGTACACAGTTTTTTTTTTAATTATTATTATTTAGTATTGCAATAACAAATTACAATAAATAATTAAAAAAAAAAAAAAAAAAAGATTAAAAATTACTTTATAAAATTGTATAATTTTAATACATAATTATAGGTTCTTGAAGATTTGTTTACATAATATCCAAATATATTTGAATGATGTTAAGTATCCTTCTAAATAGATGATAAAATAAATTAATAAAACTTAAAAATTATTTTGAACGTAAAAAAGATAAATACATATTTAATATAGTTTATTATTATTATGCCAGGTTAATTTAAAATTGCAGCCTAGCAGCACCATTATACGTCGAGTTTCAACCAAATATAAAGTTTCTTGGAATTCCATGCATTTTTCTGTAATATTTTGATAACACACGGTCAGAAAGACAATTCCTAAATAATTACAAGATAAAAATAACTTTTTATATACAGTAGGACGTGGAAAATCCAGAATGCTCGGGACCAGAGCAATTCCGGATTTTTAGCTATTCTTAAAAAAATATGTATATATTTGTCTAAATACTCAGATAATAGGTAAATTCAAGTTTAAAAATGGCATAATGTGATTTTTAAATATTTACTTTATTATTTTTACTTTATTTACATTTCCTTTCTTAAAATAGATAAGTAAATAAAATAAACATTTATTTATTGAAATATTTGTATATTAAAGTTATTATATGTTGCAGCAAAAGAAAATGGACAAAATAATTAATTTGAAAAAGAAAACATATTTCTAAAGCATGACTGTCTTTTTTTTTTTTTTTTTTTTTTTTTCTTTCTGTGCTTTTGGTGGAAAACTAAAAAAAGCCCCAAAACAAAAGTAAGCCTTTTATTGTCAACCAAAAGTTTATCTTTGATTTTGTGAATGTCATTTCAAATTCAGTGATGAAAGATCGTATTAGTTATATGTTCTGCCAATAGATGGCAGCACCAATCAATTTTAAATTGTTTTAAATGAGTGATTTCTATTCAACATCTAATTTATCTCTAGCTTATTTTTTACGTTTCATTTTCTGGTTTAGGTATAATTTTATTTTTTTTGCATATAAAATTTCTAAAAGAAATAAAAATAACATGCATATCAAAATATAGAATGCATAAAAGCTATTTACTGTTTTTTTTTTTTTTTTTTTTTTTATTATTGACCATCTTTCTGTTTCTTTATTCTGACAATAGATGGCTGCACTGCAGTGCAGTAATTGTTAATGAAATTATAGCTAGTGTAATTTTACAAAAAAAAAAAAAAAAAAAAAAAGATGAGAGTAATTCGGAAAATAATAAATTAGGAATGCTGAAAAAAAAAAAAAACTTTGTTGAAATATTAGATAAATAACATTTTTATTAAGCTTAATCCAATGCAAAAAAAAAAAAATGCTGTTTAAAATAATTTTAGTGGCCGAAAATGTACGGATTTTTGGCAATTCCAGTTTTTTGGAGTCCGGATTTTCATCTTCATACTATATCTTGTTTTTAAATTTTCTGTTGAATCATATAAATACTACCGAAGGCAGTGGGAACCCGAAATAATTTGCCAAAAATATTACATAAAAATTGCATAATTGTTCTGAGCTATTCTGAAAGTTTCAAATGTCTAGCTAGTCAGATTGTTGAATCATATAAACACTCCAAAAAAAAAAGCAGGACCCAAAACAGTTGGCTAAAAGTATTAAAAAAAAATACATTGTCACTGTGTTATGAACTATTCTTAACGTTTCAAATGTCTAGCTAGTCAGGAAGTTAGTTAAAAATTGATTAAAAGATTTGTACTGGACAAATAAACAAACAAACAAGAATCAAAATTAATAAAAACATGGTAAAATAGTCAAATCATTGAAATTCATTAAAAGTAAGTGATTAAATTAAGATTAAAACCATTAAAAATTAAATTCAAAACTGGTGTACAATCGATAAATAGATTATAAAACAAGTTGCTTTTGCCTCCAAGGCAGTAGCACATGTTTTTTTGCACCTGATGAAGAAAGGCTACGTCCTTTCGAAACCGGTTGTGCTGACTTAAAATTTAGGGTGTGTGAAGAAGTTTTATAATCTATTTAAATTTTTAATGGTTTTAATCATTTAGATTGGTCAAATCATATTCAGGCTATCTCAAAACATGATAATCCATTGAAAAACAGATCTAAAAAAATTTAAGGAATCTAATGTTTTCTTCCAGGGATGATTGTAGCTCAAAGTTAAAAACCATGAAAATCAGAGTTTCAAATAAAAAAAATTCTGAGACTGTTCAATGATTCTGAAATCATTTTAGACCAGAGGCTCTCAATTTTTTTTTTTTTTTTTTTTTTTTTTTTTAGGACTGAGGGCCTATTAGTCTCAGACAGGGATTTTTGCGTTGTCGTTTTCAATAGTTGGACATTTGTCGAAATCATTTTTCGATAGCTTGACATTTATAGAAATCTAAAATTTATCGAAAATATAATTGAATAATTTGAAAGCGATGTTATAATTGGGAAGAAAAAAAAAAAAAAAAATTAATAGTCCTCCGTCCTAAACTAAATTCTGCTTTTGCCAGAATTTCATCAAAATCTTTTTTTAGTTAGCCAATACATAGAAATATATAATTCATTCATCTATCACCTGAACGATTAAATGAACAACCAATGAAAACAAAAAATAATTTTGAAAATACAGATGGATTAGATTGAAATTTCTGAAATCAGGGCTAGTCTCTGAGCACAAACACCTCTGTTCGTACGTAGAAAAAAGTTTAAAAAAAAAAAAATCCCTACACCAGAATTTTCTGATTCAATTAATAAGTAAATGGAAAAAATATTTCTAATAATATTGCTAAATTTGTATTTCTATTTGAAAAAAAATTAAATTTCACTAATAAACTTGGATTCGGAGTGAAAAATTCAAAGACTATTTTGTATGAAGAACAACCATCAGCAAAGAGAAGAAGGAAAGGAAATTTTTAAAGCGGAAAAAGCTCACAACACAAATTCATTTATGAAAATAATTAGGATTTTTCTTTTTTTTTAAAGAATGTATTTTTAAAACATTACCTGAGCAAGAAAATACCTTTTACCTCACTTGAACAAACAGTACTTTTATCTAGAACACTGGATTTTTATTAGTTCTACAATGATATGTGTCAGCCAAAAAAAATAAATAAATAAATAAATAAATAAATAATAATAAAATAAATAATAATAATAATAATAATAAATAAAATAAAAAATCATTTCAGAACTCATGAAGTCCAGAGTCCCGGATGAAAGTACTATTTGTTCAAGTGTGACAAATTTATTTATTTTTCACTGAATAATGATTAAAATTTTTTTTCTATTGCATTAACAAAATAATAAATGCATGTTAAAGAACTAGGAGAGAAAAAAATAAAAATAAAAAAGTTATACATACTGATGTATCTTCAACCGTTTGAATTACTTCCCGTAAAATAATACGGAAATCTTCATTTGAGATGACTGATGACTGCTCTTTAGCAAAACATATTAAACGACCTAATGCTTGAATTTTCTTTTCATTTCTACAAAGAAAGAAAAAATTTGTTACAGAAAACAACAACAACAATAAAAGGTGCAAATAATTAAAAAACACTTTTATTCTATCTAAAATATAAATCCAGAAAAAACTCAAATATAATGAGAGAGCTTTTTAAATAAAATATTTAACAACAAACATAATTGTCAATATAATAAAATTTGTGTAAAAACATTACATGGGCTACGGAAAAAAAAAAAAAAAAAAGTCAGTTTAAAATAGATAGCTTGTTATGAATTTAAGCAAGTACATCAAAACTTGTATGAGATGCATTTAACTAATTAACTTATTTTTTAAATCAAGACATTTTTCATTTTGTTAGAGTTTTATTTGTTCAAATGTAATGTACAATGTACCCTTCTTTAATTTTATTACATATTTTACATATGATTTATTGGCATTCTTAACATCTTCTACTGATAGATGTTACTGGTATAGTTTTTATAGTACTATATATTTTTATCACATCCTGCTAGATTCCCCCTCCCCACTAAAATTTATAATCAATTGTTAATATATAACCATCCTTTTACTGATTTCATATCTTGCTAGATATTTATTATTTTTTTCCACTAAGACTTATGACAATTGTTTTTACATAATCATCTAGGGTTGCTAAACAAATCCAAAGGAAAAAAAAAAAAAAAATCCTGAAGTTTTCTCCATTTCTTTTAGAAGTATAATAGATAATAATCACTGATGCAACATTAGAATCTAAGCCATTTACAAGTCAATTGAGCACATAATCCCAGGTCACTCTCACTGGCCTAATTGTTAAGTTTTCCATGATTTTCTTAAAAACTTGCATAAATATATGGGCAGCAGAGGTCAGGTCTCTTTTAAGACAGCAGAGGTCATTTCATCTAGAAGTAGGACCCGAGTGCAGTTAATTGGTCTAAATCCTACCCCAACACCTATACCGAAAAATCTAGGCAATTTGAAATTAAAAACTGAAATTAAAGCTTTATTATAAAAACATTTTTGATACTTTTCGAAAGAATTTCGAAATTCCCTGTTTTCATAATATTTTTCAAATTTCCTGAGTTAACCAAATTTTCCCTGAATTACAGGTACTGTTTCAACCTTGTCAACTTCTTGGATTAGTATTACCACGAGGTGAAATCATAATTTACTTGTTTAAAAAGGTTATCCACACTAAAATTGTATGACATTAACCTATCTTATTCTTTAAAAGAATTTCAGGTGTAGTATGTCCTAAAAATAGATTGCCAGATATTTTTGAAACAAGAAGTGATGTTTTTGATTTATACATTATTTTTTATTATTATTCTAACAAAAATCTGGCATATCAAATCGCCATTTGGTCTGTACATTACTGGTTAGATCAAATTTTAGGGAAATAAAGTGTTGCACTAGGTGAAACATATTTTCCTTTATATCTCTTCATAATACAGTGAAACTTGAATAATTCAAACTTGTTTAATTCAAAATTATGGATAATTCAAAATTTTGGATAATTCAAATATTTTACACGGTCCCTTGAAATTTGTATTAAAATAATGTTAAAAAATCGTGGATAATTCGAATTTCATTTTGGATAATTCGAATTTTTCATACGATTAAACTTTAAAATATTACAGTAAAATTTTTTCCCGAGATTTTACTCATCTGAAGTGTATTATCAATTTTTATAGTCTTTCAAAAGAAGGATAAGGAAATACAATAGAAGCCCCTAGCTAGTGCACCAGAAGATATGGTGCATATGTATGAACTTCGAGGTTTTTGTGAATTGAAAGTCGTGTAATGTAGAAGATTCTATTTTTGTATCAGGTCATATGCTATGACACAAAGATTCTACTTAAAAAAGAAATAAAAAATATTTGACTATTTTTAAAAAAGTGTTGAATAATTAAGCTCATAAAAAATATTGATTTAATGGGGGGGGGGGGGGGGGGTGAAAGGCGGTATTCTTAGATATAAAGTTTATGTGTTAAATCTCTGATCATAGAGTTTTAATTTTTTAATTTATCACTTTTTTTTGACAAAATAGTATATGTAATTCGAATTTTTGGATATTTCGAATTTTTTTTCTGCTCCCTTCAACTTCGAATTATCCAAGTTCTACTGTATTTGGTTATGCCGTAAGAAATAATATATTAAGTCCTATTTTTTTACATTCACGTATTCCCACATGAATTCATTGCAGCATTTAGGGAGACAAATGGTTGCTGATGATTATAATTATACATCCAAAAATGTGTGTATTTTATTTATTTATTTTTGGTGGAGTGGGAGATTTAATTGTACTAGTATCGCCCAGTGGTCGAAACTCGACCTTTTTTTTTGCAAAGCGAGGTAAAGCAAAGTTATTGCCTTGTCCTAAACGGAATGCAATTGCAACACAGCTGCGGCAATTGTTTGCCGATTTTCACTCTCTAGATGTTAGCCTTTCCTGAAATGAGAGAAAATCGCAACGTGAAAACGCCCCTTGTTGTGTGATACAGCCCAGAAGCTAATAGGTACCATGTCAAACCAAGTATCAAATTCTGTTAAATTAATTCGATTGGTTTATAAAGTACAGTGTTTGAACAAAAAAAAAAAAAAAAAGATATTTTTCAAAAATGGTCGAATTGAGTTCGGGAAATTTCAAAACGTGTAACTTTATCGAAAACCGAAAATCTAAAACTTTTCTGAATCTTATATTTTTTACTTATATATGCAGAGGAAAGAATAATAAATATACTTTTTAAAAAATAAAAATAAGTAGTCAATTTCACTTAATTAAAATGCAAGGAAAAAATCTCAAAACGTGTAAATTCATCGAAAACCGGAAATCAAAAGTTTTTATGTATCTTCTACTTGCTTCTTCTACCCACAAAAGCTAGCAATAAAGACACTTTTTTTAAAAATAAGTAGCCAATTTCATTCAATTGAAACGTAAAGAAAGCTCAAAACATGTAAATTCAGCAAAAAACAGATATCGGAATTTTTTCCGTATCGTCTACTTATACATGCAGCAGTTAGTAACAAATCCATTTTCCTTTTATTTAGTATATTAGTTGAATATTTATTGTTTAAATATCACCCTTTGAAATGAAATGTTTATGTTTACATTCGAAACTGGAAGTTTGCCATTTTTTTTCTGGAGTTTTGTGATTTTAAATGAAAATTTTATCAATTTTACAGAAAAAATAACTCAATCAAACACATGTAGACAGTAACTTATATATAACCCAAATATCGGAATTAAAATCAGCAGATAATTTCCGTTATTTTTTAATAATTTTCTACAAAAAGTCCAAACGATTAACATAGAAAATCTTTTTAATGGCTCCATGGACAAACAGTGACGTCATCACTTGGCTTGCGTATAGTGATGCTACATTATACAAATTACTTTATCTATGGTTTTATTTGAGCTTTATGAAATTGCCAGATTTAATAACTTTCTACTTTCAGGTATTTTTTAATGTAAAGGAATACGTGTATAAAAGGGAAAAAATGGGGGGAAATGCATAAAAAATAAATGTATTTTTAAATATCTTGTTGACATCGCAAGAAAATAATATTTGTATTCGCACCTTCCGGCTAACCATACCTTTCGAATGATACCATTTTCAACCCTCTACTCCCATGATTAATATGTTAAAAAGGGACAACAAATTTTATGCTTGCCTATTAATATATAGATTACTTCATACAGTAATTATTATTTTTTAAAATGGTTCATTAAGAACATGGTAGACCTAAAGATTATGATTTTATATTACTTACGAGTGGCTGGTAGATGCTTTTAGCTTACTCATCACATTTGTTTTTTCATGATTTTTTTCAGCTGATTATTGAAATAGGCAAAAAAGTATCCAATTTTTATGAAGAGTCTTTTAAGCTTGCTCATTTTTGTGAAGAGCTTGTTTTAAGTTCGGTGATTTTTGAGTAGGAGCCTTTATATGTCTAGTGATTTCTGTGAAAGGTTCATATCAAGATTGTCAGATTTTGTGAAGAATCTATAGACTTCTGAAAATGGCATTTTTACTATAGTCAAATCAGGAATTTTTCCCTCCTCCCCCTCCTTTTTTTTTTTTTTTTTTTTTTGTAGCAATTGTTAAACAAAACCTAACATTTTCATAGCTGGTTACCTAAATACATAACTTATTTCACTGTTGATTAAAATAATCACATTTAATCGCAAGTAATTGCTAAAATATATTTTTTTAAATCATCACTTTATTTTGTTTAGTAATTTTTAATTCTAAGAAATTCTTTAAAATATTCATACTTATTTGATAACATATTTGTACCAATGTATTTACTAAATTGCATACTATTATATCTTACAGTTCAAACTTTTTTCTTTTTAAAAGAAAATACTTATTTCCATCAAGAATTAAATTTTAATAATACATTATTATTTATTCAATCTTTAAAAGAATAAATAAATAAATAAAAACAAATAATTAACGGCCCTCTTCACTTACTGTCGCCGCAAGCCCGAGCCAATGTTATTCTATAGGAAAACTTTCTTTACAAATAGCTTATTAACTAATACATATTTTTAAATTCTGTTTTCACATCCAGAAAATTCCCAATTGTTAAATTGACGGACCTTTTTCAAAAATGTATTTTTTTTATTTTTAATATTTTATTTTGAAACTGCAAAATGAAAAAATTTCAGATATTGAAAATTCGTATTTTGCAGCTTCAGAATAAAATATAAAAAATTAAAACAATATTTTCATATAAATTTAATGAAAAGCAAACTAATTTATTTCATTTAAAATATACCTTATATAGGCTTTTCAATTTTGGCTGATCAATTTCGATCACAATCGTGATCATCTTCAGAGCCACTTGTTACGCCTTCGTCCTTCGTTTTATAGTTTCGCGGTTTGTTGTCAGAGTTCCTTCGCTTCACTTCGGATTCTTGTAAGAGGTGTTGCCATGCAGCTGGGATGATGGAATGTTCTCTATTGTTTACTGTGTTGGGGTTAGTGATAATTTCAAGGGCCTCCCGTTTTAGAGCGTAGTTATGGTTATTGTAGGGAGCTATTGTAGGGAGCTAAATAGCTCCCTACAATAACCATAACTACGCTCTAAAACGGGAGGCCCTTGAAATTATCACTAACCCCAACACAGTAAACAATAGAGAACATTCCATCATCCCTGCTGCATGGCAACACCTCTTACAAGAATCCGAAGTGAAGCGAAGGAACTCTGACAACAAACCGCGAAACTATAAAACGAAGGACGAAGGCGTAACAAGTGGCTCTGAAGATGATCACGATTGTGATCGAAATCGATCAGCCAAAATTGAAAAGCCTATATAAGGTATATTTTAAATGAAATAAATTAAAACAATAATTTTTTGAAAAAGGTCCGTCTATTTAACAGCTGGGAATTTTCAGAATGTGAAAACAGAATTTAAAAATATGTATTAGTTAATAAGTTATTTGTAAAGAAAAATTTCCCATAGAATAACATTAGCTTCGGCTTCCGGCGGCAGTGAGTGAAGAGGGCCCTTAAGGTGTTACGGATAAATATTACATATTAATAATTACCTTGAGCTTTGATTCAATTCATCAACTATTGAATAGATAGTTTTATGATCTGCAAATAAAAACATTAACATTTTTAGAAAAATAAATAAGTAAATAAAAAATAAATGAAACTTGATAATGTAAAGATAGAATATAAAGGAATTAATTACTGTTTGTTATCAACACACCATCTATTTCATTATCTGCTTCTGATGGAGGTTCACTTAAATCTCTGTCAAACATCAAAGCACTTTCCTAAAAATAAAATGATCCAACTAAATTTGTTTCAGCTTAAACAAAATGGTTCATTCAATGAATATAGAACAGCAAAAAACATAAATTTAATTTTTATAGAAGCTTATATGCAGAGGTGGCGCCTGCTAGGGGGCGGGCACACATAAAAATAATTGTTTATTTTTTTCATGTATAAAAATAAAAAGGCCTGCCCTTTTATTCTAAAACCAGTACTATATTAAGAAATTTATATTGTTTTGTAATGATATCATTTTCGAAAAAAGTAGCACTTGACTATTAATAATGGATATCATAACTAAGAAAAACAAAATAAAATACAAAAGATACAAAGCAAATTCAATTTTTGTTAAATAAATAAATAAATAGTAAGCATTTTGTATGCAATATGTAATAAAAGTGAAATGAGAATGGCTTACATTTCGAGGGAATTTTATATTGCTGTAATCAGATGGAGATCGTTTAGTAGGAGAAGAATCTGCACTAGAGTCTAATTCTAAACGATCTACTAAATTTTCAAATCGACCATCAAGGCTATTGTGCCTTGAACCAACTGTCCGTGATGGAGATTCACGTATGATTTTATCTGACATCTTATCATAAAAGCCATCAGATTTATATTCTTCTATTTCAGATACTGTTTTTTTCCAAGAATTAATAATTTCTTCTGGATTAAGATTTTCCGTGTCATCATATTCAAATGATCGGTTCTGAGGTGTTCCACCATGGCTTCTGGGCCTGTAAAATTTAGATATATCAAACAACATGCATTAAATTTATATGCATCAAACTAAAATAGAAATGTACAAATAAGAAATAAAATATTCGGCAAAAGAATGAGAATTTAAATTTTAAAAATATTAGCTATGTTCTTGTTATACCATTTACATTTACTTTAATTATTATCAGAAAATGCTAACAAAAAGAAATAGTTAAAATACAATTGAACTTTATCGGAATCAGACAGACATGGTACAAGCTTACAGAAAAAAAGGCTGAACTTTTCACGATCCTCCCCTCTCAAAAGTGGTATCAGGCAACTGACACAATATAAATTTTTCAATAATAAAAATAATGTTAAATCTGATTGCATACATGTACACACAATAAACAAAATCAGAACAATAAATCTTATATTGAATATCATATTAATTATAATTAAAATAAGTTTTAAGTGCTCAAAAAACAGACTAGTTTACTACATATACTTGAAAATAAGTTTATTCTATAGAAGCATTGTTTGCTGGCGCAAATGATCAGCAAAATAATGTAGTTCAAGTTCATTAGGAAAATACAGTTGAAGTGCTATTTCTTTTTCATTTTCTCCAAGTTTGAATTAAACATTTCTTGAAAGCCAATCAAATAGAAATTGCTAATAATATATTGCACAAATTGAGGCTGACCCCCCCCCCGCCCCCTCCCCTACACATAACATGTTTGATCAGAGTCGTATTTCTTTTAAACAGGGAAGAAAAAAAAGAAAAGAAACATAATTTGAAGTAGACAATCTTTAATTTTGCATGAAAGGAAATAATCTAATAGTACAAAACCTTGAAGGCTACAAATGTGAAAAGAGGAAAAGTCTGAGCAAAAACAGCACTTACGCACTAAATTAAATTCTCTTTTCAAAAATTTTTTTATTATTATTATTAATTATCTTTTGTTTAATAAATAAAATATTGATAATTTGAAAAAAAAAAAAAAATCTTTGAAAAAGTAAATATTTGAATAATACTGCCTAGTAACTTAATTTCTTAATTTGAACTTATTTTTATCAAGTTAATTAATTAGAAACTCACATCTTGAAGAGTTTGAATGCAGAAATATTGCTAATCAATTAGGACACACAATTCTTACATTTCCTTTCCTGGGTTATAAAAAAAATTAAACTAATTCTTTAATAATAGATTAATATATATATATATATAAGAAAAAAAAAAAAAAACTTTTTATATAACATGTTTTAACATTTTCTGATGAATCATTAATAAAATAAGCGAGGATAAAAAATAATATTTAAGCACGTGGACTCAGGTCAGTGAAATAATAATAATAGAGAAAACAAAAAGTCGGTTTTAAAAATAAAATATTTTGCCTTTTAGAACAACGTATATTAGCATCGTGACAAAAGCGACATTAGCACTTATCAATGTGTATAAAATTTTTAAATTATAATGATGTCAATTTTTGTGAAATGCATAATTTAACTTTTTATAATTTTTTAACATTCACGTTGAATTAAATGTATTTATTTTTATGTCGAAAGAAAATGAACTCGTAATTTTTTTTTGGCAACAATTAAATTATAGCTAATATTTTAATGGCTATTTTATTGCTATTAAGAGCTTATTATTTTCATATTTTAATTAATTAAAAGAAAACTATTCGAAAATCGGACTTCGAAGTATTGTATTGACAACGGGTTCTGATTTACTGTGAAAGTTTTAAATGTCTAGTTAGTAGGGAAGTTAGTTAAAAATAAATTGCAAGATTTGTACCGGACAAACAAACAAGAATAGAAGTTAATAAAAACATGGTAAAAATAATAATAAATCCAGGAAATACACAAGAAAAGAATATAAAACAAAATAGAGAGAGATTTCATTTATTATTTTTGCAGGTATGTAAAATAAAAGGGCCATATGCATATCTGAATTTTCAGGATTTCATACAAAAATCAAAATATTTAATATTTTTTATGCTTTTTGTTTTAATGGATTTTTAAACCTTTCTTCCTTTAGTGTTCGGTAGATAGCGGTACTATTCCAAAAATTAACAAATGATTTTTCAGAAGAAACAGAAGTCACTTTAAATTACTTAATAAGGAGAACAACTTGGAGCCTTGATTATGCACAGGTGCCTAATTTTTTTTTCATCTGATGAAGCATCACATTCTTATTTTAACCTGAAACAATTGTTGTGAATTTTTGCAATTTATAGCGTTTACTTACAAAGCTATTTATTTATTAAATTAATTATTATTTGAATTTAATCAGGTTAGTATAATGGTAACTCAAACCAAACATTTCTTGAACCTTAAAAATGCTATTTTGTTCTTTTTACATATTTATGATCAGCTATGTATTTAATAGCCATTTTTAAAATTAAGTTAGCAACTTTCTAAAATTTAAATAAATAAATTAAATTAAATAAATATAAAGAACGTTAACAAGTTAAGGAATAGGTTCCAATCTAATGAGCCTTAATGTATAGAAAAGTTACTTCAGATTGACAACCTACTCATGAATTGTTAAGAGGATTTAGAAAAACGTTTCTAGTCAGAACAACAAAATTCACTTTTTTTTTTTTTTACGTAATGCATCATTTCATAACAGTATTTCTGAGTTGAAGTCTTCAAATATAATGAAAATTGCAATCTCAATACTCAGATAAAATAACAGCTCACAGATAATAATATTATAGTTTTAAAACATTAAAGAACACGCTTTTATAGAAATGTGAACTAAAAAGCACAAAATACCTATCTTAGTATTAAAATGCAGGGTAAGAGAAAATCGTGTGAGTGACACACCATAATATTTACATACATTTAAATCTTTAATTAAAATAATTTAGAATTAAACAAAAACCATTTTTAAAAAATCTCTCCTGACTGGGCTCGAACGCTGGATCTTTAGGTTCGTAGTGCGGCTCTTTACCTCACAGCCACGGCGATCACGTACGAAAAGTCTTTTTTTTCACAATATAGATTTTTTGTTTGCTCCCAGAGTGATTACAAACATACATACATACAGGTGAAGCTAATAAAAGCGTGTTAAAAAGATAATTGGTCTCTACTGACCAAAATACTACAAATGCAAATATTTTCAAACTTTCTTTCATTAAAAGCTTCAGATAAAATAATTAACACACATGCATGCACAAATATATATATATATATATATGTATAAATATACATATAATTATGGTTCATGCTAGCATGACAACAATTGCTGCAAACTGATCAATAAACGTTGCCAAATATTTGGTCTGTCACTTTTATTAATGTCACTGAAAATATTTTTAGAAACATATTTTAAATATATATATTCAAAAAGTTAAAAAGAAAAATTATATTTTTAACTACAGTTTTCACAGTATGTTTGATAGACATCATCGATATCTCAATAGTCAACTCAAAAGTTTTCAAAGTTTTATACCAGAGTTACTTTAAGATGCCTCCCCATTTATCGTCCACAGAAGCCAGAGCCAATGTTATTCTATGGCGAACTTCGCCCCACTATAACATATTAACTAATATATATTTTTAAATTCCATTTTCATGTTCAGAAACTTCACAACTGTTAAACAATTTATCGCTTTCTAAAAATTATTTTTAAAAATTTTTAATATTTTATTTTGAGGTTGTAAAATGCAAATTTCCACAATGTGAAATTTTTCATTTTTGAGCTTAACCCGTTAGTAGTCGCTATAGACAGCGCCCCACCTATTACAGATTGCGAACTTTTTACTTAACTGTCACCAACAATTTTAAGAAGTGATGTGATCGACGTTTCTTCGATTTTATTCGTGTTTTATGTATATCAAATGCCGCTTCTGAAAATCTTTGGTGGCTATTGAATAAAAAAATCTGGCAACAATGAAGGATGGGCGGCAAATCGACCAACTAGCGACTACTAACGAGTTAAAAATGAAATCTTAAAAAAAAAAAAAAAAAAAAAAAAAAATCAATTTTTAAAAAGCGATAAATTGTTTAATAGTTGTGAAGTTTCGGAAAGTGAAAACTGAATTATTTAAAAATACGTATTAGTTAATGAATTATAATGGAGCAAAATTTCCCATAGAATAACATTGGCTTCGGCTTTCGGAGACGATAGGTAGTGTCCCCTTAAGTGTGCTACATTGCATTGTTTCTTTCACAGTATACTTGTGCTTTCTTTTTATTCCCGTTGAAGTATTGTGCTTATTTTGACCTGAAACAATTGCTATATGTTATTGCAGTTTATGGTGTTTGCTTACTTCCTTCATCTTTGAACACCATATTGTCAATGTATTTTACTACAAGTTATTAAATATCTACCTAGCGAAATTTATATGCAGGGAGCGCGATTTATATACGGGTTCTTATCAGAGGTAACAGCTGAATAAGAATTTCTCACACCTTACTCAAAAACAAAGTGAGATTTCTTAAAAAAAAAAAAAAAAAAAAAGAGAACAGAAAAATATATATTTTTTAAATTTCTGGATTAATGTAAAATTGTTAATAATGTTTAATTTACGCTCATTGGTATAATTTGAGTTTAATCACATCACATTTAATTACTTAAATGGGTTGATTTTTTATTTTAATGCCGATTACTGAAATAGTTACTGCACTGCAAGTTGATGACCCTTACTTTTTTTTTTAATACCTCAATATGGTATGGTGTTTCATTGTAGAAATATAATGTATTTTTGCAGCTGATTAGCAAAACAAGCTATTTTATTATCCAAGTTTTTTGAAAACTTTTTTAAATCATTCAATTTTTGTGAAAGATCTGTTTAAAAATTTGCTGATTTTTGTGAAAAGTGAAAAGTTTTTATTCCAAGATTATTAATTTTATGAATGACCTGTTTTCACATGAAAAATTTTATTTAATTAGCCCAATAAAAGTGCACGAATTTCTCTCAGTGTTAAAATTTTTATATGAGAATATAAGAAAACATGAGAGATTTTCACAATCTTGCACTTCAGTGGGAACTCTGTATATGTGTAAATTAATTTCATTAACCTTTTATTTACTGATCAAAGCATCATTAGTTTAAAAACCACATGAGAATAAATTTATGAAAAAAATGTTAAAAGTAAGTCTCACCATATTGCACTAGACATTACATGTAGCTGCTAAAAACCATATAAAAACAAATTTATGAAAGAAATGTTAGAGGTAAGTCTCACCATATTACACTAGATGTTAATATAGCAGGCCTCAGAACAAGTTTTTACCTCAAATATATAGGCTTTATAGACTAAAATTGGAAATTTATAGACTTAATAGACTAACATTACATAAGTTAATAACGAAACTTAATAGGCGAAATAACTGTAATGATAATACACAAATTAAAATTTTTATGTAACAAAATTTGTTATACATAAAATACTTAACTAATTTTTGAACATACATTAAAAAAGATGAGAAAAATGCCCATCTCACAACAACCCACATGCATTCACTCAGTCTCATTGTAAAAATCATTCGTCATGTAGATACAGTAATTTGTTTAAAGATAATTATTATTTGTTTGCCCAGGGCACAGTGAAAACCACTGAAAGCTAATTTTCATGGAGATAAGGAAAATTCAAATCAAAATCATTTAAACAGTTTCTTAGAAGACAAGATTTCTACTATACACTATTCTGGGCCACAACAGCTAATTTTTCTGAAGAATTAGGTGAGACCATGTTCCATCTAAAAAAAACCTCTAGACTTTTTTTTTTTTTTTTTTTTCCCACAATCGTTCAGCGATTTTCAAAGAAACAAAGTTTATGCCACATTTCTTCCAGGTGGTGTGCAGGTTACCAGTGAACTCTCTGCGAATTTTCTGAATGATGAGGATATGACCAATTGATTCAGCTTTCCAAAATCAATCCCAAACTTTCATCAAAATCGTTTTATCTATTTTCCAGTAAATCCAATTTCTGCCGTTGTTGCAATTGGCCGATAAAGGGTTAACAGCAAATGCGAACTTCCCAGAAGATAATTGATAATATTGATGGAAATTATAAGTGAAGCCAGAGCAGTTTTAATATAAGGTACCCATTTTTTCTTCCGATGTACAGCTCAAGGAATGAGTCGATACTCTGAATCATTGCAAAACCTCAAAAATACATTTTAATGGAATAAATTATCATTTTACTCTGGTGGTTTAAATTAAGCATATTTTTAAGATTACTAAAACAAACATTTAAAACTGTAATAGGACTTTGTGCTACTTCACCACGGAAAAAAATTCGGTGGGTTTTAAAGCTTTAACATAAAATTCAGTGTTGTTAATTATGTATAATTTTCCACAGATTTGCAAAATTACAACCTTGCATGAATCTGAGAAGGCATGAAAATCTGTACAGAAGCAATCACTAATCAAAAACAAACAAATAAATAAAATCAATGGTTATAGCAGATTCATTGTGCATGAATCAGAAAATGCATGAAAATCTGTACTGCTGTGGTCAGCATCCCATTAGAAAAAAAAAAAAAAAAAAAAAAAAAATCACTGGCTACCCCTAATTTGTGGTGCATGAATCAGAAAATGTATGAAATTCTGTTCTGCAACAGTCAGTATCCTGATAAAAAAAAAAAAAAAAAAAAAAAAATCATTGGATAGCCTTAATTTGTGGAACATGAATCAAAAAATGCATAAAAATCTGTACAGCATAAATTACTACCATGCACTATTTTTTCCCAAAATAATTCAATTTATTTAAAAAAAAATAAAATACACTCAAAAAATAATTTTTAAATCTGAGAAAGGCATTGAAAAAAAAAAAAAAAAAACATTGAGCTAGGCCTTATATTGATAAACCTAAGCGAGTAACCAGCGCAAATACAAAGTTCTGAAGCTGTTAAACAAAGTTCTGAAGCGGTTAAACAAAGTTCTGATACAAAACGATTATTAATAAAAAGTGCCGATACATTGAATCACGTCACCACATGACAAATCACCAATGGGTGCCCTATAGTAAAACTTAGCTGTGAAATCTTATTAAAAAAAAAAAAAGGGGGGGGGGATATAAAAATAACATCTAAAAATTTTACATGCATATTTCTTTCAATTTTATATGCATACCTGCTGGAAAAATATTTTTTAATATGGTAGTTCTTAAAAATATAAACTTCATAGTCTAATTTTTTAAAATATAGACTTTTATAGACTCCATGTTAAATATATAAACTTTTATAGACTTTATAGACTAGTTGTGAGCCCTGATATAGCCATTTTTATTAAAGAAAGATTTTAGAGAGTGCTGTTTTAACTGGCATTTGTCATGATCCTCACATGTGTTATCACTAAATTCAACAGTACCTCAAGAAACCATTATTCTTAAAAAAAAAAATATATATATATAAGGGTAAATAAAAAGTAAACATTTTTTTACTTCATTTTTAGGTCCTAATACTTTTTCCAACCTCACACTGAAATAGCGTCTCACTAAATCCTAATTGATTGCTATGATGAGGCAATATAGTATAATGCATATATTTCCAGTAACAAAATAGATGTTTCAAAATATTTGGTTTGTTTCATAATGTGGTTGATAAAAGGTTTAACGTTTTAATCTTTGTCAGATAAGCATTTGATATAAGCAGAAATCCATAAAGAGTTTATATTTAGAATAACTTTCCTGAATATTAAATTGTTTATTCTGTGTTTATATTCTGATACATGCAGAAAAAATACACATAGAAAGTGTTCACTTGTCTACATGTCTACCATTTAATATTTTTGGACCACTGGAAATTTTTAATGATCCCCTAGAAATTTTTAACATAAATATTTAATGGTCTTTTTGGACCATTAAATATTTATTACTGGCACGAACCCTACATATAACTGTAAGAACAATTACTATTTATAACTAAAATGTGAAGAAGTTAAACAAAAAAATAATTAGGATAGATTGAACAAAATAACTTACCAAGGCAAAGCTGAATTAGGTGATTGCAAATGAGACATAACAGATGAAGGTGACGTTCGATTTCCCACAGAACGTGGTGTATCTGGGTTTGATCGGGGATAACGTGAATGCAATAACTGAAATGCACTATCCTACAATAAAATAAAATGAACAACATTTAGGATGTTATTGAGTTTATATGTAATTTTATATAGAAAAATTATTTTAGAACTGTAAAGAAATTGCTAAATTAATTTAAATATTTAATAACTTGATAAAACAGATTTAAATTCATGGAGCCTCAAAAAATATTATTTTTTCTTCCATGAATTTTTGTGTCTTCAAAAATTTATGAAGAGTTTAATTTTTAAAGAAAAGCTCAACTCAGATTCTGGAAACAATAAATGAACTTTTTTAACACGCTTTCATTAGCTTCACCTGTATGCATGTTTGTAACTGCTCTGGGAGCAAACAAAAAATCTATATTGTAAAAAAAGACTTTCCCTACATGAACGCTGTGGCTGTGAGGTAAAGCTCCGGACTAGGAACCTAAAGGTCTAATGTTCGAGCCCAGTCAGGGGAGATTTTTAAAAAATGGTTTTTGTTTAATTCTAAATTATTTATTTCTTATTCCTTCATTATGTTTTTTTTAACATGCTTTTATTAACTTGATATGATGTAACTATTAATGTATGTAACGGAATCTTGGAATTCAATTTTCGACCACTTCTGTTCGTTCGATTACCCTGAAATTTCGCACACGACTTCATAGTAGAGGACAATACTACATACAAGTGTTTCCAGGCTCCTATCCCATCAGGGGCAAACAAAAAAATCTACATATATATTAAACTCTATTGTATGTGGCACAGGATTTGGCCGTATTTGTATAACGTTGAGTGGCAACAATTATTCAATTAATTTTTTTTTTATTAAAGATGTAAATATTATGGTGTGTCACTCACACGATTTTTTCTTACCCTGCATTTTAATACTATAAATATAGATATTTTGTGCTTTTTAGTTCACATTTCAATAAAAGCGTGTTCTTTAATTTTTTAAAAATATAATATTATTAAATTCATGTGGTTAATATCACCATATTTTTCTATGTAATAATTCTAATTATGGAACATTACTATACGAGAAATAACAATGCATACATTAGATTCACTTATTTCTATTATGATGAAGGAGCATCCATATATGCAGAGATTTTACTACACCCTTTACAGTTTTATCTTAGAATGTACCACTTCTGGCTAATATCTTAGCTCATGTAAAATCTGTGAAGGTTGCTATGAGACAACTCAGAAGAAATTTAACCTATTCATGTGTTTAAGATGTGGTGAAATATAAGACAAATGCATGGGAGAGGGGTCTCATGATAGTTACTTTGTAAAAGGCAATATAAATGATGGCAATAAGAGATAATTTGTTTTGTGTTTAAAAGCAGTTTTATTAATTATTAAGCAGATTTCATATATTGTTATTTTAACTGATATAATTTCTTGTTTAATGTTAAGTTATATATTTTACTGGTAGAAAGCAAAATGAATGTAAAAGAAATGACTTACTTTATAAGGTTTAGGAAGCTGATCAATAAAAGTTGAATATTCTGCTGGATTTAAAGTAAAAAGAGCAGCTAGCACATCTTCACCATACTGTAAAAAAATCAGATAAAATAAATAAACTTAAAAAAAAAAAAAAAAATCTATAGGTAATACAAAACAAAATAACTATCCCAAGATTTGGAAATTTTTAAAAATAATTTCATGGAATATCATATATACAGGTATAATAAATGATTAAAAACTACAAAATATTTATACATAAAAAAAAAAAAAAAAAAAAAAGATTAGATCAAGCACCAGAGATATTCAGACAAAATCATATAAAGGTTAGGAAAATATGATTTTTATTTTAGTGTACATATTATTTCTAATCAAATGATTCTGGCATCTTTTTTGTTTTAATGATGATAATATATTATACAGGCATTGGAAGTTCAATATGTTTTCATTATTTGTATCAGGCTTTACCCTCTTCAGAGGTCACTGTATTTAAATGAATAATAATAATAAATAATAACAAATAAATAAAATAATAATTATTATTATCTAATGAAATGACTCAAAACCTGATTTAAGCTAATTACATATAATTTTGTACTTGCTGCGGTAGACAGGCAATTTTTCAGCAGTATAATGCCTTATCTCGTATTTGCTTTGGATTTCAAATTGATTTCGTTTTTAACTAATGAAATAATTTAAATGATCGACTACGAGTCCTTCGGTTATTTTGCATCTTTTGGTGCTTTCCACATCTTACTGTATTCAGCAATTTCTGAAGAGATAGCTGAAAGTACATAATTTTAATAAGCATGATCATTTTTATTCAATTGAATTAAAGCCTGACTTGTCCAGGTAGAGCCTGAAACAGACATTTCGTTAGGTGCCCTAACACTTTTTTTGACTTAAACTTATAACCAAAAATAAATAAATAAATAAATACAAATAAAAAAAAAAAGAAAGAAAATATTGAAATAAGTCTTATTTTTTATTTGGGAACCTACTCCAGTGGAGGGCAGCTGCTCCGCATGCTCCTGCCTTAGTCTGGTTTTATAAACTTTATAAGCAGATAAATCATGCCTGGATATGCCACTTGTAGTAACAAGAAATAGGAATACATAACATGAAATTTACGGGCATGAGAGTGCAAAAAATTAAAAAAAGAGGAAACACGCGTGTTCATAAAATTAAATTCAAATAAAAAAATAACGTGCACGGGGAAAACTAATACATATATGTTAATAAAATTTATTTCAAATGAAAAATAATGCGCACAGGGAAAAACTATACAAAATATTTTAAAAGTGACAAATTAAACTAAAAGAATGAACACATGAACACAATAAAACATGTGTGTAAAAAAAAAAAAAAAAATTAGCTAGCAATCAAACAGAATTCTACTTCTTTATGGGTTCTAGAATATCATAAAGTAAGTTTAAAATTAATATTGATATTTTTTATTGTGAATGGATAAATATTCAAAAATAAAAGGTTTTCCACAGAATGTTTGATCGGCGATGGTTAGAGATGGAAAAAAAAATAAAAAAGGGGGGGGGGGGAGGAGAAGGGCAAAAAAAATTACATGAGTGAGAAATATTGAATAATTCTGTTCTTTTATAAGTTATAGAATCTGATAAAGCATGTTTAAAATGAATGCTGATATTTATATTTTGGACGTGATTTGGACGTTTGAACACTGATTGTTATAAGAGTTCGATTAAAAAAAAAAAAAAAAAAAAAAAACGTGGAATTAATGGAAATTGCATAAAAGCGGAAAATCGCCAATCCGCGGAAAAATCTCATGCCTGAATTTAGCACAAAAATTATTGACTAATAAATTGCAGTAATAATAATAATAAACATTTATTAAAGCTTTTAAATGAAAATTTAAAATTAAACAATCAAAACACACTTTTCTTATATCACTGCTTTTTGGCATAGTTGTCCATGATATGATTTTCATAAATGCAAATGTTATTTCGGAATTGGAACTTGAAAACTTGCGAGGATCCATTTCAGCAATAAGAGAACTTAAATATTTTAATAGGGCTATTTTAACCTGAAAAATAAAAAGAATACATATAATTTGAAGAGAATTCTTAATCCAAAAATTAAATTAAAAGCCTTAAAAAAGTTTTAAAAAACTAGGATTACAGTAATTAACTTAGAGTAAAAAATAAACATTTTTATTTAAATTATCTAGTGTGGCACTTGCACTAATTTTCCTTAACCTATATTAATGTAGACATATTATTACAGTTTAAGGTGTCAAGTATGAGGTATTACATTTGAACTTTTAACATGCACGATTTAAAAAACTAGGATTACAGTAATTAACTTAGAGAAAAAAATAAAAAATAAATAAACAAACATTTTTCTTTTATTATCTAACATGGCTGTCACTCTCGTGACAAAGAGGCATAATTCAAAAGATCGCAATTTTGAGTAAAATAGTTGAAGTAAAATTTTGAGTAACTGCAAAAATTAGCTAAGTCTTTTTTTTTTTTTTTTTGAAAGGCCTAAGGTGGTATCTACAGGAGTGGATTTAGGCTTAGGCCCATAAGGCCCGGGCCTAGGGGCACCAGTGATTTGGAGGCACCAAATTTTTACAAGTGATTAAATCTTAATGGGGAAGACGATTAAAATTTGAAAAAGAATTCTGGTTTAAACGATAATCAAAATTGAAAACTAATTGGAATTTTATTGACTACAAGAACACTTTTTAAGCCATTTTCACACATCATTGATTTTTTTTCATATTATTTCATATTAGTTTGAAATGCATGGATATACACTATAATTGTATGACCGATCAGACGGACCTATCAACGAGCATATGCAACAACAAAATGCTAATACAGCGATGAAACAGCCATGGCAAGATTTATAAGCCTATTAAACTTTGAAAAATGAGTTAATTTCAAACATAAAATTAAAAATATAAAAAGCAACTAGATTTCAAAATCGATTTAGTTTTCATTCGACGGTACAAGCAAACTTGAAATATCCCTGTTACGATTCAAACATATATTCATTTCATCAGTAGAATTAATTACTTTCTTAAGATAATTATGTAATAATTTCTTTCATTTTGTAATTATGAATTGATTGTTATAAGCAATGTTGCACAGCGATTGATGTATCGAAAAATAATAAATTTTTCCTTAGTTATATTTAAAATTATAATGCATATATACATAGTGTTTAAAAATATGAGGTGGGGATGAGGGGGGGGGGGCACAGCGAAATGTGCCTAGGGCGCAATCTAACTTAAATCTGCCTCTGGGTATCTACGATGTGTCAAAGTGGTGCAACTCAATTTCTATTGGTTATCAAGTTATAAGGGATTCATGGTTTGTATCTGAAAAATTAGTAATCTGAGTTATGCCTGTCTGCAGTGAGAGTGATGATATGGAATACAGTATTCGATCTTTTAACACACATTTTTCAAAATCTAGGATTAGAATATTTAACTTAAGAGTAAAAAATAAACATTTTTATTTTAAATTATCTAATGTGGCACTCACACTAGTTTCTCTCACCCTACATTACTTCAGGCATACTATTACAGATAAACGTGTAGAAGGTATTTGAACTTTTTTTAATGTACTTTAAGCAGCAGTTCAAAATAATTTTAGAAAAAAATTTATTTAACTTAAAACGTAAAGGAAATCCTTTACATGCAGCTTATTTCTGTTGAGCTATCTATATGATAGACCAGATATTTCTGCCTAAAGGTTGTCTGAGTGAGTAATGCCGACTGGGTTGTCGGCCTGGATAGCTCAATTGGTAGAGCCTTGTAAGTCAAAGATCCGGAGTTCGACTCCCGGTCCAGGCATTATTTTCACTCAGTCGGAAAAATAAAAAAAATTCAATAAATACTTACAAAATTTAAAAACTTTTTAAAAAACAGACCAACTTAAATTTAATTACTTAATAAAAATACCTTTTATAATGCTCTGTTACGATGCTAGAGATCTTTCAGGGCGAAATCCGCCCCTTCTTCAGTAGCTACATGGTCTGTCTCTGTTGCCGAAACCGATCTTTCATCCCGCTTCTCCTTCCCGGTCTTGCTCTTCATAATGTGGCGCTACACTCTATCCAAATCGACGCGCGACTCGTGCCCGTTACACGCTAAATTGTCTTTCATTATTTCTATTGTTTCACGGTAAAAAGCGTAATCGGGATTGTTGTAATTTGCTAATTTTCTCGTTTGGTTAAATTTAATATCTATGTTATTTTCTTTATTAACTTTAGTGAGGGCTGTAGTTGTTTTATCATATTTGATGTCATTTTGATGCTCTTTGATTCTAGTTGATATTTTTCTTTCGGTTACTCCAATATAATTTCCTCTTTTTCCATCTGTATATTTAAAAGGGATTTGATAAATTCTGGCTGTTTCAAGAGGGGGGGCTTTATCGTTTCGAATTAATTGGTATATATTAGGATTTGGTTTTATAGGTATATTTATATTGTGTTTTTTGGCTATATTTTTAACTTTAATTGAAATTCCTTGATCATATGGTATGGAATGAGTAAAATTTGGGGAGGTTTTTTGGTAGTTTGGGATATTATTGAGTTTTTTTATTCTTTTTTTATACAATTTATTAACAAGATTTTTACTATAACCTGCTTTAAAAGCCATATTTTTGATGTGGTTTATTTCTTCTTTTAAATCGGCGGGGTTATTACAAATTAAAATTGCGCGATTTATATAGGCTTGTATTGCATTAATCTTATATGTGTAAGGGGTTTTAATACCACAGTTTACAGAAAACCAACAGCAAACGAAGAAATAATCAACAACCGTAGTAAAACCCCTTACACATATAAGATTAATGCAATACAAGCCTATATAAATCGCGCAATTTTAATTTGTAATAACCCCGCCAATTTAAAAGAAGAAATAAACCACATCAAAAATATGGCTTTTAAAGCAGGTTATAGTAAAAATCTTGTTAATAAATTGTATAAAAAAAGAATAAAAAAACTCAATAATATCCTAAACTACCAAAAAACCTCCCCAAATTTTACTCATTCCATACCATATGATCAAGAAATTTCAATTAAAGTTAAAAATATAGCCAAAAAACACAATATAAATATACCTATAAAACCAAATCCTAATATATACCAATTAATTCAAAACGATAAAGACATAACTGTTAGCTGGTGTGAAGTAGATCCAAGGCTAAGTGAATTAGCAGAGGAGCCTACTCTAGACGTAAACACCAGCGTAACAACATTTAAAGTTAATTAAATGAATTAGATACATGGAAGCTAGAGTAAGTAAATATGCTGAAAGATAAATATGTAGAAATTGTTAAATAAATGACCATAACAAATTTTAATTTAATTTGTATTTTAATTGAAACAATAAATTCAAAAAAAAGTTTATATAAATATAACAATAAGTTTATATGAATAACAATAAGATAATTGAAGTAGACAAATACTTTTTATATATAACAAACATACCAAAGCAGATGCTGGATGACAAACAAGGTGAGTACGAAGACAATATTTAACATCTTTTTATTTCCCATATAGGTTGCAGAAGAAACTACTACGTGCCATTAGAAAGAAGCTGGTGACACTTATGTAGAAGACGTGACGTTCTTGTTTCCACTTGTTATTGTCGCGATATGAACACCTATAAATTTCATTTAAATTTCGAACTCACAAAAAGGATTAACGTGAGTTATAACTAACTAAAAATGAAAAGATTTTATTTGAATATAAAAAATAAACGCCACATATTACGGCGATATCTTATGAAGCCGGCATCGGCGAAAAATGAACAGAGGCAAGGGCAAGAGCAACCGCAAAGGCAACCACGAACACCCACTACCATCGCCGTTCGCTATTTATAGTTTCGCGGGAGAAACAAAGTGATCTTCCGGATGTACATTGGGGCATGTGCCGGCGCGACGCGGCGCGTGCGTAGTCTTCGGCTATCGTTCTTAGAGATGTTTTATGCAAATTTTTGAAACTCGGCTCAGTCGGAACTTCCGGAAGGTTAGCTATTGTTTACGTTTCGCGTTTGAAAAATTCAAATGGATGATTTAAATTTGAAAGCTCTTTAATATAGCATTTCATTGAACGATATATTTATTTTCCTGGTAAGTAGAAAATATATTAAAAGGAAATTAGGATTTTTAATAAATGTTTAATTTTTTTCTTTAAGCTTTATTTTAAGAGTGATTAATTTTTAATATATTTAATTAGCATAACGATAAGAAAAAAACGGCAAACTATAGGTTTACTATTAACAAGGCCCCCCCTCTTATCGTTTGCACTTTCAAGCTTAAGAAAGTTAATAAAAAAAACATCCAGCAAAACTTTGCACAAATTACATAATCATACTACTGTGACTAATCAGTTTAACAGTTTCTTCAGAACTAAAAAAACAATTAGGTTTAATCTTCAGCTGCACAGCAACAGAGATCAATATCTGGATAGAGGTGATTTACAAAACAATTTGTTTTTGAAACACAAATAACATATACCTGTTTACTCAAACCTCTCCTCCAGTTTTGAAAAGATTTTTAACATGCTCTTTTAAAAAAAACTGTAGAAAAGAAATTCATAAAATGGATTATTTGTATAATAAATTTAACAACAAATATAACATGATTATAATCACATTCAACATTATAAATATATGTATAAACACAATTCTTTCTTACAATATAAAAGTATAAATTACATACAAATACTTAAGAAAAAGAACAGAATGGATTATTTCGGGAATGGAGAGGAGAGAGAGAGATTAACAAAAAATTGCTGTGAGCAATTGAATAAACAAAAATTGACTTACTGTCAAAAGAAGAATGAGAATTGAAATTCTCAAAAAAACTTCCAGCCTAAACCTGGAAAAATTTTGCTTAACTTGCAAAATTTGAATTTTTTTTTTTCTCGAATTCAAGGAAACATTTGAATTCATAGAAAAGTTTAAATTTTTGAATTCATAAATTTTGAATTTCTAAAAAAAAGTTTGAATTCATTAAGGATTTGAATTCATAAAAAAAAATTTTAGAAAATTTACAGTTTTAAATTTTATAAATTCATAGAAAAATTTGAAATTGAAAATTTAAGATTAACTTTTGAAACATTTTCGAAGAAAAGATTTTTCACAAATTTCTGTAATTCAAATTTAGTTTGTGGCTTAGTAAATATGTCAGCCAAATTTAATTTGCTACGAATGAAAACCAATTAAAAAATATTTTTGATAACAAGATCTCTAATAAAATATAGTTTGACCTCTATATGTTTGCTTCTATTATTCTCTATAGGAGATTTAATAAAGTCTATAGCAGCCATATTGTCAATTAGTAATTTTGAGATTTTCTTATTTTTTATAATCTTCATGCTTTGGCATTCTTCTAGAATTCGATCTAGCCAGACAATTTCTTTTGCTGCTTCTGTAGCGGCAATGAACTCAGATTCCATAGTGGATAAACTAACAGCCTTCTCTTTAAAGGTCCTCCAACTGATGGGGCTACTATCTAGAAATACTATTTGTCCACCTATGGATGTCCGATCATCACGATTTGAAGCAAAGTCGGCGTCTGTGTAGGCTATGATCTGTGAATCAGCACATGAAAGTTTTAATTTTAATTGGCTTGTTTTCTTTACATATCCCAGTAGTTTGATCAACCCATTCCAGTGATGAATTCCTGGATTCGATTGGAATTGGCTATAGATATTGACGGCATATGCTATATCAGGTCTTGTTCTGTTAGATAAATATGATAAACACCCTAGAATATTGCGATATGGATACTTTGTCATTTCTTTGGTTTCTTCTTCGGTTTGAGGACAGCTTGATTTTGAGTAAATACAGCCTTTGCTGATTGGTAAGGATGAAATTGGAGGGTTAAAATTATTAAAACGACTGCATATTTCTTGAATATAGCTTTCTTGATGAATGAATAGCTTTGAGTCAATTTCAACAAATTCTACTCCAAGTAGTTTCTTTGTCCTTCCCAAAATTTTTAATTTGAATTTTTGTTTTAAAACATTAATGGCTTCCTCTAAAAACATTTTACTTTTACCAAATAAAACCATGTCATCAACATATAATAATAGGATAACTTGAAATTTGAATGTATAAACACAGTTGCAAGAAGTAAATTTAATAAAACCGATATTTGATAAAACTCTGTCAATTTCGTAAAACCATGCTCGTCCACTTTGGTGAAGGCCATAGAGAGCTTTGTCGAGCTTGCAAACTAACTTCTCTTCTCCTTGTTTAATAAAACCAGGTGGTTGCTGCATGTATATTTCATCTTCTAGCGGAGCATATAGGTATGCGCCAGTGACATCACATTGTACGTGATTCCACTTGTGTTGCACTACCAAAAGTGAAAAGAAAAAACGAATTAGATCGAAGTTTATAACAGGACTAAAAGTTTCTTCGTAACTCTCGCCTTTTACTTGAGCGTAACCTTGAGCTACAAGCCTTGCCTTGAATTTAGCAATTCGACCTTCTTCATCTCGTTTTATTGCATATACCCAGCGACATCCAATTATTTGCTTATTTTGAGGAGGTTTTACAAGATGCCAAACCTTTCGTTCTTGGATGGTTTTTATTTCGGTTTTCATTGCTTCTAGCCATTCTTGAAACTGGTCTGATTTTTGGGCTTGTTTGAAAGTTCTTGGTATAATTAATTCTAGTCAAGAGGAATTATGACAAAAATTGGCACTTGTGTCTGAGTCAGATTCTTCTATTGGAGTGAATGAAAATTTAGTGGGGTCATACTTGATTTTGTTTTCTTGGCAATATTTTCTAACGTCTCTATGGGATCTTAATCTTGTTCTTGTATTTTCGGGATAGTAGTATACGTCTGTTCTGGATTTATCACCTCTTAAAACTTGTTTTCTTTCAAACTTTATGTTTTTTAATTGAGATGATTGAACAGGTTTTTCATCATCTGAGGATTCCTCAGTGTCAGATAATTCAGACGGTACGCTGGACCCTATTTCAGGAGTTTCGTCAACAGCCTCTTCATCAGAATCATCGTCACTATCCTTTGGAAATACATCTTGAATTGTGTAATGCTGGTTGATGGTGCCCAGCACTGCTCCACTTGCTTCTGTTTTGAACAAACGATCTTCTTTAAATGTCACATTTAAAGATTCTACTATTTTATTTTGCTCTGGGATCCAAATACGGTATCCTCTTGTATGGTGTGCATATCCAACTAGATAACCTTTCACAGCTTTTGGATCCAGTTTCTGTCTTCTTTGTTTTGCCAGTCCTACATAAGCTACACATCCAAATGGTTTAAGGTGTCTGATTGATGGTTTTCTTCCACCGTACAATTCGAATGGTGATTTTTCAAAATCTTTATGGCATAGTCTGTTCCAGGCATAATTGAAATGTGAAACGGCTTCTGGCCAAAAACAAAAGTCTAAACCACTTTCATATAATGATGTACGGGCTCCATTAATAACAGTTTGGTTATAACGTTCAATAGCACCATTTTGTTCTGGCGTGAACGTGTTTGTTAGTTCATGTTTGATGCCTTTTTCCTGACAAAATGTTGAAAATTCTTTGTTGACAAACTCTGTTCCATTATCTGAGCGGATAGCTATTAAAGGTTTACCTATAAATCTTTCTGCCCTTTTGATGTGATTAATTAAGGTTTCAGCTACTTCAGATTTTTGGACTATAGGATAAATGAATACTTTACGGGAATAATCGTCCATGATTGATAGAAAATATCGTTCTCCATGTTTGCCTCTTACTTGACATGGTCCCCAAACATCTGCATATAACAGTTCTAAGGGTCTCTTGGATCGAACAAAGTTTCTGTATTTAAATGAAGTGCGTTTAAATTTATTCAACCTGCAATCTTCACAAAAAAATTCTGTATGTCCCTTTAAGAATGGTAATCCCTTTGCACCCCTCTTATTACTTGTATGCGTCAAAGTTTGAGGATTTACATGAGCGCATCTCTTATGCCACAGGTTTAGAACTTCCTGTTCTTTTGAAGATGTTGTGGAGGCTTCAAAAGTTACATGTTGTTTTATAGATTTTGGGATTTTTGCTTGGACACGATAAACACCACTTTTTAATTTTGCTCTGAACATTATATTATCATTAGATGTAATTTTGACTTCGCCTCTTCCCCCAATAAACTGTAGACCTTCTTTGTCAAGTTGTGGCCCTGATATAAGGTTTCTCCTAAGCTTTGATGAATACATCACTCCCTTTAAAGTAAAATTTCTTTGGCCAAAACGCAATTTAATGTCTCCTTTTCCTTCGATTGGCAAAGTGATGCCTTTCATGGCTACAGCCATTTCTTCATTTTGTTGAGGTTTAAATGATGTGAAAAGTTCATGGTCTTTACTAAAATGATGAGACGCGGCAGAATCGAATACCCAATCTGATTCATTTGTTTGCTGAGCTAAACTGGCCTCAGTAATGTAGTAAGATGAATTTGAATCCCTACTACTATTACGGGTCTTAGAATTTGATCTAGATTGATATGAAGATTTTTTCCGACTCTGTCTACCTCTTGATTGGAAGGATTTCTTAGGATTGAAATTCTGAGAAGGTAAGTTTTGGTTTTGAAAAGAGGGTTTAAAGTCAACATTTCTACTTCTATTGAGAGAAAAACAATTTTGTCTAGCATGGCCGTTCTTATGACAAAATGTACAAATTAATTTTTGTTTTAGAAGCTTATTTTTACCTGTATCATTTAGATGAGAAAACTGAGCAGAAATTTTAGCTTTACTTAATTCATTATCTTTATTTCTTAAATTTAGCCTAGTTTCCTCGGCTACTAAGCAAGTTACAATTTCATTGAATGTAAATTTATCATCTTCCCATCTCAGTATGTTTTGAACGATACCGTCGAAATATGATGGGAGATAACGTAACAATTGATAAGATGCAAAAATTTCCGTCAGTCCCCCCTTAGAATTTTCTATTTGTTTAAATATCCTCATGACCCGGGACGCAAAGACATTTACACCCTCACCAGGCAATATTTTGCAATCACACAGCTCAGAAAATAAACTCATGTGCTGTGCACGAGTATCTGGAACAAAACTTTTGTTAATTAAATTCCATGCCTTTACGGGGTCATCCTCGTTTTCTACAATTTTCCTATACTCAGTTTCTATATTTAAGTACAAGACAGCCAAAGCAGCATTAGCTCTAGACTTAAATTTATTAACAGCAGAAGCATTGCTTCTGTCATCAGCCAAAACTGGGGCTGTTTCCGTACCAACAACTATGTCTACCAACAACTAGTGATCTTCCGGATGTACATTGGGGCATGTGCCGGCGCGACGCGGCGCGTGCGTAGTCTTCGGCTATCGTTCTTAGAGATGTTTTATGCAAATTTTTGAAACTCGGCTCAGTCGGAACTTCCGGAAGGTTAGCTATTGTTTACGTTTCGCGTTTGAAAAATTCAAATGGATGATTTAAATTTGAAAGCTCTTTAATATAGCATTTCATTGAACGATATATTTATTTTCCTGGTAAGTAGAAAATATATTAAAAGGAAATTAGGATTTTTAATAAATGTTTAATTTTTTTCTTTAAGCTTTATTTTAAGAGTGATTAATTTTTAATATATTTAATTAGCATAACGATAAGAAAAAAACGGCAAACTATAGGTTTACTATTAACAATAACCCCCCTCTTGAAACAGCCGGAATTTATCAAATCCCTTTTAAATATACAGATGGAAAAAGAGGAAATTATATTGGAGTAACCAAAAGAAAAATATCAACTAGAATCAAAGAGCATCAAAATGACATCAAATATGATAAAACAACTACAGCCCTCACTAAAGTTAATAAAGAAAATAACATAGATATTAAATTTAACCAAACGAGAAAATTAGCAAATTACAACAATCCCGATTACGCTTTTTACCGTGAAACAATAGAAATAATGAAAGACAATTTAGCGTGTAACGGGCACGAGTCGCGCGCCGATTTGGATAGAGTGTGGCGCCACATTTAAAGAGCAAGACCGGGAAGGAGAAGCGGGATGAAAGATCAGTTTAGGCAAAAGAGACAGACCATGTAGCTACTGAAGAAGGGGCGGATTTCACCCTGAAAGATCTCTAGCATCGTAACAGAGCATTATAAAAGGTATTTTTATTAAGTAATTAAATTACTTACAAAATGTTTATAAATTTTGTCTATGCATTGAAACAATGACTATTTCTAGCAATTTTCTAGTATGCTAACAGATTTACAGGTCAGTTGAACATATCTAGGTTTTATTAATTTTAGAATGTTAGCTGTATCAACATCATCCAGTTAGGGGATAGATGAAATGTTCTACAAAAGCCTCAATTGTTCTGCGATGTGCGTCGCAGTTTTAAGCACTTTCTACTCCTGGGACATAAATTAAAAGAATACTTACTTTAATATTTGGGGTTTGTGTTTGGTCATTTAGAAACTTCATTATACAATTGAATTGATCTTCATATGGAAAAGATTCCCTAGAAGAGAGAAAACACAAAAAAAATTATAAAATAGTTTACTAAAATATACATATACATAAGGTTCTCATCAGAGATGAAAATGATGTGAGAATCTCTCACCCTCACTTGGAAACAAAGTAACTGCTTATGAAAAGAAATTGTTAACAAAAATATATCTCAGAAAAATTTATTTTCAGACTTTTTCTAAATTGCTGATTATGCCTACTTTCACAACTCATTGGTAAAATGTAAGTTTAATCGCGGTTAATTGCTTAAATAGATATATATATATATATATATATTGCTTAAATATGTGTATAAATATGAGACTTAAACTAGCATTCCACAAATCTTTCAACAGTTTTCTTATTGACCTAGATTTATTTATTTATAAAATTTCTATTACTCATAATAAACCTATTGCCTACTTCCCTCAATGGAAAGTTTTAGTGTTACAAAAAATTAAAAATGCTTTATTCCTCAATTATTCAAAGCTGGTGTTTTTTAAAAAATCTGTACTACTTAACTCAATCAAATCACTACAGGATGACTTTGTGATCACTTATGTTGACAAATCACCTAATAATTATGCCATTATATATAAATCCTACTATCTCTCTATTTTAAACTCTTCAGTAACTAATAACAACATCTTTAGTTTAACTAATAATAACCTTATTATTAATAACCAAAAAATACATAATTACTATAAACTACTTCAACTTCCCTTCAATAACTTTAATTATCCTTATATAGTTCTCATACCTAAGTTTCACAAATCTCCAATTAAATTTCCCACTGTCACAATTGGCTGTAACACTTATAACAACAATGCTAATAAGACTCTACTGGATATTCTAAAACAAATTTACAATTGTACTTGCAAAGTTGATAATTTACACTCTTAAAAATAGCTTTCAATTAATTCAATACATTAAATCGTTCAATTCAATAGACAATATTATGACTTTTGACTTTCAAGATCTTTTCAACAATGTTATCAGATCTTAGTAATATCATTTACAGTCTTTTTCATGAATATAGAACTCAAATTAATCTTCCGCGCAATTTTAAAGCAGAAAAATTCAAAACATTTCTTATCTTTGTTATCTATAATAATTATATCTCCCACAACAACAATATCTATTTGCAACAAGTAGGAATCCCACACGGGTAGTAGCTCTAATATTTTGACAGATCTCCATCTTTATAAAAAGCAATTTTGTTACGATGATGTCCGGCTTTATAGTTACATAGATGATATTATTGCATTTTATCTTAACAAGAAATCACAAAATGCCTTTTCCTTAAATTATCCATCTATAACTTAAAGCAAACTCAAAGTACTCTAACTGATCACTCAATTAACTTTTTGGATCTAAAAATACTCTTTGATGGTTATAAAATTTACACAGATATCTATGACAAACAGCAAGATTTTAGTTTTAAAGTAAACTTATTTACACATTTTAATTCGTGTCTGCATCTTTCAGTATTTAGAAACATAATCATTAAACATTTATTTCGAATTAATAATTTATGCTCTCTGATGTATAAAGACAAGAATATTAATAAACTGATCACAGCCACTGCTAAAATGGGTTTTCCTAAATTTTTTTGTATTTTCTATTTTATATCCATAACCATGTCTCTGTCAGTACATAAAAAAAGTGTACACTTTAGTGTATCTTAACAAAAAAAAAAAAAAAAAAAATTATAAAATAATAAAAGACAATAAAAAAAAGTGGCGGTTGGGTGGGTAGATGTTTGATTACGGAGGATGGGTGGTGGTGTTTGGGTGGAATTGTGAAAAAAAAAAAAAAAAAAAGCAGAAGGCATTTGCTTTGTATTGATATGCAATCTTTCTTTTTCAATTAAATTTTTAGTTTCTTCATTGTTGAGTTGTCAACTATTATTAAAATTATAATTAAACTATTAAACAGAGTAATCAATAAATTTCATTGTTGCTTCATAGTTTCATTATTCTTTATCTGCTATGAAATTCTGCTTTTTTTAAATCCATATGACTCCTATTCTGGTTTTGGAGGGCTGGGGGAGTGTTGCCAGAGTGAAACTAGTTTAACCCCACAGGCAAGTCACAAGTCTTGCCACCTGCCTCCTCCTTTCCTTTCTTAAGTTTCTTAAATTATTTTTCATAAAATTCGTTTCAGTTTAAGTTTTTCTGTCAAGATTTTGTTGTGTTAGTTTATTGTTTCATTTGTTTTGCAGGCTGTTAATTAATAAATTTGGTTTCTTTAAATATGTATTTCATGCCCTGGTGAATTTTTTCACCTTTCTTCTGAAAAAAATAGTTTCATAATGCAAAGCGATATATGTGTTTGTAATTATTATTATTTATTCAATAATTTGGCTTTGTCTGACACTTCTGTTATTAGTATTTTGTGAGGGGGGGGGGGGGAAGGATTTTTAAAGAATGCACACAAGAACTTTTAAAGGTGCTCCTTATTACATATATCCTTATTACGTACTTTTTATTACACTCTTTATATACCATTAATAAGCTTCAAATATTTCTTTACTGAAGTTAATAAAATCTACAATGTTAATACTTTAAAATACTATTAAATAGAAATAGAGTTTATATATTTTTTTCATCATTTAAAATTAAATTTCTTTTTCAAACTCTGCTACCTATTTCATCTAAAGAACAAATTGGTCTTGATTTTTTTTTTCTTTCAGAATGATGTGCGGTTTATTTATAGTCAGATTGGATATTGACTGTCAGAATATAACGTGCTTTGGCAATATGACACAAAAAAAGCAGAAATTTTAATTTTAGTAAAATGATAAAAAATTTGGGAATCAGCTTTCAAAAATTTTTTACTAAATTATTACTTAACTGGGCAGTAGGTTAAAAAATATCGCATAGAATTTATCAATCGACTCGAAAAATTTTTTTTTTCAAAGAAAGCGGAAATTTAATTTACTGACTGTGGTAAAAGACAAATTTTATAAATCAAAATTCAAAGTTCAATATTCCATCATAAATCAGGAACACACAAAAAAGGGCTAAACAATTTAAAAGAAAAAAAAAAAGACTGTTGTGCCAAAGGCCATCAAAAACTCTCTTTAATATCAATATTTATAACAACGCCCCCTAATGTTAATCATCCAGAAACGTTTAATCAACATAACTTCTCTTAATAAAAACTTTACAGTTTTAACTGCATAATTTCAAATTTTAATTTTAAATTATGCAGTTTGGCGTGATTTTAAGACATTGATGCTAAGTTATAGCAATATGGTAAATTGCAGAAAATAAAAGAGTAATAGCAGCATTGCTTTTCGGTCATTATACTATTGATTAAAAGACTTGCATATGTAGGAGGGGTAGGGAAGAGGTATTTTCAAAATCAGTGTTAAATCGATTTATCTCTATACCGCGATATTAGATGGAAGAGAAATCGATTTATAGAATCGCTACATCACCCAGTCCTAGTGAGTACCTCAACTGTATGGAAAAGTCTTCTGGAAATTGGCTGTAAGGCAACAAGACAGAGGAAAAAACAATTTCTAACTCAGAAAATGATGAAACATTTTTTAGCATGGGCCAAAAAATACTGATCATGGACTGTTAACGACTGGAAGAAGGTGATTTTCAGTGATGAAACACATTTATTTGTGCTGGGATACAAATCAAGTGTAGTTAGACTAGACGAAGTGAAGGTGAAACTCTGCGACAAGATCATATCCAACAGACTGTAAATACCCTTCTAAACAGATGTTTTGGGTTTTTTTTCGCAACAAATGGCACTGGAAGCTTAGTTCCTCTTAAAGTCATGATGAATTCTGTTAAATACATAGAAATATTGCATAGTAGGATTGTTCCATTCATGGAAACGTTTGATGAAACATTTCAATATGACTTGGACCCTTGTCACTTTCGAAACTGGTCCAGACTTTTATGCGGGAAAATAAAACAAAAGTGCTTGATTGACCTGGTAATTCACCAAACCCAAATCCCATTGAGAACTTATGGCATAATCTCAATAATCGTTTAGCTAAGATGAATTGCACGACAACAGAACAAATGATAAAAAGTGCTATACAAGTGTGGTTCGATGATGATGAAGTCAAGAACATGTGCACTAAACTAGTGGAGTCAATGTCAAGACGTGTTGAATAGACCATTTCTGCTGAGGGAAGATATACTTTGTACTAATATAGAGATTTATCATTCTACTTAAGGTATGTAATGATTAAAAGCTAAGGTTTTAGGAAAATTCGTTTTTTCCATTTGTCCCAATAATTCGAACAGTATAGTATATATCAACAATTTCACTTAAATCTGGATTAAAAGAAAAAAAAAATTATACTGAAATGTAGGGAAAATAAGAAAAAAAAATTGTTTCAAATTGTCTATAAAAAATATATAATAATATACATGAACAACTGCTTACCTAACTAGCTCAAGAGTCTTTTGTATTTTTGCTAACACAGAACCTAAAATATCAGCACCCATTTTTAAAAAAAGGCGAGTGAGAAGAACATAAAGCCATGAATGCAAATCATTTTTATGAATTACAATAAGCTCATTAAGTGCATCCAAAAACAAGGAAAAAACCTAAAAGAAAAAAAAAATTTTTTTAGTCATCTGCAAGATCAAAATTGGTATGAATAAAAACAGTTCAGTGCATTTTTTTTTTTTAAGCTTTAAATTGAAGTGAAATCAAATAATGTGATCAAATGTGTGTGTGAATAATCAAATAATAATGTGAATAATGTGTGTGAATAATCAAATAATATTAATGAATTATCAGTTGAAATTCAAGAATAAATATGTGTTAAAAAAAAAAGAAAAAATGAAAGAAAATTTATGATTATTTTAATAACTTTTTTTTTTTTCATAAAAAAAAAATGGACAGATGAATTATTGATTTAGAGAAGCTATGATCAATAACTAGATCAAGGTATGTCAAGTAAAAGCAGTTAATGATTTAATCCTGATTTAGAACACATATATAGGATTCTGCAAAACATTTTGATTTGACATAAAAACACGTAGAAAATTATTAATTAATAAAAAATTTTCAGTCAATAACATTGTTCTTTCTTTTCTTTAGACATTCTCCTCAAACTCAATAAAACTCAAGAAATAAAATAAAAAATCAAATAAATAAAAATAATATTAATTTATAAAAATATCAATTTTATTAAAAAGTCAAAATTTTTGAAAAATTAGTGATCATTCTCGTAAAATTACGAGGATTTTATTTATTTATTATTTCACCTTACTGAAAATATAATGCTTTTGATGTTGTTTTCCTAAATCTAACTATAATTTAGTTTCCATTTTCAATCAGTGATTTAAAAAAAAAAGACTCTTCTCTTTCTGTTCCCCACCATTATTTCAGATATAACTAGTTTTATTAGTTCTAGAAGATTATTTTAACAATCGTTTCATTCTATGTCACTAGTAAAATAAAAAATGATTTGTTACTTTAGTAATACTTTAATTATAATTGGCTCAACTGCTTGTCTGACCTAGTTACTGTTCTAAAACGTCAGTAAAGAATGTTTTACAATATTCAATTGTTGATCGTATATTGTCCACTAAATAATTGCATTATTTTATTCCCTAGTTTTAATCTTGCAACCATCAAAAAATTAAGTTTCTTATAATATGGCTCCTCAATAAAATCGATTTAATTTTTATTAATTCAAGACGTTTCACTGATGTTTTGCTCTATAAATGTACAGTCCGGGGAAAAAAAAAACGCAGCACTCGATGTAACTCCGTTGCTAATCAATGCACAAAAATGTAATAGGTATCATTCGACGGGGAATTGAGAGTAAATTCAGAAAATGAACGGACATTTTGAATTGGGGGTCGTCTACATATTAAAACGTGCACCAACTTTGATTTTTTCAATGGTAATGCCCCATTTTTATTTTATATTTGAATTCCTGGGATCGCGACAATGCGAAAAAGTATATTGGTTGTATATTTTGCTTATTTTTTCACAGAGTTATAAGCGTTCAAAGTGTGAAGGTGCTAATGTTAAATTCATATTTCAAACTTTTATTAATATCTTCACAAAAAATAACTTGATCGATATAATTCTTTTTTTACGAGATACAGTGAAGAAACCCAAACATAATCCATCATTAATTTTGATTCTGAAAAATATTTTTAATTCTGAAAAATATTAATAAATTCATATTCATAAAAATTATGAATTATGACCTATATTAATTTTTACATAAAATGAATCCTAATGCTGAAAAATATGGGTGTGCAAATTTGCAGCTCATTCCAGTTATTAGTTTTCGAGATATAAATAAATCTTTCTTTTGGAGTGGTTTAGGGGGCCATCTCTTAAAAAATTTTGAATGAGATAACGAAGCAAATCTTAAAAAATAACGGAGAAAATTGAACAAAATATTTTTATTTTTTATTTAAGGGTCAAATTATATAACCACAACGTCAAATGCAAAGAAATGAAACAAAAATGTTGATTTTTTAGACATTTGTGTTACAGAGCTGCCAACCTAATCCGGCAAATTGTTAGTACCGCCCCTTTTTCTACACCACTTAATTTTTAGAGTATTTTTCTACTTAATTCATCATAGATATATTTGAAGAGAATTGCTCTAAAAATTTAGTGGTGTAGAAAAAGGGGCGTTTTTCAATAGGCGTTAACAATTTGCCGGATTAGGTTGGCAGCTCTGGTGTTAGTATCAAGAATTCCTGTTTTCTAAAGCCCCGCCTTTTATCGTTCTTCACAACAAAACAATACAGAAACGAAAAGTGAATGTGACTTTGAGTATTCGTGTTAAACCCCTTATTTTACATTGACAAAAATATACACAAGTGGTATTTACTTCATCGATTACTGGTGATAAATTTAGAATCCTTTAAACGAACACTAGAAGAAAAAAAATAACTAAATAGGCGGGGTTTACTGTTTGAAATACTCTCAAAATAAAATATTTCAAAACAAATTTTCTGTACCACAATTATATTGCAGATGGATATACATTATAACTATATTCTTTCTAATTAATATATTTCTATTCATAGTATATTTTATTGCAAAAATATGAAAACTGGGTACATGCTTAAGAAATAAGTAACACACAAATTACGAAAGAAACGCCCACTGGCATTGTTACAGATTTTCAAATGATGTGAATCTACGTCAGCAGTCGCGAAAGCGTTAATTAAAAAATTATATTTTCATAGAAATTATAAAACAAATCGTACAGTTCCAAAGAGTTCAACTGACCCAAAACTGGTAAGTGCTATTAAAATTGTTTAATATTTACTTTATGAAACCTTACAATAATTTATCCGAAAAGATTTAGTTTATGCGTTGTTGTATATATATATATATATATATATAGCTATATTATTTCAGTTTGTATACTTTGTTACACTTACGAAAGAAAATTTAAGCTTTATTGGTGATCAGTATATCCATGATAGATACTTTTTAATTGAAAAATATTGCACTTTTATAAAAAGTATTGTCTGACCAATCGTAAGTGTAATGTATTTAAATATACCTAAAATTATCTAAAAAAGTACTAAAGTATATACATATCCAAAAAAACTAAATTCATGATAATTAAGATACTGCAAAGGTGTTAATATTTTTATTTCTTTTTATAACTCTTTTTTTCTTGAAATATTTGCGGTGTGAAACAGTATAATTTTGTCTAGTTCTTGTAGGATCTTAATTTTATTTTTCTATATTTAGAGATAGCCCCCTAACACATTTTTGATCATAACTCTATGAATACTAAAGATAAAGTATACAAATAGTATACTTTTCCACACTGCCAGACTCTCAGAAATTCGAATATGAAGTCAAATCTGGGTGTTGCTATTGAAAAAATCAAAGTTGGCGCTCATTTTAATATGTAGATGACCCCTAATTTAAAATTCGACGACATTTTCAGAAAGTGCATTTCATTTCCTGTTGAATGGTGTCTATTAAATTTTTCTGCGTCAATTAATAACGAAATACTATCAAGTGCTGCGTTTTTTTTTTCCCCGACTGTACATAGATTGTTTTCATTAAACCAAAATTAAGAGGAATTACAACTTCTAAAATTAGAAGTGTTCCAGAGACATTTTCTGTTATGAAAATATTTTAGAAATGCCTGAAGTAACAGCTATATATTTAATTTCGTATTTATTTTAATAGTAAATAAAAATTTCAGATCACCACTGCATCACAATGTGACATTTTCGGTATTGTGGCTATTCACAATTTGACAAAAACAGATGTTTGAACTCATGATACTATTTTTAATTGATCAACTAAAAGTGCAGAAATTTAGTATAAAAATAATAAAAACCTACTGTGATATGCAACATTGTAGCAATATTTCAGAAAAAAAGAATAATTTATAACAAAACGTACTTACCAATATCTAGAAAAAAGAAAAGCAAAATTTATTTATAAACCAAGAAATACTAAAAATTAATACATAAATATAAAAAGACTGATCTCAAGCAATATATATACAGGGTGATCAATTTAAAAGATTACCCGTTGGTTTTTCTTATTACTCTTAAATATGATGGATGTGGCAACTATTCCAACTCTGAAGTATAATTGTTTGAACCTTGTTTACATGTGGGAGACAATTTCCAACACTGTTGGACTGTTACAACTTTACTTGTGAGGTAAAACAGAAATGGAGACACACAATATTATTTAATCCTGTGATAATTTTATTTATTAAAAACAAAATTTAATTCAAATTTTTTACATTATCATTCCTACATTACATTTACAACATTACCATTATTATTTTTACATTATCATTTCATAGGGTTTTCCAAAGAAGTCCTGCAAACATCGATGAATTAAAACAGATCAAAACTGAAGAAATCTCGTCAATAACACCAACAATGCTGCAAAGTGTGCTAAAAAACTTGGTTCGACGTGTTCATGTTTGCATTCAAAATGGTAGCGGACATTTTCAGTAAGGAATAATAATGTAACAAATTTGAATTAAATTATGTTTTTGAAAAATAGAATTTTCACAGGATTAAGTAACACTGCGCATCTCCATTTCTGTTTTACCTCACAAATAAAGTTGTAACAGTCCAACAGTGTTAGAAATAGTCTCCCACACTTAAACAAGGTTCAAACAATTATACTTTAGTGTTAGAATAGTTGCCACATCCGCCAGATTTAAGGGTAATAAGAAAAAGCAACAGGTACTCTTTTAAACTGATCACAGTGTATATAGAAATCACAGATGCAAAAAAAAATTTTATTATTAGATTTAAAACTTTTTTTTTTTTTTTTTTTTTAAATAGAAATTAAGATAATCAACAAATTACATTACATAATTATATATATTAAATATTTTGTGTAAAATAATAAATCATGAGCATTTCATTTAAGACAAAAAAGGGATAAAAATCAAAACTGCAGTACAGTTTTTATTAATAAAGCATTTCTGCTGACTTATTTCCAAAAAGATTTTAAATGGAGAGCTACTGTAAAATCCCGAAAGTAATCCTCCTTTTCCAAAAGCGTAGCAACGCTGACCTTTTTAAGACTTGAAGATCGAAAGAAGGTTTGAATGAAATGGTGAAAGACAGATTTACCGGTGCTCTGTATGTACGCCCGGTGACGGTGATAGGATGGATAAAATGGGTGAAAGGGTTATAAAGAAAGTGGAATAATTTCACTTTTGGTAAGAAAGGGGGGGGCTTACATTTGAGGGAGGGGTTATTTTTGGGATTTTATGGTAATTAAATTTTAATATATTACCATAAAAGTTATACTCTTTGGAAGAAATTGAAAAATAAACATTTTTCAACTGAACATTTATTGCATGCATTCATAACAAAATGTTTTGCAATCTATACACAACATGTCAGCAACGCCATTATTTTTTAGATCTGTTCATGGTTCAAATAAAAAATTAAACTTCCAAAATTCATTGATTCATTCGCAGAGATAATCCTAAATGATGTTTTGAAAGTTGGCTGACATCTTTATAATGAAAATATCCTTCAAAATGGACATTTATGCAAAAGTTTGCCCTATTCTGTGAAGTTTAGAATAACTCAAAAAAATTTCAGAGTGGAATATTCATAATTAACAATGTTCACGTTGACATAATAACTGATATTTAAAAGCTGGTTTGAAATTCTTACAATAAAAACATTCATTTTAATACATGTTTAAGTAAAACTCTGCCCTATTCTCCCATCTTAAGAAAATCATAAATTTAAAATAGCTTACAACATTTTCAAATATGAATATTCATAGTTAATGATATCCAAGCTAGTATCATAAATGGTATTTTAAAAGTGGCCAGACATATTTAGGATAAAAATATTACTCAAAATGGTTGTCCATACGAAATTTTGCTCGATTCAACCATGTTAAGAAAATCCTAAATTTCGAATAACTTGCAAAGTTTTAAAATTAGAATGTTGCAAATCAATAGAGTTTTTGCCAATGTTGTGATATTTTAAAACTGTTTCAACCTCTTTACAACTATTTGTTTTTGAGATATTTGATAAACAGACAAATAAACTAACACACTAACAAATTAACCTACAAACAAACTTGTATATGACAGATGGATACCATATTAATTTTGTTATTTTTTTGTCCTCACACTTGAAAATGGTAAACTAGTGTTCTTTCACCTGAAAATTAGATTTAATTAAATTCAGGGTCAGTTTTATTTATTTATTTATTTATTTATTTATTTTTTTGTCTTATTAAACTATGATATAAATTGATATTAAGTAGTTTAAAATGTACAGCTATCAACTTTCCAGTGTTTCTTGAGAAACTTCCTCTAACAATTTTCAATTCATTTTATTATAGAAAATAAGTATGACAGATTTCAATTTAAAAAAATATATATATAGAGAGAGAGAGAGTATTTATTTCAGACTTTCTGAACATTTAGTAATTAATTGCTATTTAAATAAATTTAAATAAAAAAGTCATTAAATAAACAAAAAAGAAAACCATAATAGGTGTTTATATATATATATATATATATATATATATATATATATATATATATATATTTTTTTTTACCAAATTGCATGTTGTTTAATGGATAATAAAGTATCCAAATTTTTTAGTGTGTCCCTGATAAATAATAATCTTGCAATATCAAATATTTACTTAGTAAAATACTTAATAAATACTTAAAAATAATAATAATAATAATAACATTACCAAAGCAAACTTTAAATAGTTTCAGCCCATAGACCACAATGTATACAAATTCTACTTAGTATCTCGGTAAGGAAATACTGTAAGTCCTAAATACTGTAAGTCATACATTTATGTAAATCTATACATTTCTTGTGATGATAACCTATGATATACCTACCAATAACTCAACTGAATGCAGAATTTAGATGTTAGCACACTTTAAATAATTTGAGTTCAATATGCCCTACAGATTTTTCTTTGTGTGTGTGTGTCCCCGTAAAAAAAAATTAGTAGTACAATTAATCACAATCTGTATACATTATGTGATAAAGGCCTATAACATATCTACCAACTTACAACTCTATCAAACAATGCATTTAGATGGTATTGTGTTTAATCACACACATTCATACACCACCATAAAAATTGCAAAAAAGGAATTCGGTAAACCTCAAAACATACAGATACATCAAAATCTCATAGTTGAATTTTTTTATGACTACAATATTTTCCTTACTGAAGGTATGTTAAGAAAGTAATCTTAATGGTAATAAATATGAATTAAAAATTTTAAATGTCAGCAGTTATGAAACTGGTATGAGAATTATACAGGTAACCAGAAATAATTTTTGAAAAGCACCTATAAAAACTGATCATTAAGCATGTGAAGGCCAACTAACAATTAAATTCTCATAGTTTGTAAAAGTATTAAGCTAGAAAAATATCTGTTTATTAAAGACAATAAGTTGTTTTAATTCATAAATTTTATAGTCATTTAATAAAGGCAGAGTAATAATTATGTTAACAAGAATAATAAAATTCAGATGAGAATTAATTCAAACAGCATAAAATACTAACCTTTGTATGTGGATCCATAAAGATTTTTGAAAAAATGTCTGTAACTTTTTTGAGTTCTATGCTAGAAAGCATTCTGCCTGATCTAAAATATGCTTGGAGAGCTTGGAGGCCATCTTTACGATCAGACCAGTGAATGCTATGAAGATTGTGTATAACTTCATTGATGTCCTAGATATACATAAAAAAAATTATACACATGACATAATTAAAAAAAAAAAAATGCAATTATTGCCTGTCCCCCTACCTCTTCCCATCTCCCTAAAAAAAAAAAAAAAAAAAAAAAGTGGGGGGAGAGGGAAATTTTGATGACAAAAATATTTACATAAAAAAAAAAAAAATAATAATAATAATAATCAGTTTTCTTTTCAAACATAATTCTAATTTGTGCAGTTTTTAAAGTACAAAATTAGCAGTCATAATGAGTGTTGTATTAATAACACAACTTAATATTCAAGCAAATCATTCATGGTAATTGTGTACTATTTTGAAGTAATAAAGGGTATAAAAAGAATAAAAAGGGTAATTTTGTCAAAAAGTGGGAGCAAAAGTGAAAAGTGACTAATTTATATTAATAACATTAATTTTACTAAAATTATTTTTAAAAAGTACCAACATAAAACTATACATGTACATATTACAATTTACAATGTAATGAACATAATGCATAATACAATGTACATATAAACTAAAAAAAAAAAAAAAAAAAGACAATTTTGAGTTTATGTAACAGAAAATGTGTATGAAGAGTGCCAATGTGCAAAAAAAGTATCACATCTCTATCTCACAATTTATTTACTTAAGAGACAGTTGTCTCAGTTTTACTGTCAACACTTTATCGTTAAGTTGATTTTTCTAATATACTACATTTTTTAATAATGTCTTTTTTTTTTTTTTTTTTTTTCTGATACATAAAATATATTCTGCTGCCACACGTTTTTTTCTTTTCTTTGTGTAAGTAGATTACGTAATTATATAAAGCAAAAAATCTAATTTATTATTTAAGGTGATCTAATTGAATCTTTTTATTGGGTGAATATTTGACAGTCAATTTAGTAACTTTTTGAAAAAGAATTCTGACCACTGTTATCATAGACAGAAAAAAAAAAAAAAAAAAAAAAAATCAGAAAAAATATGTTCTTATACATCTTAATGAACATACAATTCTTCCATGGAAACCATAAGAAATTTTGTTGAAAATTTTCAAAATTGTAAGAGATACATGCATCAAATAACAATTTCTAAAGTAGAACTGTACAATCTAAACAGCATCGAGTGCTACTTCAAAAATGCATTTTCTGCCATCAGCCAAACTTAATTATTATACACATGCTCATGAAATACGGTTGCCTGGTCGCTATTGACGACCAATATATTTTAACTGGCGACCATGTTTTCAACTTAAAACTCAATACTTTTTTAATCTTAAAATTTGGATGAAAAATTGGTCCGAGAATCAGGCTCTGATTCCACTTCCAATGTAGGCTAACTCACTGTTCCGATACCTGCTCCTCTGACCACATTTTGACACATGGTGTTGAATCAATACACCATTAGGGGATTTACACCACGTTTCTCCGTGCATGTTTCACAACTTGGTGTTAAATCAGTACACTGTTTCAGTGAATTGATTTACACTGCTCCTGTCTGCATGTGTTTTGCGAACTGGTGCTTAATTGTTGTGCTGGTGTAATGTATCACTGACGATGGTGTACCAATTTAGTGAAAATAATAAAACCAGTTTTATAATGTTAATTTAAAAAGGTGTTTTCTGGTGTATCATTCTGTTACAGTAAATACTTGGTTTTTATGCATATCATTGTAATTTCTATATTCAAGTGACTTTCAAAATTTAAAAAAAAAAAAAAAAAAATGCAGGGGGAGTGAGGTTTTCTTTTACTGGCTACCAGAAATTTTTGTTGGCGACCAGTATTTTTCAAATTCCTGGAGACCTGATTATACATATGTATATATATACATGCATGTAAAGTCCAAATAGTAATATGCCTTAATTTAAAAAAAAAAAAAAAAATTAAAGACACTGGTATTATATACATATTATAATACATATAATTTATTATAATACATATAACATTTGATTCCAATTTATTAATTAGTAAATTGTCAGTTTTCAAACCATGGCAGTCTGTCATTTTAACTCAGAATGGATCCCAAACTTTTTGCTACGTAAATAAGTTACGAATCCTACAAATTCTGCTGCAGGCCACAAAACTTTAGCAGGTAGGCTACATGTGGCCCATGGGCTAATTTTCTGAGAAGATTTTCATCTCAGAACAGTATAATACTCAATGTCAAAAGAAAAAAAAATTGTGCTTCACTTAAAAAAATATATTTTCCCCCCTTTTTTAAGGGAAAAAAAAAAAAAAAAATTGAATTTGAAACAGATCTGTGGCTCAACCATTCGTTTTAAAAGTATTGACAAGTTAACTTTAAAAAACTTATTGAAAATCTCACTCCTTCAGAGGGACATACTGTGCCCCTCTAGTTAAGGAAGTGATGCTCCTACATCCAAAAATTTTTCATGGTTGACTATTGTTATTATAAATACATTCTTTTAAATTTTACAGTGGTTGGTTAAAAATAATTCTCATTGTGTACATTTATATTTCATCCTATACTGCCATATTAAAAATTATGTTGATGAACCCCAATTACACAAATTTTAATGAAATTTTGTGCATTAGTTCATGAGCCAGAGCTGCAACAAAATTTTTATCACACATGCTTTTAAAAAATGGTCAAATTGTGGTCTGGATTTTGCGAAATGTGTAAATTCAGCAAAAACCAGAAGTCGAAAATTTTTAAGAAACCAATGCTTTCTTTTAATCCGTTAGTAGTCGCTAGTTGGTCGATTTGCCGCCCATCCTTCAGTGTTGCCAGATTTTTTTATTCAATAGCCACCAAAAATTTTTAGAAGTGGTAGTTGATATACATAAAACGAGAATAAAATCAAAGAAATGTCGATCACATCACTTTGTAAAATTATTGGTGGCAGTTAAATAAAAAGTGTGCAATCTGTAATAGGTGGTGCTGTCTATAGTGACTACTTACGGGTTAATATTGAAGAAAGCTATAACCAAAAACAAAATCTCACTTGAAAGTAGAAAATTGCAAATCAACAGAAGACAAGGTTCTAAGATAAACTTCTCTATGAAATAAATTGATAAATTAAAACTAATTTTCACTTACATCAACACTTCGTCCAAATGAACTAAATGACCTGTCAGAACAAACACTAGATGTTTCACTTTCATCAGACTGGTCGTCAAAAGCATTGTACCTTCTCCTCGTTGGCGCTCTCTAAAAAGATGATAAAGTTTTGATTATTAAAATGTCAGTATACTTTAGAAGCAATGTAATTTTAATTCATTTTAAGTAAATTGGAGTGTAAAGGTTGATATTTTTATTTACCAACTATGTGAAAAATACCAGAGCCGGGAATCGAATACCAGAGCCGGGAATTTTTCACATAGTTGGTAAATAAAAATATCAACCTTTACACTCCAATTTACTTGAAATGAATATTCACGGTTGATGAATTCATGAATAAATATTTCTAAAATTGTAATTTCAATTGTTTTTACTTTTTACATAAAAATAAATAAATAAATAAAATAAAAATAGCTTTTTTTTTTTTTTTTTTTTTTTTTTTTGAAATTTTAATAATTAATTTCTTTAAGTGTAAGTTTTTTCTAATGAAAGTTTATGAAGAAAAACCTTAAAGAGTTTCATAAAGAAATAAACAAACAAACAAAAGTCAATTAATTTTATTTTTAATAGTAACAAGGATATTATCCATTTGACAATTATAAATAAGTTCACTTAAATTTTCAGCCTTAAAAAATTTAAATAGGTTATGAATAAAACAATACCATATCAATAACAAAAATAGTACTATTAGATAGAAAATATGCACAGAGAAGGGCAAATTGAAATGCCCCATAATGGCTACTCATTTCTTACTACATAGTTTACAAACATAATAACCAGAATTTAAACTTGTACATGTGTGGGTAGAAAGAACTTGAAATCTGCACTCAGTTTAGAATACATTATTACACAATTAAAGATTGTTCAACAATGTTATAATTTCCAATACTTCCTAAATTCTTTTCCTCCCCACCATGACAATTTTCAACAACTTTTCAAACAATTTTTAATTTACTATTTTCAAAATGGACTCTAATTCATTAAACTTTCCCAATTCAAATTTTCATCGGAAGGGTGTAAGATTTAATTTCCCTTTTGAATATCCAGATTTTTTTCTTTAGCACCAATATTAAAACTTAGTTGGATATTCAAAATCCTGCCAGACACTAGATAACTGTTTCATTCCTATGTCTTAAATCAGGAATTCTTAATTTTTTAAACACTGCAACCGGCAGGTTATAAAACAAATAAATCTATAGTGATTCATACCATCTTTAGTGAATTGAATTTTTTTCAGCGATTCTTTCATGGATTTTTATGAATAATAAAGGTTTTCTTTTTTAAAATTTTAAGAAAGTATAGTTTTCTTTAGAGCTAAGACATCTGTTTTCATTTACAAGCACTCCATTACAAACAAAATGCCCCATTTGGGATTATCTTAAAGTTCATTCAAAGAAGATCCTAATGCTAAGTCATCAAAATCATAATCATACATTCTAACAACTTTTCTACAATTTGTTTTAATTAAATTTGAACTTAAAGATTCATTTTCCTTTCTAATTGATGTCTTCTTTAACAATTAGTTATCCATAATACACATGTGAGAAAATGACAGAAAATAAAGTACAACACGTTATATAAATGATAACAAATGTCTCCGAAATTAATGCAAAAAAATAAAATTCTGGTTAGAGGGTGGGTTTTTGGCACTGTATGGAAAAATAATGAAATATCAGGATGGAGCACCACACAACGCATGACAGATACATTGAGCACAAAAAAGGTGTTTTTTGCATATTGAAGCAATGTCATTCCCATATTGAAGCAATATGGGTTTTGTTAACATTTGTTGTCTTTTGAAATCAGTTACTTTTTTTTTTTTTGTCGCTCATGTTATTCTATTTTATTTATTTATTTATTTTTTCATGTTTCTACTATGTCACTTGCTGAAAATCTTTAAGCTATCACCACATTTGTGTAAATTGTGGAATGGTTCACTACATTCCAAATTTTTTTGCGATTCACGAAAGCTTAAGATAAGATTACAAGCCGATCGCTGTAAATAAAGTAAAATAGATAAATAAAATAACAATCTAAAATAAAACATATATTTTTAGATTGCTTTTGTTTTCTTTAAATTGAAATTGAAGTTAAATAATTAAAGAAAAATATTACATATCTAGAAAAAAAATGTTTATTATAAGTATTTCTTTTACAATGAAATTTTTAGTATAAAGTCAAATCTAACAGAGATTTTATTTATATCTATAGCAAAAGAAAATTTTACTTTAAAAATTAAGATGATTAATTTAATATGGCATTTAGTATGCTGGAATTTCTTCTGCTTGAAACATTGTGTTTTTATTTCTAATATTTTGCAATAATTAAATCTCTGTTAGAATTGAGTTTCATTAATTTTCATTAAAAAAAATCATTATAAAAGAAATAATTATAATAAACATACACTTTATTATTATTGTTTTGCAGTTGTAACCTATAACTTGGAAAATGTAATTTTAGATAATAAGAAAAAAGGGTATTTTACATTACATATTATGCTTTTAAAGAATAATACAAAATACTTCCTTCTTAGCACCCCTTATCAACTAAACTTTAAAAAAAAAAAGAAGAAAAGGAATTTAAGAAAAAAAGAAAGGAAAAGAAAAACATACCAATGCATCAGCAACTGCTACTTCAGCTTCTCTGCTCTGTTGTAAAGTTCTTTCTGCCATTAAAGGAGCAATAGATGCTAAAAGAGACAGAAAAGTTTAAATTTAGCTTTAATGCAATGAGAAATATGTATATATTATAAATTTCTATAGAATTGTCAAATATTGAAGCATATATTGAAATAAATTCTGGCACTTAGTTTAAAATTATCAGGTATTATACTATTACTGTTACTTTTGAAAGATGTGTTCAATGCTTCTGACAAATAAGTAAAAATTTGTTTTTGCAAAATATCAGACAAATAGCAGGGTTGCAACACAAATCAGGAGATAAAATTCCCTGAGTTTTCACTGCCTTTTTAAAAAGTAAAATAGATGATACACAATGGGCTCTTCCCACCGTCGTCTGCGCTCAATCATGTGATAGAGGAAAACAAATAATCGAATTATGAGAATCGAATTCAATTAAATATTGTTCTTAAGAACAAAAATTTTAATATTTAATATAAAATAAAATAAAAGTAATATTGTGCATTTGTAAATAGTAGAATAATTGTATTTGTAAATTTAATAATTTTTTTTAAAGCACTTTATGTGTTTATTTTTACCTATAAGAATCGATTTTTGTATAGTGTAGTGTAACTGTAACATTAACTGATCTAGCAATAAATAATAGCTTCTTGTGGAATGTTTATGGATTATAATTTGAAATTTTAAAATGTTTTCATTTAATTTAATTGCATAAAGGTGTTACAACAAGTTAATTAACTTAGTTACTGGTCTAAATGGATTTACGCAGTACGATATTGCACTGTCACTGATTTAAGTACCAAAAATCAGAGTATTAAACTTGTTCGTCATGAATATCAATAACAAACTTAAACTAAATGATGATTGTAAATGTATACAGCAAACAAAAGGTGATGAATAATGACATAAAATGGATTAAAAATGATGATTTATAAAAAATAACACAGATTAAATACGATTGATCAAAAATAAGAATAGAAAATATGTTATTTCAGCAATCGCTATAGATAAACAAAACTTTGTCTGCTATTTGTTTTTCATCTATCATGTGACCTCTGACGTCAGGTGGGAAGAGCCCATTATGCAGCATTAGAATATAACATATTTATAAGTCTATTGTACATACCTAGGGTATATTAATTTTATTAACTTACTATAGTTGGGGAAAAGAAACCATAATTGATTTTTTCTACTTCATTATAAAGCACTAAAATTTTAAAAAAGATTTTATTATGAAAAAGTTTTCCAATGTTTTTCAAAAAATATTCCAAAATTTCCTAATTTTGCACCAGTTTTTGCAATAAATTTTGGAATTCCCAAAGATTTCCTTGTTTTTTAATAGTTTTTCAAATTCTCTAAGTTTTCCAGTTTTTCTCTGAATTCCTGGTACATAGCAACCCTGAAATAGTCAATTCTTATTTAAGACACAGTTAAAATGTAATATATAATGTTAATAATATGTATATAATGTTCATATATAACAAAATATGGATATGTAATAAATATTCAGTTCATTCAATCCTTTTGCTGAATGTCCGGGCTGGCTGAATATCTATGGCAGAATAGAATATTGTTACAGATTTGGACATATAAATTCATGGTAATAATAATTTAAAAAAAAAAAAAAATTTTTTTTTTTTAAACATGCTTATCAATACTTTCAAACAAAGAATATTTCAGAACTACATCCCACTGCATAAATTATTAGAGGTTCTCCTAGCATTCATTTAATTTAAGTTGTGTAAAATACTTAATAATGATATGTAATTAATAAATGAAAATGTTTTATGTATATATTTTATATAAAATCATCATCTTTTTTTTTTAATAAAAAAAATGAAATGTATCTATCTAAGTAACATAACTTTCTTTTTTGGACAAAATAAAATAGAATAAAATAAATGAATGTATGTATGTATGCTTACATAGATAACAAATTTTCTTTTTTGGACTACATCCAGAACAGAAAAGTAGTTACCTATGTAAACATACCTCTGATAAAATATATATATATATATATATATATCAGTGGCGTATTCTCTGAGTATGCTAGGCATGTGTCGCATACCCACTAAAGGCTATCTAAACTTTAAACAGAATTTGTTTAAAAAATATATATCTATATTATTTCAATTGATTTTGTTAAATATTTTATTCATTATCCGTCATTCAGTTTTGAAAAAATTATAGTGAAAGAAAATTTCTTTTGTTACAGTATTCCTAGATAAATCCGAGTGCGTTTTTTCTTACTATTGCCGTTACTTCCCTCCCGCTTTGTTTAGGAGACGTCTGCTGACCAGTATCGTCCCAGAGATAGTGTCCTCCTCTTTCTCTGATGACCGGTTATTGCTTAGGCCATGCTACCTTTGCAAAGCCTGCCCTGATATAGGGATATTTTGCTATTTGAAGGAATATTCAACGTCCCTCTAATTTTTACTCTGGGGAGTTCCGCTGCATAAACGATCTAAGGCATGCTATTTTTGCAGAGCATATTCGCGAATTTTGGGTATTTTTAACGCTTTAGGGATTTTGTTAGCTTCAGTAGAGATATTCGCATAGAGGAGAGCTGGTTTCTTCAACTGATTGATAAATTAAAACTTATACTTCATTTTACAATGATGTAATAAAAAAAAAACTTTCTTAAAAATAAAAATAAAATGAATTGATTTAAAAATAATGATTAAATTGCAAAATAAAATTTGGATAAATTTCCAAAAATTGTTTTATGTGTCAGAAAGTTTATTATTATTATTATTTTATCTAAATAACTTATTCCAAGCAAAGACTTCGGCTAGAAATAAAAACATGAGACAAATTTTGTTTATATTATAATGTAAATAAAGCAAAATGTCTTCTTCATGTGTGCCTGTATGCGCTATGAAGGTCAGGCCACTGATCACAGATCTACAAAAAACTGGCAGATCATGCAGATTTGTATAGAATTTTTTCTTTCTTTCTTTCTCCTTTCCTTTCCTTTTTTTTGTTTGTTTTTCTTTCCTTTTCTTTTCTTTTTTTAATTTTCAAATCTGAATTTCATAAATTAATTATTATATTTATTTATATATTTTTTAATGTTCCATTAATTTTTCTACTTTATTTTCTTAAATTTTACTTAATTTAAGTGTTTTTCTTTTCATCCATCTGCATTCCTAGTAAAGATCACTATTCTATTTATTTTTTATTCTTTCGCATTAAGTAATGTGATCAAATAGTTTTTATATAATAAAGATTTTAATAGTGCTTCCAATTTACTTATTTTAATATTACTTTTTGAATAAATAAAAAAAATTCTCAGTCTGGTAATATCTTTTCCTACACGAAACTTTTTTTTCTTCTTAATACACATAATAACAGCATTTTCAAAAATAATTGTTTATGTAAAAGCATAATGTCTTCTTTTGAAGTAAAATGTTTATTATTTTTAATGTGTTGTTTCTATAGAAATCAAATGGTAATATGATACAAAGAATTAAACTTATTAAATTTTTACATTTTTTAAAATTGTAACAATTAACTTCTTGTATAAGAATTATCAGAGGTCAGATAAGCATCAACATTGAAGCTCTCAGTTAAGACGCTACCACTAGCAGTGGGGTCCTCAATCCGATGTAGTGTGGTTGTGGAAGACATAGCAGAAAGCAGTGGGAACCTGAAGACAAGTTTTCAGCGATTTCAGCGGATTTTTTTCTTTCCAATTTTCACTTTTTTTTTTTTAAAGTTTTGCTTCTAAATTAATAATGTAAAAAACTGTGATTAAATTTCTTTGAATCATTTAAATACAGTGATCAACGAAGCGACCAGATTGGCCTGCAGTAAGTTAATATAAGAATCCTTTAGATATATGCTTTAAAGTTAAAGCGACAAAAATTGTATGTAAAATTTTATATATGATTCTGAAATATTGGAGGCTCACCGGTGGCCGAGTGGTTCTGTGCTCAAAGTTGGTAGATGGAAAGTGTCGGGTTCGATCCAAGGTCACGCTCATCGACCTGGCCGTTCAAATATTTCCATAAATGTAAAGATTTCCGTAGTTTTCTCCAAAACTCACGTAAATACGGGCTAGGAACCCCTAAAAAGACCCTCACGGATGGCATTTCACTCATAGGCCTAAGACCCAAGTGTAGTCAATCAGACTTTAATCCTACAATCAATCAACCAATCAACCAAGAAAGTGGAAAATTCCACGCTGAAATTTGACAAAATGATATCACCTTGACGACTAGTGTACTTTCCATAGTTGGCTTCAGAGCATGCCAAGATTCAAATGTCACGCTACGCCACTGATATATATATATATTAATATAACTGATATGCAATATAATTTTTAAAAACAAATTATAAAACATAAATAACTTTTTCTTTATGTCTTATATTTTCATTCCCAAGACAAAATTTATAAATATTTTGCAATACATAGGTAGCACAAAGATTTGGGCCAATATCAAAATATAATATTGGAGAATATAAGATGACCCCATCTAAATGATCCCATATTATTTTATAAAAATTTATTTTTCAAAATAATGTTTTTGGATCATAATAGTTATAAGTAATGCAAATAATTCTTTTAAATAATTTTTTTTTATAGTAACAACTTTAAATTATGTCTATCAATATTGATAAATATCATAAATTTGACTATGACATTCAGTGGCGTTCAAAATATGAGCTAATATCAGTGGGACATTAACCAACATTTTTGTGCAACCTGTCAGGGTTCCCACACAGTTTCAAAAATAAAATTCCATGACTTCTCCAGGTTTTCCAGGTCTATTTTTAGAAAATTCCAGTCACAAAATTTGGTTCGCGATATAAAAAATAGATCACGGTATAAAACAGAACATAGCTCGCGACATAAAAGACAACATAGTAACGTGACTTACGATATACTGAATGCTCAAAAAGCTTTTTCCAGGCTTATATCATCAATTTTCCAGGTTTTTGAGCAATATTTACAATTTTCCCTGACTTTTTTCAGCAATTTCAAATTCCCTGACTTTTCCAGTTTTTCCCTGTTCTCCCTGACCCGTGGGAACCCTGCCTGGGTATAGTTTAATCAATGGCTTTTTTATTTGTTTAGTTAACCACTTAACTGCCCTGGGCGTGTATATTTGTCTTTCCAATGTATGATTCTTTGTATTGTACTACCAGTGAAACTACTGACATGATTAGACAATGCAATAACATAATTTTGGAAGTGTTTTCGAAAGATTTACTCATTTCAGAGTTTAGAGAGGATGGTGGCATTGGGAAGCGAATTTCTTAAATTTTTGTCAGCAGGAAAGGGGTTAAAAAGAAAAGAAAAAAAAATCTACTCAGCTATGAATGATGGCCATAATTCATGCCACAACAAATTGTGCAACACAAATTGCCATAAACTTAGTTAAAGCATGCTATAATGAAATATATGTAGAAATATCAAAGAAGTTAAATAGTGTAGATACAAGAAATTAATAAATACTGGTATAGGTATTAACTAATAAACACATTTTTTAGTTTTGTAAAACTTGAGAAAAACAAAGTCTGATTTCTAGATAATATACTGATACAGATATATAATAAAATTTTTGTCATTAATATTACAGGGTGCCTAGTATAATTGTTGAATTTCCCTAATTCTTCCAAGTTGTTTTCTTCCATTTTCGTGTGAAAGAACATTTTTATAAATAGATATTTTATGTTTGGAAATTCCTAAAATTAATCAATGTTCCATGCATTTTTTTTCCCTTCAGGATTAAGTGAAACTTTCCTGACTTTTACCAAATTTTCTAACATTTCCTTGATTTTCCCAATGCTAAAAATTCTCTGACTTTTGCCTTTTTTTCCCAGTTTTTACAAATCATTTGTCACACTATATTTACAGAATACTAAAATGAATCAACTTACAAATACACCAGCATGGGGAAAAAATAAAACTGAAAGCTTAATTTAAAAAACAAACAAACAAAGCACTTACAAGGCAAAGAAGGATATTTTTCTCCAGCACCAACTAGCCTTGCACGAGAGCCACTTAATCGCCTTTCATGAACTAAAACAAAATTCTCATTTATAATGCTCATGCATATAAACAATAGCTGCATTGCAGCAGCGCTTTTAAATTTATATTTAAATGCTCAGCTACACTTGAATGAAACAAAAAGCTAAAACACAAGCATATATTATACACACACTGGTCAATGAATTAGAAACCTTTAAATTAATATTTTATTGCCAAAACAAAATACAAAAACTGGTGTACAATCAATAGAAAGATATTAAAACTTCTTCACACACCATTGTTAAAAGGTAAAAACTTTTAACATTTTTATTTAAAAAATTAAAACTTCCTTCCAAAATTCAGATATGAATTTTTAATAAAAGATAATAAAAACGGTGATGATTTATTTAAAAAATTGAAATCGGAAATAATTATTTGAACTCCGGAAATAATTTATTTAAAATCCAGAAAAATCTATTTTTTCAGTTAATATGCTCTGAAAAATTATTTTATAAACCCAGAAAATAATTAATTCTTATTTCCCAAAATCCAGAATAAATCTCAAAATATTTGGTGAATTAGCATCTGAAAATTTATTTAAATATGTTCTGGATTCCTTCTATTTATTTCTAAAAAATAGCTCTGGTGTTTTGTATTTTCAAAAATACATCGTTTTCCCTCTCGCCGACGCCATGACGTCACAAATTCCGAGAATTTCTGCTTGAGTTCGATGCCCTCCCGGATGTACTCTTACGCATTTTCAAAAGATAGCGTCAGTACAAAATTTTCAATAAAAAATAGAAAATATATATTAATCTTTCAATAAATCAAAAATAAATAAATGGTGAATAAAGATAATTCACTTTCATCAACTTTAATTAACTTTTATCCATAAAGTTAATTCCAATTAAAAATATTTGGAGCGAGCTATTTTATTGCTCATTAATTTGCCAGTGAATCGGCAACCGAAAGCGGGGAATTTGAGAGAGACGCCACACACACTTGGAGAAAAAATCTTCTGCTATCAACAGCTCCGACGATCCTCTCGGCCGTGTCTGGCGGTTTCGCCGTTAGAGTAAATCGTTAGCGCGACGAGAGATCGTACGGTAGCTCATTAACTTATCAATATAAATTTACTTTATTCTAATCTACGTTTAATTAACAATAAAGAAAAAACAATAAACTGCAAGATTTATGTTCCCATCAAATGATCTTTATCTGGAATTATCTTCAACTAAAGCTGCTGTTCAGTCGGCGCCTTCCTGTGAACGACCGCATAAGGATTAAAATTATAATGGAATCAAGTGATCCTGATCCTTTTTGTAAACGTCATTGGATTATCGCTCCACTGAATGATCGGCTTCAAATACACTGTATTTCATCGTGCTTCAATAATAATATATAAGCCCATTCTAAGTTCTTCTGCAAGTGAAAAGTATAAGTGCCTCCTTCGAATTAAACGTAAATTAATAAGGCTGCTTATCATAATAATTTACGCCAGAATGCAATTTTATTGAATTATCGGCATCGTCGACCATCATCATTTCTTGTGTATCAAAAAAGTCATTAAAAGAATGTGTCCGTGAATCAATCTTACTTTTATAAATAGGCAACGCGCCAAGTGCACGAAAAGAAAAAAATGTCCAAAGTCCATTATTACTGATATTATTGAACATTTTTTTCTTTTCGTGCACTTGGCGCGTTGCCTATTTATAAAAGTAAGATTGATTCACGGACACATTCTTTTAATGACTTTTTTGATACACAAGAAATGATGATGGTCGACGATGCCGATAATTCAATAAAATTGCATTCTGGCGTAAATTATTATGATAAGCAGCCTTATTAATTTACGTTTAATTCGAAGGAGGCACTTATACTTTTCACTTGCAGAAGAACTTAGAATGGGCTTATATATTATTATTGAAGCACGATGAAATACAGTGTATTTGAAGCCGATCATTCAGTGGAGCGATAATCCAATGACGTTTACAAAAAGGATCAGGATCACTTGATTCCATTATAATTTTAATCCTTATGCGGTCGTTCACAGGAAGGCGCCGACTGAACAGCAGCTTTAGTTGAAGATAATTCCAGATAAAGATCATTTGATGGGAACATAAATCTTGCAGTTTATTGTTTTTTCTTTATTGTTAATTAAACGTAGATTAGAATAAAGTAAATTTATATTGATAAGTTAATGAGCTACCGTACGATCTCTCGTCGCGCTAACGATTTACTCTAACGGCGAAACCGCCAGACACGGCCGAGAGGATCGTCGGAGCTGTTGATAGCAGAAGATTTTTTCTCCAAGTGTGTGTGGCGTCTCTCTCAAATTCCCCGCTTTCGGTTGCCGATTCACTGGCAAATTAATGAGCAATAAAATAGCTCGCTCCAAATATTTTTAATTGGAATTAACTTTATGGATAAAAGTTAATTAAAGTTGATGAAAGTGAATTATCTTTATTCACCATTTATTTATTTTTGATTTATTGAAAGATTAATATATATTTTCTATTTTTTATTGAAAATTTTGTACTGACGCTATCTTTTGAAAATGCGTAAGAGTACATCCGGGAGGGCATCGAACTCAAGCAGAAATTCTCGGAATTTGTGACGTCATGGCGTCGGCGAGAGGGAAAACGATGTATTTTTGAAAATACAAAACACCAGAGCTATTTTTTAGAAATAAATAGAAGGAATCCAGAACATATTTAAATAAATTTTCAGATGCTAATTCACCAAATATTTTGAGATTTATTCTGGATTTTGGGAAATAAGAATTAATTATTTTCTGGGTTTATAAAATAATTTTTCAGAGCATATTAACTGAAAAAATAGATTTTTCTGGATTTTAAATAAATTATTTCCGGAGTTCAAATAATTATTTCCGATTTCAATTTTTTAAATAAATCATCACCGTTTTTATTATCTTTTATTAAAAATTCATATCTGAATTTTGGAAGGAAGTTTTAATTTTTTAAATAAAAATGTTAAAAGTTTTTACCTTTTAACAACCATAAATTTAAAGTCAGCACAACCAGTTTCGAAAGGACATAGCCTTTCTTCATCAGGTGCAGAAAAACATGTGCTACTGCCTTGGAGGCAAAAGCAAGACAGGACGTAGCCTTTCTTCATCAGGTGCAAAAAAACATGTGCTACTGCCTTGGAGGCAAAAGCAAGACAGATGTCATGCTTTTGCCTCCAAGGCAGTAGCACATGTTTTTTTGCACCTGATGAAGAAAGGCTACGTTCTTTCGAAACCGGTTGTGCTGACTTTAAATTTATGGTGTGTGAAGAAGTTTTAATGTCTTTCTAATATTCTATTGGATCTTCTTTTGCCCATGGACCTCCCTTTTGCATGAATAACAGCCAGTATTCATGTGGGCAGCGATTCTACAAGCTTCTGGGGTGCATTTATGTCCAGAGTTTATCATACATTGGCAACACACACTTTAAGATCCTGTAAATTAGATGGAAGAGGAGATTGCTGACGGATATGCCTTTCCAAAATGTCCTAAACATTTTCTATTGGATTAAGATCCAGGCTTTGCAGCATTTACGGAAACTTAGAAATTAGATTGATGTTCAGTGAACTGATCTCAAACGATTCTGCCACGATGTATGATTGCATTAGAGCACAAAGTATCTGTTAACTTCGGAGTAAAAATATAACATTGAGAGATGCACTTAATCTATCAATATGTTCAGGTGCTGAATGGCTTTTTGATTATCCTCAAGTAACATCAGGGGACCACTTCCCCTTACAACACATCTTCTCCAAAAGGCATCCTCACGATGTCCTGTGGACAAAAGGGAAATCCTATGGACCTCCTCAGGATGTTCTGTGGATAAGTGTGTTGTTAGGGTCCATACAAGCTGAACATTCCCCAAAGGTTTAAAACAGGTTTTGCATACCTTCACCGCCATCGAGCATTTGTAGAAACTCTTACAAGTTTCTAATTTATTGGCCAGTGTGTGTATATTAAAAACAAAAGTATAAAAAGCTACCACTATATAAACTCTTTTATTAAAACATTTTTATATTAAGGAAAAATTATTAAATAAAAATTAAAAAACAAGTAATTCATTATTTTAATTAATTGTTTTCTTTATTGAAAAAAAAAAAATCTACACTGAAAAAAAAGCACTAAAGTTTATTAAAATTTTGTTTAAAATTCTCTGCCTTCCATCATTTTCAAGAGACTATGGTTTCAATTTATTTGCAGATCTTTACGGTTGTGTTCCATTAAACTAAACGTGTCGTAAAATTCTAAAAACCTCTTTTATTTCTTAAGAAAGGGGAAAAAAGGGCATAGTTTTATTTTTATGCTATTTTAACTATGGTTATATAATAATTTTGATGAAAGAGAAAAATAGCAAAGATAGTAAAGAATTAAGTTAAAATGAAACTTGATTAATAATTCATTGCTTTATTTAACTTACTGCCCATCGCTCTGAAAAACTAAAAAGTTCTTTAAAGAATGTCTTTGAAATTTTTTGTGATATATACTATATACTAATAAACAAAATTTATATGGTTAGCATTGAAACAACTGTTATTTTCGTTAGGCTCTTTTTATTGGCTAATGGTTATAAATGGCTGTTGGATGAAACACTGGCAAATCATTGGCCTATATGCAGCATTCTATGTTTGCAATTATATGCTGTTGTTTATTATCTGCCATTTTTATATTTACACATACACACTCACAAAAAAAAAAAAAAAAAAAAATTCTAGCCATTATTTTAGCAGAGCAGGTACCCCCCCCCCCCCCCAATTTTTGCTTGAATATGGGCCCCTGAAAGAGCACAAACATTTACAGGTGAGGGTCACTCATTCAGCTGATTCAGTAAGGAGGTGTTACTCAATGTGACAGAATTGGATATGGAAAACCACTATCAAAGTTAATATCTGTTGAAATATATCTGCATAGCTATTATTAAATTTTCCATTTACAATAAATAATTACCATTTCTATAAAATTAGATTTACAGATGATTATTAAATAAAATTGAATAATTACAATTAAAAAAAAAGTTAAAATTATTATTTACAAGATTTTTACAAGGGCTACAAGTTAACTTCTCAAGGGTTATTTTTGTTCTGTGGGCTGCAATTGATCTAAGAAAGTTACATTTTCCCCATATCTTGCCAGCAATTATATGCATTTTATAAAATTCTGTTATATTTCTACCATTGTGTTTTGGTCAGAGAAAGTTGTATTATTAATTTTGATTATTTAAATAAGATGTTTATACATTACAAACTTTACTAATATATTAAAAAAAAAATTAATATATTTCTTCATAAATTAAATACGATCTGGATATTTCTCATACTTCTCCAACTTTCCAAAAATTGAAACAATTCTTTATACAGATATTCCTTTCAAAATTTTAAAAATGATTAAAATATTCATCACTTACAAATACACAAAAGAAATTAAATGAAATTTAATATAACACATACATGTTTACTTATTTTACAAATAGAGAAAAACATAAATTTCTAAGATGAGATGGAGTGATTAATAAAGATAATCCCTCAGACATATAATTATAATACAGTACTCCCTCTACATTTTGGTACTTCACTTTTCTGGTGCTGATAGTAATATGTTTTTTATACAGGTGGCTATCAAGTGGGCAGCTTGGTACTTTCAAATGTGAATTGGTGACAAATAACTGCCTGTAGGAGAGTCAATTACCATTGTGTGCGATTTTAGCTTAACACCTCAACTGCATGTATTAATGTAGTACATAATACAGTATTAGATACATATATGTATAAAACACAGCTTCTGCCATTTAAAATGCATTATAATTAGGGATTTACAATAATCCAGAAGTGCTCTGGTCTAATACCTGCCAAATTACAAACAGTCCACTGTACAGTACAGAAAGCAGACATTGTTAAATGTTTTGAAAAGTTTATTAACCCTTTTCTTCCTTAATTGCTACATGTTATTTAAAAAATTATGAAAGTTTGTTTATTTTCCATTATAATTAATAGTTTTTTTTTTTTTTTCTTGTTTTTTTTTTTTTTCAACTTTGTCCATACTAAAAGTTATTATGCAAAAGCCAAAAAATAACTTTTAAAGTTTTGCATCTTTAGTTTTTTCCAAATTAAATACAGCTAAGAACTTTATTCAATTTTTGATTGTATATAATCTATTAAGCAGTCATGACAGTCTTTCAAAGTTTATATTCAGTGGTATAACATGCAAAAAATGAAACTAAAACTAAAACAATATATTTTTCCTCATTATCACTATTCTTAATAGCACTATTTGCTACACTAAATATCTACAAATACATAAATAAATAGATCAGCAAAAAGCAAATTCCATATAACTTAATCAAACAAAAAGTTAAAATAAAAAAGGCTTTATTTTACTAAATTAAAAAAAAAAAAAAAAAAAAAAAAAAACTGCATTAATATTACAACTATTATAAATGTACAATTAAATATATATATTTTTTAAATGCATAACCGACTTCAAATATATATATTTTTTTCTTTTTTAATTTACACTTTATTTGGGAATCAAAATCTGAATCTTCCATATTACTGACAAGAATTTTTTTAATTAAAGTTTAATACTTCGTTTTTACTTATATATTTAAAGAATTTTTTAACCATTGTGTTGCAATTTTATAAGAAGCAGCATAATATGAAAAACACCTTCAATTGTACAGAGTAAAATTTTGTGTGTCAAAGCCTTGTTGAAATGCATGGAGAAAAGAAAAGGGAAAAAAAATAAATAAATAAACATTTTAAATAGTCCAGCATAATACAGATGAAAGGAAAAGTTATCTAGTTTAAATACACAAGCTGTATAAATATGTAAATTATGCATTATACAGTGTGTCTATAAAAGGTCTGTCACATTTGGATTTTTAATAATTCTTAAAATAATAAAGATAAAAACAAATCTATGGCATATATTAATGGAATAACTCATATACTTTCTTTTAAAGTGTGAACATTTCTATAGACATTTATTTTTTCTATTTGAATGTCTTTGCTTTTGTAAATATTATCTGTGTGCATTATTAATTGTATGTTTCTCTCTTTTGTTTTAGGCAAAGATTAGACTACAATGTTATGTTTACTTTTCATGTGTTCGTTTGATTTTTCATTCAGATATTGAGGGGCATGACATCACCACAGACTTCATGTCGGTCCATCAAAACAAAATCAATAATACAAATACACAGAAATTATAGAAAAGTACACAAGAAAGGATTGTCCATTGAGAAACAATATCTTTTTACTAGAAAAAGAAGTTTCAAGAAACTGGAAGGTCTTAGATAAGAGGAGTTCCAATTGTTCTTGTACATGTTATGTTGTTGTTGAGCCTGTCAGAGAAACAGTCTTACACAGTCCTATGAGATTTATGAGATCAGCAGAAAGAGAATTGGACATGTTAGTTTCAACTATTAAAAAGGTTCTTTGGAAATAATTAAGACTGTATGCTAACAAAATCTTAAATGTTCAAGCTTTTGAACTAGACATTAGGTCCAGGAGGATGGATTTTGCAATAGACAGGCTAAGGAAGATAGAGGATGATGCTGAATTTATTTTGCATAATGTTCTCCGACAAAGCTTACTTGCATTTTTCTGGTAAATTCCAACCTTCACCACAATGCCCACACATATAGGATCTCAAAACATGTTGGAATATTTTATATTTCCACAACTCTAAGAACTTTAGCCACATGTCTTTTTTGCAATAAGATTGTGTTTCCCCTCACTGGGGTACTAATCTTAATTGACCATTTCACAGAAAGATGGATTAGGGCAAGGTGGTCCAATCGAGGTAGCAGCTGGATTTTTTTTTTTTTAAATTCATAAAGGACATTGTTTATAGGAGGAAACAATCAAACATCGATAGCCTATAGGCCAGACTTACAACTACAATAGCCATTGTGGATGCTGACATGCCCAGTGGCAGAAACACGGCGACATTGTCGCGAACACAGAAAAACTGTTTGCGAACAGTTTTTGTCTACACTAATAAAAAAATTTGTCCACAACTTTTGGACAGTCTTTGTCTGCACTATTAAAAAAAAATTGCCTGCAACTTTCAGACAGTCTTTGTTTGCAGTCATTAAAAAATTGTCTGCAATTTACGGACATTTTTCGCTGGCGACAATGCACTACCGATGTATGACGTCTGCTCCAAAAGTGCTAATTTCATTTAAAACTGCTCCAAAACTTCTTCCCCACTTCAAAATTCACTTATAAAAATTTCTGTACCAAAACTAAAACTAATACTTGTATTATTTATAATTATTTATATTGTGTTGTGTCAAACATTGCTATAAAATATTTAACAGAATGAGTTCAACTTATTTTTGTATAATTGTTTATACTATATTGCTCTGTAATAAAATTGCATTTGTGTATTGTTGCACGAGATCACCACTGTTGTTAAGATCCCACCCCCCCAAAGATTGCCGCTATTACCTTTCAGGCTTTTTGAGTGTAAGCCATTTTCACCCCCTGATTACACGCAAATTTTGCAGACAGATTATGAAATTTTAAAAGCCTGTTGCAGATAGCTGCAAAACTTTCTGCCACTGGGCTGACATGCCTGCCCACGTCTGGCATGAAATTAACTACCTTCTTGATATTCCACGTGCGATGAAGGGTGCATATGTGGAAGTTCTTTGACAAGCCATAAAACTTTTTGAATCTATCTTTTTATCAGTAATATTATTAATTTAAATATATCTTCATTATTTTATGAATTATTAAACATTAAAAGATGTCATACCTTTTATGGACACTGTATATTTTTGGTGTAGATAAGATGGATCAAAATCTCTTAAATGAAGGTCTTTGGGATGAGTGAAAAAAAAAAAAAAAAAAAAAAAAAAAAATTATATATATATATATATAAAGATCCAACTTATGACAAGTCTTATAAATATTTAAATGGAATTATCTGGAAATTTATTTATATATATATATATTTAAAAAAAAAAAAAAAAAAAAAAAAAAAATCACTGTTTAAATTAAAGCTACGCATAACACATGCATTAAAATGCTCATTGTAAGCCTCCCTTTTTGAAGTCAGTTAGTTAAAAAATAAAATAAATCCAGAACAAAATATAAAATAAATTATGGAACATTCAAAAGTACTACCAAAACCAGATCTGGTAGGGCTTGCTTCTCTACTTGTAGCTATGGGGATTCCCGATTTATTACGAGCCCTGTTGGGCTTTGCACTGTCGGTTGTAGAATAAGTAGCATAACTTAATCTTGAAGAAGGGGAATCTGGTCTACTGCTCGCTGAAAGTTAAAATTAGTAAGGGTTCAAGGATAAGAGTTAAAATGTTACAGGATAAAAACAAACAAACAAAAAACAGAAAATACAAGAAACAAAAATTAGTAAAACCATTACAACAGAAAACAAATCAAACTCAATAAAACAAAGATTTTTAAAAACAAAAAATACATTATTAATATGTTAAACATAAACAAAACTTATTAATACTGATGTTATTTGAAAAACAAACAAACAAGCAAAATGTGTTTTTAGATAATTTGAAAATTTAAGAGCAGATACAGATTTTGAAAATTTTTGAATATTTTAAACACAAGAATGATCATAAAGAACTAGAAAAAATAAATAAATAAATAAATAAATAAAATAAAAAATAAATGAAGTACAAAAATAAGTTAAATTAAAATCTAAAAAACAAAATGCACTTTTCTTTCTACCTCAGAAACAAATCATAAAGATTAAGTGAAAAATAAGTAATCACGATTGAATAATCTACACTCATAGTTTTATTTTCTTCTGTATTTTCATAAAGTATACATTATTTGTTCATAATTTAAAGTATCAAATTCTCTATGTATTCTTAAAAGAAAATACTATATAATATAAACATTATCTAGTTCTGCTAATATATTTATCAATTACATGAAAAAAAAAAAAAAAAAAGCTGTTTACATGAAGTAAGCCTAAAGCATTAAAGCAATCATGCCATAAACACCATTCTCACATGCATATAAATAAGTCAGCTTTAAAATAAAATATAAATATTTTTTAATGTAGTAAAATAAAACAAAAAATTTAATGACACCGAATGAAAATAAGCATTAAAATATGCATAAAATGACAGTTTCTGGCCTTTAACCCTTTCAGCGTTAGCCGTTTTTCGGCATATCTGTTTAATGATTCATAAAATTAATACTATGCACAGTATAAATATGAGAATTTAATACTGTATACTACACATGTTTATTAATCTTATTTTCTTAAAAAAAGCAACATATATTTCAAAATTTAGCTGCACCAGCCTTTTATTTTGACTATGCATAACGGAAAAAGACGGGCTTAACGCTTATAGGGTTAAATAGGAAAAAGATGAGTCAGAAAGGAGTTGATTTTAAATTTAACAGGAAATTCTAGGGTTTTAGTATGGTGAAGAAATTGATAACAACAAGAATGAGAGAAATTAGCATTTTTTAAATATAAACTGTAATTGTTTACCATTTTGTCATTAACTGTGCTTTGAGAGTGTAGATTCTTAAAGTAATTTCTTTAGAGTATAAGGTGAAAACATCCTGAATATTTTAAATAAAATAATAATAATACAAAAAACCCTCTCATTTTAAGTTACATAACCTAATAATCTTTATTTTAACTATTAATCTTAAATTGCAGTAAGTAATTTCATTTTATTATCATCGATCTTCTTTTAAGAGGTATATTACCATCTTTAATTCTAATTTAGGATTGTTCACCTTACTATTTTCAAATGGAACTATTTACTGGTCACATTCTTGGCAGCACAAGCTCCAAAAGAACAGAAGAATCCATATTAAATTAATAATTAAAAATAAATTTACAATAATTAAGTGAAATTAATTTTAATGAGAGCCCTAGGGATCAACTGTGTTCATCAAGAAATGATATGATCCCTGGACAAGTTGTCCAAAATAATCATAATTTACACTATGCCTCACTGTTAACTACATAGCCACCAGGTTATTTGGCTCTAGTACACAGCCATGACCAGTTGCCTAGTAATTAGAGTTTTAGCAATATTATTTTTTACATTAACGGCCCTCTTCACTTACTGTCGCCGGAAGCCCGAGTCAATGTTATTCTATGGGGAAATTTTCTTTACAAATAACTTATTAACTAATACATATTTTTAAATTCTGTTTTCACATTCAGAAAATTCCCAACTGTTAAATTCACGGATTTTTATTTTTATTTTATTTTTTATTTTTAATATTTTATTTTGAAATTGCAAAATGAAAAAATTTCACACATTGAAAATTCGTATTTGGCAGCTTCAAAATAAAATATAAAAAATTTAAAAAAATTATTTTTTAAAAAAGGTCTGTCAATTTAACAGCTGGAAATTTTCAGAATGTGAAAACAGAATTTAAAAATATGTATCAGTTAATAAGTTATTTGTAAAGAAAAATTTCCCATAGAATAACATTAGCTTCGGCTTCCGGCGGCGGTGAGTGAAACGGGCCCTTAAAGACTAGTCATCCCCCCTCACCCCCGCACTCTTCCCATTATATAAGGAAAAATCATGCAGAGATAAACTTTCATTCAAAATAATTAAAAATAAAATCATAATACAATAATGTACAGAAAGTTATGGCAAAAAAGATAAGATTATTTATTACAGCAATCTATAAAATATGTAATAAAATGTGTCATTTTCAAAGATAAACTTGACAGTCAAAAACACAATCAAATACAATAGTGTAAATTTTCATAAAATTATATAACTTAGAGAAAGGAAAAATATAGTTGATAACTCCATACGTTGTGATTGTGAAGATCCCCTTGGACGAGATTTGACAACTCTCTCCGGTGAAGTTATAGCATGAACCGACGTGTCATTTCGCCTAGCAGGGCTGCGTGCTGTTGATTTATTAAAAAAAAAATACATTTTATTCTATAAGTTTTGTTGTAACAAAAAGAGAGAGAGAGAGAAAGAAATATAATTCTTTTTTCATAATAATGCTTAATGCTTTTGCACTATTATAAAATGTTTTTATAATAATGCAAAAATTTTCAAATCAATGTAATCTATAGAATACATAAATATTTTACAAAAAATAAAATATTTTTCTTTTCTACTAACAACTTAATTTTAATTTTAATATATTATCATCATATAATATTATGTGATGATAAAATTTCTGTTTAACTATGAACTCTTACAAATTAATCACAAAGTATGAATTCAAATCAGACAATAAATTCACAGTATGAAAGATCACAGTACACCCCTATCTCAAATAATAAACATTTTTATATTTTTACTTCCTGTTAATATTAAGTAATATTTGATTCCAAATTATAATAAAAATAGTCGAACACACATGAATAATCATACAGACCAACTGCAAAAAAATCTAACTTTTATATTCATAGGTCCTCAATATGTGTAATTATTGTAAAACTCAGTTTCCAAAATTTGACTCAAAACAATACTTACTCTGCCATATAAGAATAAATGAAAGTAAAAATCAGGTCAAGTCTGGCTAAAAAACATTTAAATATATTCATTAATAATATTTATTATCCAGGGTGTCTACTTACTATCAGGACTTTTTCAAGTTCCCTGTCTTTTTCCTGACCTTTTTTTTTTTTTGCCATTTTCCCTAACATATGCTGTTTATTTCCCAAGAAAATCTCACAATATCAATGAACAATTTAATGATTTACAATAATGAACTTTCAAATATTGCTCATCTCCAAAAAAATTTGCCATAATTTCCTGACTTTAAATGAAATTCCCTGACCAGTAGCCTCAACTGCTACAAGAGCAAACTTTCACTTTCCCTGATAATTTCTTGTAACTTGTAGTTCTTTCTCTGATGAAAACAAAGCCAATCATATCTTTTCCTTTTCTTTCTTTCTTTCTTTTCTTTTTTTTTTTTCTCTGGCCTAGTTCAAACATTTTTTATGCAGTTTGGCAAAATCTATTATTTTTCAAATTTTTATTTTCCTAATAGGAATCCTCAGGAAATACTGATGATTCCCTGTTACTGATAGAAAAACAAAATTCCCAAAGAATTAAATCCCTGTTTTCCAGATTTTTTAGGTTGCTAGATATTCTGATTAAAGCAATTAACCCTTACCGTTCTTCAATGTGTTAACTTTTGAGTGGCGTCAGTTGATCTGTTTTTTTTCACAAATGTGATTGTGCATTTCTTTCCATGATTTCATCTATAACCTCCTTTTCTCCCTATACGAAACTACAGTGGTAGCCCCCCTAACTACCAAAGACCAATAAAATCTGAAATTAGACACTTCTGTTTAACAATTCCTATGCCATAAGCTCTTTTTTTATTGCTCTTCTATGTCTTTACATTGATTATTTTCATATGTGTTCTAACGAGTGTCAGTGGATTTTCTTGTTTTTTACACTTGTAATTTTTTTCAATTTTTTTTTCCCTTCCCCATGCATTTTTGACCATAGACCTTAGATAGACCACGCATCCCCACTCATTATCTGTCTGCGACATGAAGTAGCTTCCGCAGCAAAATTATCAAGTGATGCAGACCAGGAGAGAGAGATGAGAATGAATATTATGTGATTTTTCCATAGGAAAGAAAGTAGTTTTGAGTTTTTTAATTTCTGTATTGTACATATACTTTTTATTTAAGCCTTTAGATTTACGCATCGTTGGAAAGCAAAAATGTCACAGATTAATTATAAAAAAAAATTCTTTTGTAAGAAACCATTCTGAAGGGGAAAATTTTTTGTTTGAATTCTTACAAAAATAAGTGCTTTCTTATGGGATAATCTCCCTCAACTCTCTGTTACTTGACATACGGCACTGACCGCAAAGAATGAAGATTTCAGATTACACCCTCATGTTGAAGACATTCACTATAATGGGAAGTCCTATTGGTGGCGTAGTCTATATATATAAGGTCTATGTTTTTGACACACAGGAAAAAAAAAAAATAATAATAATCACATTAAAAAGCAAATGCACACATAATTAGAAATGTGAAAAAAAAAAGAGAAAAAATCAAGATATACACAAAAAACTGTCAAGTTAAAGACGCTGAAAAGTGGAAAGGGTCTGGGCATAAGAATTTTTGGCCAGAAGTTGTGAGTGTGCTCTTTCAATGTCCTGAGCCATATCCTTCCCGTGCTTTGATATCTTCTCTCTTAATTATTTTTTGTAAACATTCTTGACCAATGTTGGTTGATTTTCTTATATTTTCACATTTTTCATTGCAATTTTTTATTTTTTTTTAATGCTGAACTGCAGAGGCAAAAATGCTTACAGATTTTTAAATACTTAATTATCAGGACATGTCTAATATTAAAACAACTAATAAAAAATATATAATACACCCCCCTCCCCCCCCCAAGTTTTATAACTACATAAATTTTGCATGTAAATTGAAAGTAATTTCAATACATTTTATAATCTATGAAAACATAGGTTTACTTAAAAAATATTTATACTATATCTTAAAGTTTAGTTTCAATATTTGCCAACTCTACCCATTAGCAGCATTACTTCAAGAATGTTACTATAGATACATTATATATCACACAAGTGTTAATACTAGTAATTGGCAATTACATCTAAAACATAAGTTTGATGCATAACCATGTCAAACTTGTTCATTTGAAAATGTTCAATAATCTAATTTAATAAAAATATATAAAGAATAACTTATATGTTTATTTTATGTGACGATTAGTAATTTATTGCTACTTCACATTTTCTATGTCTTTTTTTAATACTGATTTTTTTAGGTATAAACAAAAGTAACAGCTAATATTTAACATCTAGATATCGAAAACATGGATTAAAAAAATAATACATACAACATTAATTAAAAAGAAGAAAATAATAATAAAAAAGAGTGAAATAACATGCAAAAAACTTCAAAAATAAAACTCAAGTTAAAAATTTTTAGAAGTAAAATAAAATAATAAACAACGTGAAATAATAACCTCGTGGTATGATTTTGTGAATCACAAATAATAAATATATAACTTACGAAGAGAAGCCCCAGAGCCTCTAGTTAGGTTTGCAACTGTAGAGTATGATGCCCGGGCTTTGGCACGCCTAACAGCGGACAAATCAATTGCACTAGTAGATCTTAAACGTGTGGGAATGCCTGAGGCTGTATATATAAGCAAAAACAAAAATAATTTTAGAAAATATAACCAAAAGCAATAGAAAAAATTAATTAAAAAATACGAAAAAAAGAAAAGAAAAAAATAGAAAAAAGATAGTACATGCAACTAACACACAGAAGAAAGAATTTTTTGTGCAAAATCCCCAATTTACTTATTAAAATTAACTTAGATTTTAATGTAATGCTTTAAATGCACTAACAATTAACTGTAATTCTGAATCTTTTCATCACTTTCCATATATATAGTAATACATTCAAAATTATATTTCCATTCCTAAATGCTGAATAATTTATGCCTATATAGAAATAAAATAAATTTAAACCCACAACTAAAAATTCATAAGCTGTAAGTATATTTTTAAAAAATTGTTAAATGGAAAACAGAGAAATAGGGGGAAGGAGAGGATATAAATTATTTAAAATTATTTATATTTAAAACTTTTAGCTCCCAAAGACTGCTGCTTTCATTTTGCGACAAACACATTATTACCCACAACATGAAAATAATGTACAATGAAACATTATTTCTAGGATGAAAATCTTTCCCATATTACTGGATATAATTAAAATTATACACAAACATAAAAAACCATGTATGCACGTACACACAAGCATACACACAGGCGTGAACATCTATGCATATGCATTTACATACATGAATACACATACACATAAACATACACACAGTAAAATCATGTAAAATCTCAAATTATGAAACACTTTCCCATATTTGAAATAATCATGGTCGACAAAACTACTAAAATATGTAAGATACATATTTTGATTAAGGTTTCCAACTGCATTAATTTGTTGAAATTATTTGGTATTTAATGAAATTATAACAACAATATGTATATTAAAAGGCTTATCAATTTTTATAGAAAGAAGCTGGCACTTCAAGATCACATAAAAAGAAAGAAAGGTTTTTACATTCTGATATTTACTAGGCCAGTAAGGCTTGGAAATTACACACCTTTCTACCTTCTTCTAAACTGAATAAGTTTATTTACAGAAATTTCTCAACTAAATCATAATTAGATTGGTTTAATAACTATTATGATTATTCAAATACAATTTTTCACAAGTTGTGAATAACCAGCTTGAGAAAGAAGCCTTATGAAATCACATATGGACATATTTTGGTGTTGTAATAATAATAATAAATCTAATATCAATATTTTTTAAATACATTCCTTCATGAATGAATGTATAAATTGCTTAGAACTTTTTCAATTAATGCTGCCTAATTAAAAGATAACAAAATTACATAGCAACATCCTCAAAAACACATCTACTCCACATGATATCCTCAGCATATCCCATGGATAAAAATATATCCTAGGGACATCTTCAGGATGACCTACTGATAAATGTACTGTTAAGGATATCAAATAGATAATGGACAGCAACAACAAAATTTATCAATTAAAATGTATAAACATAAAAAATTATAGACTTACATGGATCTGGCTTAGAATTGGACATGCTTGACATTCCTGATCTTCGACCAAGAGTACCTGTGCGCCCAATGCTGAAAATGAAAAAATTTATAAATGACATAACAAAATCTTTGACAAATGAGATTATTTTAAAAAAGCAGCAATTCAAGCAATAAATGAAGATAAAATAATGTATAAATGAAAAAACATTGATAAAAGCCACTTAGGTTACAGAATGAATTGATACACTGATCAATGCATCAGTAGCTTTACATACAGGATAAGTTTTAAAAAGTTAAAAGCATCTTTGCAAATACATATAACACAGTTTTTTAAACAATGCTTTTTCAGAAATTTTGTATTGCTTGTTGATACACAATAAAAAGAATCTGATAGTCGAATGGTTAGAATTCTAGTCTCCAATTGCCAGGATTTCGAATCTGAATTGAGATATGTATTCTTAAACCATGGGGACATTGGAATTTTATAAATGGCCAATAATGGCTAATCCACAAATTGAAATCTAGTAGGGGGTGACATAAAAATAAAATAAATTTATTTATTTCGAGAATTTTTTTTTTTTTATTTCTGTTATCTCAAACCACATTATCATTTGTTTGCTTTGTAGTAAATTTCATATACATGCTTCTCATTTTAAATATTTATATTTTAATCTTATTTAATCAAATATTCTAACATATTTTTATCATCAACAAACTAAAAGAAATAGTTTTTTTTTTTTCTTCTTTTTTTAATCGTCTGCAAACTAATGTAATGTATAAAAATCATGAAAGTGAAATTTTACTGCATTAATTATTATTTTTATTTTGGATTTTTTAATATGTATATATATGTCATGAATATTACTTAGTGACACATATTACCCATAATGAAGAGAGGCTTTTCACTCAGTAACGAGTACAGTAGTACAATGCAATCGTTTATTCGAAATTCTTGAACATCTTACAGGTTATTTCAAGTCCTTAGTTCTAAGCAGGCTAGAACATACATCCTCATAAGCCAAGTACAAATGCTACCGTGTTTTTGCCGATCACATCGTGGAGCTGTAAATTGTCCCCTCACCTGGGGTTGCTATTTGACGTAAGTCAATTAGGCAAGATAACACACGAAGAGGCCTCATTTTTTGTGTGCTCTCTCTTAAGTACCGCCCATTTTTGGCACAAACCTGAACTTCTCCTCTGCTTAATCATTGGCTATTAACTTAATGATTGACAGTTTAGCTTAGCCCCGGATATCCAGGATTAACTAATATGCATTACTTAACCACACGAGAAGGAGAATAACATACTACTCATCACTTTTTATTCTAAAATCTGTCCAATTTTCTGACTTTTGCGTTATGAATGTGCATTGTCATAAAACTAATTTTACAGGGGAACCTATAGAATTAATTTCAAGTTAAGAATTTTTAATGAGATTTTTTAAGTTCTCACTCAATATAAATTTAAAATAATAAAATAATAATTTAAAATCTTAATTATTTTATCCTATCATATATACAGTTACAGTCGAACCTCGTTAACATGAACACGCTTAACGGGAATTACTTTTAACATTTACTGTTTTCACAACCCCAATCAAAATAAAGATTAGTTATGCGAAAATTAGTTACTGATAGCATGAACTACTGATAACATGAACACATTTTTTTTATCCCCGTATATATATATATATATATATTATTCAATTATATTATTTAAGAGGTTTCAAAAGTCAGATTTAATCAGATTTTTATTCAGCATATAAAATTTATATTTCATCTTGATACAGACTTCTTTATTAATATGTTTGTATCACTTTGCTTTCATTATTCTATGTTCTTAATTTCTGATTTTTAAATAATTACAAATATGACATTCGATTTTCATTATTTTAAATGCATATTAGATGTAATATTTAAGTTACATAAAACAATTTAAATATAAAAAAAAATAATTTAAGTTACATAAAAAAGATTCTGTTTAACTTACAGGCAGAAAAACCTCACAATAAACAAATGCCATCTCATCAAAATGCTATACTTATTCTTTAACCACATTTCTTGCGACCATGGAAGCCTCTGCGCAAGTGCGGATTGAACGAGTCCAGTGTTAAAATAGGGGTGACTGAGAGAAAACAAGCAATAAGGGAACACCGAATAACTGGATGTTTGCCAAATAACTATCTCTCGGCCAATTTTGCATTCCTCCAAACTTTTGGACTCAACCTCACTGCTAGTCGTAGGAAATGTGGTCGCACTATAATTTAGCAGTAAACTTTCCGAAAATCAATATAATTCAGTAAATTACATGAAGTATTCACATTTCAATCACATTATTTTCCCTATCACTTATATTGACGCAGGTCTCATTTGAAGTCCTGATCATTATTTCTAATTTAATAAAGATAATAAAAACCAAAGTAAATGTAATCTGTCATAAATGTACCACTCTACCATTCAATAACAAAAACACTAAGTTGAACTTTATTATTTGACAAAAATTATTTTGATCTTCTAAATTAGAAAGGGTATCCTGAAAAAATAATAATTTGAAGTTAATGCATTATTTTTTTTCTGAAGTATTTTAATAAATTTCATTTTAATTTGTGATTAAAATTTATGATTTGTTACTTCATGTAATTTATAAAATTAAATTACATGAAGTTTGCATTAGAATCCTGCCTCAGGTTGGATATTCACAGGTTACCCACTTTGCAAGTCAGGTGTAGGTTGTGTTTGAATAATTTCTGACACAAATTTATTTACAAAAAATTATTCTTTAAAAAAAATTTTATGCTTTTTTTTTTTTTTTTAATAAATCAAACTTCCTGAGTACAGAGATTGGAAGCCATTTTCTTTCTCAATTGCAATTAAAAGCAACATGATTCACAACATGCGTTTAAACACAATTATATATGTGTTAATATTTAATGTTTAAAATTGTATATACAAAAAATTGTCTTCAGATGTATATTTTACTTTTTTTTTAAATATACTGTCAAAATATTTGGAATAGTAGATTTTTAAAAGTAAGGTTTAATAATTTTAAATTTTGTTACAATGCAAACTGTAGTTTTGTTTATAATTTGACATATACTAGTAATATCTAATCCTCTAAATGATCTGTTCTATAATATAATTGCATTTTGCATAATATACTCTTAATTTAGTTTCTTAACATAACTTTTCAGTCTAATTTAAACAATATTTTATTATAGGTTGCAAGTCAGATGCTGCAGGTTTGGAAGACTCTATTTTGCATAGAATCAATACAGTGGTGGCCTGTCAAGGGATTCTTTCTTTTCTTTTTTCTTTCTTTCTTTTTTTTTTTTTTGGTGTGTGTGTAGAGTTTAATCTGGATTTACAACAATTTTTCAATAACTATATGACAACCAATAAAATCAGCAATTTAAAGCTTTTCCTTACCATCCAATTCTGTGCACAAGCTCATATAGCCTATGCAAGGGAAGAGAGGAGAAGCAACTGTTTTCAAACTCTGCCTTCGGTACATTGTTACCATGATAACGCTTACGCCACTCTAAATATTCTACCATGAGTTTTCAAAAGTTGAGAGGAAAAGGGAAGACTTCTTATCAGATAAATAACAGATCTTCCAGCTTTGCTTAATATACAATTCTCATTGTATCCGAGTATCCCTTAAAATGTAGTGTTTAATGTTTTAATTTTTAAATTTTGAGATTTCTTTTTAATGTTTTTGGTTGATTTTTTGTCAGATTTTATAAATTTTATTTTATATTTTTTTAACACAGCTTAAGAGATGGTGACAAAAGATGTTAATTATGGAAGACCAACAAATTCTTTAGAAATTACCGTGAAAAGAGAGGAAAAAAAAAAAGGAAAATGTCACAATGTTAATTTAGAAACTTCTTGGTTTGAGAATTATAAATGGCTATGTAGTTCAACAGCATTAGGAAAATTACACAATATTGGACAACTTTTATATATTTTAGCTAAAGTTTTAATTTTTAAAACTAATAAGTATTTGAAAATGAATGAACACCAAATTCATTTTCATTTATTTTATACTAGCCGCCTTCGGCGACCAGCTGGTTCACGATCCTTGAAAAATCTCACTTTACGAAACTCCCGCTTGATGTCGCCGCAGGTCTTACAACAGCTTATTGATATATAGTGAAAATAGCTTTATCGAAAAATTTAATCGCAGCAAATTCCAGCTCGGTAGTGCCTGCGGCGCCCTCTTCCAGTTTCAAAATCTGAAACAGCCTGTTTGCTCACCATGTTATGATCTTACAAATTTCTGACTTTAGCAAAGTCCCGCTCGGTGGCTTCAACACCTTCCTCGCTCATTAGAATTTGAAATATTGAAAATTTAAAATATTACAGCGCCATTTGGCAGTAGAAATTTCTGTAATCTACTGTTCAATTAAAAATCAACAAAGCTTTCAAAATGATGTACAATTTATGAAATTATTTAAATTAGTATCTGAGATAGAAAAGAAAACCTAATCAGGATACCTTAAAACATGTAAATCACGTGAAATCTCGAATTCCTCTTTCAATGATATAAAAGTACTTTAAAATATCTTTCTAATGATGTATTAAAAATAATTTAATCATAATTAGAATCCAAAATAATGAAAATTTAAAATATTACAGCAACATCTGGCAGTAGAAATTTCTGTAATCTACTGTTCAATTCCAAATCAACATGAAAATTCTTACCCCCTCCTCCATCCCTACGAAGAAATTTCGTCTTTTATCTAGTTGGCTCTTCCCCTATTTTTCCTAGCACGGGCCGCCACTGAATCAATATTGTGTTAAATTAGGACTTACATTTATTAGTTAAGTTGTTTTATGAAAATTATTTTATAATTTTTCTAAAACAACTGAGATACATTACCTTAGATTCTCTACAGAACCAGCATGATTTGACACAGATGATCTGTAAGGTTTCCCACTCTGCGTAAGAGAGCTGCTACTGGATGAATTACTCATTGTCAATTCATCATGAAGCATTCTCTGTTTGCTATTGTCTAGGGAATTCAATAAAATATCTGCTTGTTCCCGGAAATGATCAGCAAAACCCCAGAAAGCTCTACATGAAAAAAAAAAAAAGTTTTGTCAATCCAAGAAACATACACTTATATATTTAAAAAAATATTAATTAACAATCACATGAAAATTTTTAAATCCAAATTTTGAATTTTAATGGCTAGAAAAAATTCACAAGTCAATTTTTGTTATAATAATAAAAGGAAAAAAAAAATTAATAATAATAAAACTATAAAATAAATTTAATCAAAAATACATTAAATACACAGGGTGTTTATAAAGTCCCGGACCCATTTTGATGTTTAATAACTCATAAAATAATGAAGATATAAACAAACTTATGGCATTTATTGATGGAATAACTCATATATTTTCTTTTTAGGTTTGAATACCTTTATTTTTGTAAATATCGTCTGCGCGTGTGGTTAATTTCATTTTCCAGTCTAAATATCTGTACTTTTCTAAATATCGTCTGCTTATTAATTGCATTTTTCTCTCTTTTGTTTTTGTCAACTATTGCAATGTTATGTTTACTTTTGATGCGTTTGTTCTATGTAGTACGTTTGTATGTGATGTTTTATTCGAGCGGATATTAAGAAGAATGCATACACCACAAGAGAAAGCACATGACTCGCCTATGTACCATCGTATACTTAGACATGTTGGAAAACTTCGTATTTCCCCAACTAGAAGAGCTTCAGCCACATGTCTTTTTGCAACAAGATGGTGCACCACCTCATTGGGGTACCATTGTTCGTAGTTCTTTGAATGACCATTTTCCAGGAAGATGGATTGGGCGAGGAGGTCCAATTCCTTGGACACCCAAATCACCTGATATAACAACGCTGAACTTTTTCCTTTGGAGATTTGTAAAGGACAATGTTTACAGGAGGAGAGTGTCGAACATTGATGACCTAAAAGTCAGAATTACAACTGCAATAGCCTCTGTGGATGCCGACATGCTTGCCGCTACCTGGCATGAAATTGACTATCGACTTGATATTCTCCGTGCGACGAAGGGGGCACACGTGGAAGTTCATTGACAAGGGTAATGAAATTTTTTAATTCTATCTAACCATTTATGTTATTAATTTTAATCTATCTTTATTATTTTATGAGTTGTTAAACATCAAAATGGGTCCGGGACTTTATAAACACCCTGTATATTTAGAATTACAAATCTTAAATAACCTTCTCCATTGGATATCACAAAATTTCCTTTTTTTATGCTAAATGAAAAAAAGTACACTTCTAAAAATGTTCATTTATATGCAAATTTTTGTCACTGATATTAATAATAAATAATGAATAATTATAATTTAACTAGTCTATAACCCCGTCAAAAATGACGGAATGTGAACGATAAATCTTTAAAACAATGTTTAGATCATGAAGATTACCACGTGATCATTTAAATGAATTTTCAATTTTTGTTTATACATCAAATGTGTTTCGATATTTTATAATTTTCGTTCTGAAATTAAAAATATTCTACCCGATCAATAAATATGAATGACAATAAAAAAACTGCTGGTGGACAAAAAATATAGGCCCGACAACACAACAGCAACAACACATCCCAGTGTTCCATTAAGTGCTCTATTTAAAGTCGTCATAATAAGAATAATCTGGTGTGTCACTCACACGACTTTCTCTTACCCTGAAATTTAATGCTATAAGTACAGGTTGTAGATTCAGAGGTAAGATAACGAGTACTGTTATGTAAACCTATGTTAAATAATTCAAATTAGGCTTCGGAAGAGTTTTATATAATTAGTTCTGCCCCCCCCTCAACCCCCCGTTTCATTAATGCACCTACATTTATACAGAATTTAATTCGGTTATTAAAAAATAATTCTGTTTTTAAAAAATAATTTATTAAAATTATTATTTAAAAAAGTCATCTTGTATGATAATACAGACAATTTCCATATTAGAGAAGTAGTATAACACTAAATATCCAAAACAAAGTTGAATTTATTACTGTCACTCCTTATTATAGTTTCTATTTTTACATTTGATTTAATTATTTTTAAATACTTTTAAATATTTGTTTATTTATTTGTGTAATTGCATTAATTTTATTACCAAATTTTTAATCTTATTTGACAAGTTTTGCACAAACTGTTAAAAATATATTATTATACAAATAACAGAATAGTTGGTTAGTAAAAGTTCTAATATTTGTAAGACTTTTTGCGAGCTGCTGAAACTGAACAATGACAAGTGAGATTTTTCAAATTTAAGTGAGAAATAGCATAGTTTACATTTTGCAGGTTTCTTTTTCAAGAATTACAACTATAAAAACCAAAAATAAATGCAAAAAATCAAGTGAACATTAAAAATGGAAGTTTAATGTATACAGTATGTCCCATATGAAACACAAGCTGCGAAAAACAAGGAAATAGTATCATGACAGAAATCTCACCAAGGTGCTCAGGAAGACAGAGCAATTGCATGTGCACATTTTTTCAGTCATGAGTTGCTGTTCACATATATATTTCTTTTCCCTTTTGTGTTTTTGGACCAACCCTGCTTTAATATTCAAAATTTAAATTTTCATCACAAATGATGAAATAATTTCTCAAGTTATGAATTAACTTGCTTCAAAATTTATTTTTTTTTGAGCACTCAAAAAGTACTTGTCAGAATAGAAGTAATTGAAATAACTAAAATTATTACATATATAATTGCAATTTTTAGTTTCCACACTTTGTAGTTATTTGTTATATACCTCTTCTTCATATATCCCTTTAACAAACATTTAAGAGTTGAGAAGTTCTTTGAAATAATTATTCAGTATTTCCACAACCTCAAGAAATTCCAGTGAAGTTAAAAAACAGGATTACATGCTTCAAAGCAATTAATATATTAACCAATGAAACTAAAAAAAAAAGATAAAATACTTGATGAACAATATATAGGGGAGAGTAGGGAGGGGTGGGACAGTTTTGACAAAAATATGTTTTACAAATTTATTTTTACTGGTACAACACTGTAAGTTTCAGAGAAACAAATTGAAACATTTTTAACAACTTTTAAAAATATAAATTTGATGGTAATTATTAAAATATTAACTTTATAAGCCAATTAACATAGTCATAAAAATATGCCATACCCCCTTATATGAGGGAGGGATGGGACATGTTTATAAAGTTAAAATAAATAATAATATACAGACATACTATGAAAAATGACAAAAACAGTGGGACACGATGTATGTAAGGTTAATTAATTACAAATACCACCTATTTTATTGAACATTAGAGCATAATGTACCACTTAAATAAAAATTTTCAAATGCTCAATCAGTTCATCTTTTTTTTTTTTTTTTTTACATTTATATGTTTTGTTGTTCCCTGAATATTAATAAGGTTTTTAGTGGCTAGTCTAGGTGTGTTTCAGTATATCTGAAGAACAAATATTACCAAGAAATCCTAACTGTAATTGATGAGTGTAATTTCTTTTGTATATTTTACCATGTCCAGGAAAACTGCTCAGGAATGAAAATGAATTACTTATACATGTATGGTAAATAAAGTATTTTTAAAAGTTAAAAAGGTAAACAAAAGTTGTGCAAATGCCACACCAATTATTTTCCATGATTTTGAATTTGTTTCGGGCATTATTTTCTTCAATCTATTCATTCATTTGCCTCTTGATATTTTCTTTTTAAGGAGTATCAGAATCTTCATTTTTCTTCCTTTTCTTACATGTCCCATCCCTCCCTTTTCCTTATTTTTCAAAGAATAATTTATTATTAGACACATGCTACTTTTAGGCTTAATTTAGCTACTAATTCATAAAAGTTTTATTATTAGGTATGTGAAGTATGAAAAGTGATTATGCTGATATCAGTGAGTGGCGTTGAAAACTTGCCTTGAAAATTAAGCAATTGTTTACTTTTAGTGTTATAAAATAGTTTTTTTGTTACATAAACTTACAGAGTTCTCCAACTAAAATGATACATAGCAACAAATATGGGGATGTAGTTACTTCACCTGGTGGAAGTGTCAAAAATTAAAAACAATGTTTATTTTAAGAATAATTTTAGGTGTCTCATCCCACCCGACTCTCCCCTATATATAAAGAGAAAGAGAGAAAATTTATTTTGCGATACATTTTTTAGTGGGATTTTTTTTTTTTTAAATAAAGAAGGATTCTCACAATCCCACCCTCTAATGTGAACCCTGTCAAATATTTCATACAATGTTTTTATGGAACAAAATACGGCCTATTTAAGAGATTATTAATCTCAGAGACATTTAAAAATCTTACTTTCGAGAAAATGCTCGAGCTTCAGGATCTGCATCACTTATACCTTTTCTGATGGCATCTGATAATATACCAACATGTTTTTCCATTGTATGTGCAGGCCATGTTACAAGGAGTTGGTCAAGAAATTCAAAACAAGTTCTAAAATAGAGAAAGAAAGAAAGAAAAATATTCTATAAAATTATATTCTGGGAAGAGGAGGAAAGTTAAAATGCAAAAGGATACTTTAGAAAAAAATAAAAATAACATAAGGATTAAAAGTAAATAAATATATTGATAACTAGCATATATTTATTTACTTTCATATTTTGAATTTAATCAGGTAATGCAAAATATGCTATTAAAAGCTAAATAAGTGAAAACTTCGTAAAATATGTTTGCTAAAACATCTTTAGATATGAAATGTTACAGAAATTTCAATACTTACTTTCTAATGTCTTTTGATTTTGATGATAAATGAGATGTAATTATAGGAATTAACCGGCTTACATGAGTATACTAAAAAAAAAAGAGGAAAAAAAAGGAATTTATTTTTAATATAATTTATATAATTATTATTATTATTATTATTTATATCACTTTCTACTTACTCTAATTATGAAATGTATGGCAACTATTCCAGCTGTAGACATAATCTTGGCACTATTAGGGATAAGATTTATTAGAAAAGGTAAAAGATTTTCTGCAAAATGATCTAGTTTTGAACCTAATTGCTGTGAAAGGAACCTAAATAAGAAGAAAGAAAAAGAAAGAAAAGAAATATATATTATTAATACATCAGTAGTAAAAATAGTTTAAAAATGACAGATAATATATAAATAAAATTCCCAAATAGAAAAGTAGATGATTATTTAAATTACAAAAAAAAAAAGAAAGAAAGAACATCAGTTTTTCACTCATTTTTTATTGCACTTACATAATCTTCAAAAGTAATGGATGTATATACAGAGACCCATTACCATTATATCCCAAGAAATATAGTCAGGCTTCAATTTAATGAAATTACTAAATTAAGTTCATTATATAAAAAATTCGTCAAATAAAATGTTATTTTTTTTTTATTCATTTGTGTCAATTATTTTATTTTCTAACAAATAAAACACAAAAAGAATTAAACAGCATTGTAGTCCAGAAACACACTAGTTTCTCAGTTTTAATAAAATGAAATTATTTTCACTTTACATTAAATATCAATTTATAATCACCAGATGGTTAGTTCTTAAATTTTTAACTCATTTCATGCCACACAACAGCTTGGAGAAGGAGGGGGGGGGGGGGGACACATTGAGAAATAGAGTAAAAAGAAAAAAAAAATCGGATCAAGTGAAAATCTATGGAATTTTCAATTTGTTTGATTTGTTATGAGGTTAGAACAAATTAGTGTATATTATATTTGTTCATTCCTAAATGTTATTTTAGTTATAGATTTGGTTATAAAGCGATTACAAATATATTTTGTTTAGATGATAAAATTTTTGCGAATGGTTTCGTCTGTGTCTGATTGATTTTATGGAATATGATATAATGCATTTTTTAATAAATGAAATAATGATAAAGGTCACCTTTTATAAGCGATTCCTTTTCCAAAATTTTAATTTCTTTTTTTACCAAAATTTTAATTTCAAAAATTGCATACATTAACATTTTCTTCTTGAATTACTAATACATGAATTTTTTCGTATTTATAATATGATTTACAACATTAGAAGATCAATTTAAAAAATTATATTTTACACTAATTAATTCTGGCTCTAAGTGAATACTGTAGATGTGATTATTTACTTGAAATTATTAGTGTACATTTGACTTTAAATACGATGCTATATTAGATGTTAGCTAATAATAAAGTGATTGTTTACTTGATATTATTAGCTATCATCTAACATACTTTGTATTTAAAGTCAAATGTACACTAATAATTTCAAATAAATAATCACATCTATAATGTTCATTTTGGGCTAAAATTAATTCTTGTTTTCATTAAAAACATAAGAGATAACATTTTTAAAGAAAGCACAACAGGGACGGGTTTTTCACAGCTTTTATTTGGGTACCACAGCCACTGCACGACGAGAAGCACGAACGTTGAGTATACTTTGTGACATTTTTTAACATTATGTGAATGAGCTTAATCTGTAAAGCTTTGAAGGAAATGATTGTAAAATGAAGAAATTTGAGAAAAAAAAGGAAGGAAGAAAGAAAAAAGTTTCTTACACAGAGGTCCGATTGCATCAGGGTTGGCTTGATTTTGCCTGACCCAGGTTTTTTCAATAAAATCCACTTGAAAAAACCCAAGATAAAACCCAAGCGGTTTTTTTTCAAAATCCTTATTTAAAATTGCACTTTTATCTAACTTACAATAAACATATAAATAAAAAACAAATATTATATACATTATTAGAACATGAACAAAGAATTTTATGAAATATTGGAAGTGCTCAAACTGCTTTATTAAAAAAAGACTGAAAAATTCCACATGAAAAAAAAAAAAAATTTATCTTAATTAAAATACAATAAGAAATTATACATAAACAATATAAGAGCAAGAAAAGAGAGTTGTTTGTCAATATAAAGAAAATTAGGGGACTTGAGGAATGCAAAACATAAATAAATAAAAATCAAATTTTAGAAAATTTCTGAAAACTTTAACAGTGCAACACTGTTGTAATATATAAGCAACAGTAATTAAAATTATTTTATGGAAATCTATTCAGTGCAAAAAAAATTAATGAAGCAACACTAAATAATTATTAAAATCCTTGTTGTAAAAGGCAGATAAACTGAATTTTAGATAATTAAAGAACAATTGTTTAATTAAAAAAAAAAAAAAAAAAATCTTCAACTTAATCATAAAAAAACTAGAAATTTTAAAATTAAATTTTTTAAATTTTGATTTTAATGAATAATTAAAATTTATTTTTTTAAATTGTCCTATTATGAATGATATATTAATGTTTTAAAACAGCAAGAAAGAAAATATTCTTGAAAACTCTGATAAAACCCGAAAATACTCTGAAAAAACCCAAAAAACCCTGATAAAACCTGAAAAAAAAAAAACCATTGGGCTGGGTTTTTTCTGAAAAAACCCGGGTTTTTTTCCAACCCTGGATTGCATGCAAGATATATTTCTTTTAATTCTCTCCTGGATTTGTAAAAAAAGACATACAAATTGATCCAATGTGGCTGATCCTGAATACTCTGGTCAGTGGCGTATCCAGGATTTTTCCAGGGGGGGGGGGTTCGTCCTTCCGAATTTTTAATTAAGTTTAATTAAGTTTAAGTTTATTTAAGTTTAATTAGGTTTAATTAAGTTTATTTAAGCTTAATTAAGTTTAAGTTTATTTAAGTTTAATTAAATTTAAGTTTATTTAAGTTTAATTAAGTTTAAGTTTATTTAAGTTTAATTAAGTTTTAATTAGGCTTAATTAAGTTTACTTTTAATTAAGTTTAACAATCTTTTAAAATATCATAATTACTTGCCGAAAATAAGAGTAAGAAAATGAAAAATAGTAAAATAAACTCACCAATTAGAAGATCAAACTAAAAAATCTTTAATTAGCGACGAATAACGTAGAGCCTGTACAAACTGCTACACAAAACATAAAATACAATACATAGTTACGCTTACGCAAAATATTTCATTGAATTTTCTTATTTACAGAGCGAAGTCTAATCGACGAGAAGTTTTCGCTAGTTCATTTAAAATGCCTTCCACTGTTGGGGTATTATTTGGGTCACTCCTTCAAGGTCACTACTTCAATGGTCCCCCTTCTCCATATGGTCGACCCCTCTTGTCCTTGAATATGAACTCGTAAAGGTGAAATCCTTTCAGAGAATTGTTTTCAGGGGAAACATGTTTCGCGCCGTGCAAATGAAGTGGTTTAGTTATTTTCAGGAGTGTTTATCGCAGAGTAATGAAAAAAAAAGTTAGTCATAATTTTAAACCACTTCGTAGAAAAAAATATTCTACGCTTGCCATACATTTTTTTCCACCTGAAATGTGAAAAATTGTAAGGAACAGCCTAATTTTTCTTATCATACATTTTGTCAAGGGGGGTTTAAACCCCCAACCCCCCCCCCCCTTGCATACGCCACTGACTCTGGTAATATAAAAAATAATGTTGCACAATCTGCTTTTCTAGATTTACTTTTTATATGCTTTCTTCAATAGCTTATGTCATCGGTGCCAAGTCTCCGCTCTTATCAATGGAGACTTCATACTAGAAAGTTTTTATAAATGTTTTCATTTTATTTAATTTTATTTATTCGTCAGAAATATATGTGAAAGAAACCTTTTTAAAAATACTGGTGATAAATCTTATTTAAAAATTAGAAATATTGGCAGCTATGCTTATATTGACTTTTCTAGCCACTAGACCTGTGTTTCTCAACCACCGGCATTTTTGTGTGCCGCCAAATTTTAGAAATGTATATAGTAAAACTTATAATGTTTTTTTTTTATTATTATTATGAGTTAAGTCTGTTGAAATTAAAAAAAAGTACACTGTAAAATAAAACTTTTTTTTTTTTTTTTTTTTTTTTTTTTAAACAGTTAAATACCATATTTTTAACTGTTTTTATCTTCAATAACTGTGACCTTTCAGAAAATGAAATATTTGCCCCAAGTGAAATGTGTGCCGCCAAATTTTGAAATCATTAAAAGCGGGCCAAGACGAAAAAAAGGTTGAGAATCACTGCACAAGATGGTAGCACCATACTGTTTTTTTTGTTGTTGTTGTTTGTTTGTTTTTGTTTTAATTGCAGGTTGAAAATGAATGTTTCTAAGAAATGATTTAGTTTTTTTTTTTTTTTTTTTAATTCCTAGGTAGTAGATGTTCTTTTTTTTTTTTTAAATCTAATGTTTTATTATTATAACTTATGGGAATCCGATTCAGATTGATTTCAGAAAATCAAGATGGATTCCTAGCATTTAATTTTAATGTTTTTTCATCCTTATGAGAAATCACAGGTACAAAACACAATTTATACTCATAAATAAAATATCTGGAAGTATTTGACCTGAATAGTAGTTTTAATGTGCTGTTAACAAAATTACACTTAATAACAAATAAAATAAATCAAATACAGTAGATTAAAAGAAAATTAAATATCATTGAAAGGAATAGAAAATAATCTTACGCTATTGTTATGCAAGCTTCTCTAACAACCTGAGACCGCAAATCTTTAACACAGTTTTGAAATGGCAATTCCAGCTGCCTAAGGTAGGGATAAAATTCTTCATATTCGTGGCCACCAGCTATGATGAGACTTCTAACACGTTTACTCTAAAACAAAAATTTTAGTCATAACATCATATGAATGTCATAAATAAAAAATATTTGGAATAAAAAAATATTATAATTAGTATAAAGTTGTTTCAAGATTTTTTTTTTAGAATTTGTATGAAAAGTAAATTTATTTTTGTTTTCATGACATAAAAAACAGAAAAACTTCCTAAGAGACTTTTTACATTATTTATCTATATAATTTTTTAATAATTATTATTGGTTTCTTTGAACTTTAGTAGTTTTTTAGCAATATTTTTTGTTTTCATTTTATATATATATATATATATATATATATATATATATATATATATATACCAGAAGAAATTCTGCAGCTTATCATCATTTCCGAGTTAAAAAGAGGAAAACTATAAATTTCCACTACAGTTTTTGTGGCAGAAAATAAAATTTAAGCTTTTAATTTTTAATGTCAGCTAAGTTAAAAAACTGGTCCATAAAACACATTTTTCTTTTTTCAGTAGATTTTCAGAAACCAAAATTATTTTGTCCCCCCCCCCCCCCCCGCACACACACGTGCAAAATATATATATATATGTGCTGTTCATAGTAAGAAATAACATTTTCATTACTATAAACTCTTTTTCATGTTATAAATAAATTTATCACAAATTATTGTCTACATCATTTATGTAAGTAACTTATGTTCTATTTTTGTTTAAGTTTCACAGTTAAGTGAAATTTGTTAAAATATTTAATGTTAAAAGCATTTGGGTGGAGAGACATTCTTATTTACTGTCGATTTTGTTATTTTAAACAGTTCCTTAACAATGTATTATTTATTTAGGGTTCATTATAATATGAGTATTGCTGATTATTTCCTGTATTTATTATACTATTACCGGATATCTCGATTTTTGGTACTTGTGGGTAATTCTGACATATAATAATCTGTTTTTCTTACGTTCTATAATCTCGTAACATTATTTTTAAATATATAGTGTATTCAGAAAAAAAAAAAATCTGCACATTTCCCCCGCCTTTCATCTATACTAGAGCTCCTCCAATACAGGCTGACTCATCCGACATTTTGTTTCCCATGCGGTCAGAATTTCAAGTGTTATCAAATCACATAAAATGGGGGTGTGCAACGCAAATTGCTCAAATCATACCAGAATTGCTTTTAGAATGATTAGATTTCCAACAGATGAAAAAAGTCGAAAGAAATAGGCTATTAATTGTCAAAGAGTAAATTGTATGCCTAGTTTTCAATCACAAATATGCAGTGTAATTATGATATGTTTTCTTGCATTTTTTGTATCAATTATTTGATTTTATGGCTGTTTGATTATCTAAATGTTGTATTTTACAACATACATTACTTTTCAATGTGTATAAATATTTAAAATTAACTAATTTAACAGTAGCAGTGATGTCTACTTTTTACAAGGGTTGTAAGAAAATTTCGCCAAATATTACCGCCAAACTTATCAAGTGCAAACAATAATTCGCTCTCCTGTTTAGGCAAACTCGCCATTTTAGGCGATAAAGACGCTGAGTAATACGTCTGCAACTAAACGTCGCCAAGCTATATTTCTGCTGGGCAACAATGATCAGCTGTGAGTCAGCTTGTATTATAGGAGTCTTAATCTACACACTTGGTTATTATGACAGAATTGTGCACAGTAAAATAAAATTTCTAGCATAAGTCAAGACACATTCAGAGGTGAAACTGCCAAACAAGAAAAAACCATTAACATGGTTACTTATATACCGGACTTAGGAGATTTATTAAAGGTATAAATAAGTATTTTTAAAAGTTACCATATAATATATTATTATTAATAAGTGATATTTGGAGAATTTTTAATACATTTTAAGGCAAATTAAACATTCAAAATAAGAAAATTCTATAAAAAAAAAATACAATTAAATCTGAAAATTTGAGAGAGCAAAATTTTCAAAAACCATGAATTCAAAGATAGCCTCCTTGAGAAGTTTCACCCCTGCATATTTCATATTTTATCTCACATTTTTTATTCACAATACATTTTAAAAAGTGACAAATGCAGTGAATGTGTATTGCTTTTAAAGAAATATATTGAACAAGTTTTATCTGTTTTTTACACAGAAAACAACACTAAATTGATAATACAGTAAAAGAATTAAAAAAAAAAAAAAAAAAACATACCATTTCTACCCGTTTTTCCCAATCATTGCTAGGGTCACCTAGCATGTCTTTAATTTTTGTAAGTTCTGATTCAAGTTCTTTAGCTGAATAAAGCTACAGAAATAGAAAATTATTTATTTTATTCAACGTTGTAATTAGAATAAGAATCAAAATACATACAATAGAAGCATCTTAAATTACATAAAAATAAACAAAAAGTAAATAAATAAATAAAAATATTATAAAAAGACAAAAACTATTCTTGAATAAAATCAGAAGTCTTTAAAATCACTAAACATTTAAAAGAGCAAATAAAATCATAGTTTAATTATTGAAATCTAGAAACTGAATTTCAAAACTTATTATCGGTGTTTTATAATTTATATAAAAATCAAGTTACCTCATTAAAAAAAGACAGAGAGAAAGAAAACATTAAAACCACAGTAATTCTTATCTAAAGTGAGGGGGGAAAATATATATAGTATTCTTAGTATTTAAGAATCAGATATCACAATGAATCAAGGTAAATTGAAAACTCATGTCAACCCTATGTAAAATAAATCATAAACAAACCATGGCTATAAGCTTTTTGGTACTCAAAAATATTGCTTCTAACAGAAGTTTTAGCGTAAATTCTTAAAAAGATTTAAAAAAAAAAAGTTGCATTAAAATTTCTATACTTAGAGCTCACTCTCAATAATGTCCATATCCATTTGTTTTAAACTTGAAAAATAAGCAAATGTCTCTATAAAAAGTTGAATAGTATCCAGGTAACTGTTCTTCATTGGGTAAAATAGACCTCTGTTGATGTGCCTAACTCTCAGTGTCCTATTGAGGGCTGTCCTCCATATTAAGGAGGTACTTCACGTAACTAGACCGGCAGTCTAACCCCATATTATTCTATGGAGAAATTTGTTTTAAAAATTACTCAACCTTTTTTTTTTTTTTTAATTGTTTTCACATTTAGAAAATTCGCAATCGTTAAAATGTTTCCTGTTTTTCAAAAATTAATTATTTTACTTTTTAATATTTCGTTTTGAAGTTGTAAAGTGCAAAAAATTAACTAACAGCATTTTTATTTTTTTTTATTTTATAGCTTCAAAATAAAATATTAAACATTTAAAAAAATCAAGTTTTGGAAAACAATAAACATTTTAACAATTGTGGATTTTCCAAATGTGAAAACAGAATTTAAAAAAAAAAATACATTAGGTAATGAAAACTGATCTTTAATGAATCAGAAGTTTTGCAACGCATCAGCAACAATAATAATGGTGACATATTTCTTGAACTACACAATAGTTAAAACAGATTATAAACTCATCCACTATATGCTGCAAGCACTAATAAGTAACAGTACCGAATACGATTTGAATTGCCATTAGTTTTTTTAGCATTTTGCTGATAGATATTGTATTATGCTAAAATACGTTGATACAAATTTTGCTATAAAAAGCTAAAATCTGATAAATTTATAATGAAAGTTGTTATTCAGTTAGTATATCGGAAATTAAAACAATAATAAACTACTACGTCAGAAACGCCAAAGAAAAATTATTGAGGTGCATACAGCTGTTTCGGCGTACCGTCTTCAGTGCAAAAAGAATTCTGAATCTGGAGAAGTGCTCGTATATATAGGAGAGGGACCGGATTTAGTTCAACCAATAGGATTACGGAAGAGGTGAGGAATGTGGCCAATAGGAATTAAGGAATGTGTAGCTGTGTAAACAGTAGAAAAATTAAGGAAATGTGGACTGAATGTAAAATTTCCAACAATCAGACAAATAGGGAACAGCGAAATCGCAATTTACAAGGTTTTTAAAATTTTTATAAATATGAAAAGCTTCAAAGAAATCGAGTTCATGAATGGATTTAGGTCTGCAAATTATTTTAGCTGAATTATAAATGCCCCAAGATCCTATTGATATGCATAATTCTTGGGGCATTTATAGTATTTCCTGTCAGTGTGGTTTATCATATATTGGCCAAACTAAACGCAGTCTTAAATTTCGTCTAAAAGAACATATGAATTACGTCCGCAAACAAGAAACCAATAAATCGGCTATTTCTAAACATTGCTGGGAGGAAAATCATAATTTTAAATTTAATTCAGCTAAAATAATTTGCAGACCTAAATCCATTCATGAACTCGATTTCTTTGAAGCTTTTCATATTTATAAAAATTTTAAAAACCTTGTAAATTGTGATTTCGCTGTTCCCTATTTATCTGATTGTTGGAAATTTTACATTCAGTCCACATTTCCTTAATTTTTCTACTGTTTACACAGCTACACATTCCTTAATTCCTATTGGCCACACTCCTCACCTCTTCCGTAATCCTATTGGTTGAACTAAATCCGATCCCTCTCCTATATATACAAGCACTTCTCCAGATTCAGAATTCTTTTTGCACTGAAGACGGTACGCTTTAGGCTACCGAAACAGCTGTATGCACCTCAATAATTTTTCTTTGGCGTTTCTGACGTAGTAGTTTATTCCTGTTTTAATATTCCAACACCAAGTCTCCTGCTATTATATCGGAAATTATTTTAAATTTTTAATGCATGAATTTACATGCAAAAATATTTAAAAGTGTGTCAGAATTCAGAACTTCTTCTTAGAAGACTTCTCAGCACAAATATTATGCAATTATCTACCCCAACTCATTACTCCCTTTTTAAATCACTTTTTCATTTCGCACATATGACATAGCTGTCTCTTTTTGTATTGTTAAAACTAAAACTTAGTTTCACTGATTCACGTTTCTTAAATCACAAATATGGACGTTTAGTTGAAATTATACGGGAACAAAAGAAATGGAAAAAAATTGGGGATAACCAAGTTAAGAAAAAGAAATCAAGACTATCCATTTAGGGTTATGCCATTAGTTTTTTTTTTTTTTTTTAGCATTTTGCTAAAAGATGTTGTTTTTTGCTGAAATATGTCAGTAAGAATTTCGCTAAAAAGCTAAAATTGGATTAGTTCATAAAATATTTCTGTATAAATATCTTTAATTTCTGTTCAAATATTCCCAGGCAATAACTACTGAAAATATCAGGAACCCTTATTGTATATTTAGATTTAATTTTGACTTTTAATGATTGAATTTAAATGTAAAATTATTTAAAAGTATGTCAGAATTCAGAATTTGCTTCATAGATACGTTCTCAGTACTACTAGTACTGGACTTCTTGAAATGGAAGCAAAAATTCTCCGATTCATTTCTTAAAACACAAGTATGGATGCTTGGTTAAGTTAAAATCATCAGTAAACAAAAGAAATAAAAAACAATATTGGGGATAACCAAGTTAAGAAAAAGAAACCAAGACTATCCAAAGAATTAAATTAACTTTCGAAAAAGCTAAAATACTGCTTGTGAAATTTAGCAAAAATGATAAAAATAATTTCTTATCAGGTTAAATCCTGATCCTGAATGTGCGTGAATGTAAGCAATGAAAGAACAAGCCTTTATATATTTTGTATTCAATATACGACACACATAAATAATACAGGGCTGCCAACCTCTGGGAGCGCTAAAGTGTAGTTAACAAACAAGAAAAAGTGTAGTTTTAAGGTACAAAGTGTAGCCGCTAAAAAATAAGAAAATGCTTAAAATAAATAAGCATAAAATCTTTTGTTTACATTAAGACTTACTTTCTAAAATTTATTGACTTTAACAATCAAACATACAAAATATCACTGCATTCTTTTAAAAATAACATTGCACACAAAATTTTTTCTGGAAATTATTGAAATACCTAACAACAATTAGATACAGTTTAACAGCATTTTGATCAGTGCTTTCATCAGTTGCCATCGAAAACGGCAAATGTTTCAAATCGCCAACGATATCAGAACAGGATATTTTTGCAATGCATTTCAATAGGGCCGCCGTCTTTGTTCTACCGCTAGGACACTGTCTGGCGATTTTTGAATCCGGGAACATAGCTCTAAATAAATTTCCAGCATGATTTGCTGTAGAAATTGGAACATTATGTCACTTAGAAATGATGTAAAGAGCATTTCTGTTTTGGTAGTCTTTGATGCTGCATCACTTTTCACATAAAAACTGGATGGCAAAGGCTTTATCGTTGCTTTTTATTTTACTTAAACGCTTGTGTCAGCTTGTTGCAATATGACGCGAACAATCATAAAGTCCACGATGATTTACGCGAAAATTGCTATTACATATTGCAAAATATGCCTCATGGGATGAATCTACAGAATGCAAACACGGCCACAGAATCTACAGAATTTGCAATCTACAGATTGTAGCAGAATACTCCGATAGAGATTTTTGATCAGGAATTTTTTTTTCTTCTTTGTATTATCATCATCATCGCACATTTTAACTAAAAATACTATTAAATAAAAAACTAAATAAATTTGTACACTCTTAAGCAAAAAATAAGAATAAATAAATACAGAAAAGCAAGTCTAGCCAACAACAAACGCACAACACCGAAAATCGAAAGTAAACAGATTAGACAAGCTCTAGCGATAGAAAAGGACTTCTCCAAACATCCAATCACCATGCGTACACAGTCACGCTATCGTCACAGTTTATGAGGAGGAAATGAAACAACCTATCAACCTCCGGAGTTTTCAAGCTACTTCATTCATAACAGCGATTTGGAAATACAGTGTGAAATCGTAGTTCGCTCATTGTAAACAAGATGATGGTGGGGAAAGGAAAAGTGTAGCTTTAAGTATACGATGTGTAGAGTGTAGTAGAAGCAGGCTAAAGTGTAGTTACTACACCAAATGTGTAGTTGTTGGCAGCCCTGATAATAATAATAATAAAAAGTAAAATATGCTTACTGTAATACGAGGTACATCTTCAAAGGCTTTCATGAACATTTCCTCATCAGCTCCCCCTGCACTTGCAACTAAAATTAAAGAAAATCAATACTATTTTTTTGTCACAGTTAATCGTGACATAAGTGAAAACATTTATTAGTTCAAAAGTACTTTTAATAGTTACATAAAAAATTATGGAGTAAAATTAATTTAAATCTATGTCATTTAGACTTTGAGAAAATTCATTGGTAAAAAAAGATTCAAATCAGAAATTTAGCATTAATCTTTGTATAAAATATTTAATTCAATTTTTTCCCTTTATTAAATGAAGGCTGACAATCACTGATCGGTATAAAGGGTATAAATCAACACAATCCCTTTTTCCTAATCGATTCTTCTGATTAGTTTTTAATTAGTTTAACTTTATTTTTCGTCTCCTGAAAAATCAAGAATATGGACTTAAATCCTTTATACTTATCAGTACAGATATTTCCCCCTCACCAGAAATTTGAAGTACTACAAATAAAACCTCTTCAAAGATTCAGGCTAGGTTAAAAATGCCATAACCATTCATTAGAAAATTATAAAAATTCTGAAACATAAAAATAATGACATAATAACTATAAATAAAAATATTTGTTTTGTGCATACAGAAGTAATCTCTGGTCGCAGTGCAAGGTACTCTTATATCCACCTATTGTTAAACCAATTTATGTGTATGTGTAAATAATCAAATATTTCACTTATAAAAAATAAAACACAATATTTAAATATATAATTAAATAAATAAATAAAACTGATCTAAATAATGCAATTTATAGTACAATAATAAATTTATTGATTTTAAAAATATTTAAGTGTCAATAAAAATATTATAATGCATATATCTGTACTGATAAGTATAAAGGATTTAAGTCCAAAAATGTTGATTTTGTGTTAAGTACATAGTCAGACCCAGAAAAAAATTCCCTATCGATTGGTATAAAGGAATTAAGGCCACATCATTTAGTCTTTGAGAAAATCCATTGGTAAAAAAAGATTCAAGTCATAAATTTAGAATTCATGTTTGGTATAAAATATTTAATTCAATTTTTTCCCTTTATTAAATGAAGATTGACAATCGCTGAATGGTATAAAGGGTACAAAGTAAACACAATCCCTTTTTCTTAATCGATTCTTCAGATTAGATTTTAGTTAGTTTAAATTTATTTTTCATCTCCTGAAAAATCAAGAATATGCACTTAAATCCTTTATACTTATCAGTACAGATATATAGACACACAAACAAAGTTTAAAATTGTATTTAAATTTCTAATTTGAAATTTTGACTGGAACATATTTATAAATAATTTACATGATAAATACAGCATCAAACATTTATAAAAATACAGCACAATTAAATTAATTTTAAGCACATACATGCAGGTTAGTATGTTAGAATGTTAGTACAAGCTACGTTCAAAAGAAAAGAATACTCATGAATGCTGAAAGAATAAAATAATTTCATATAATTTTTCTCCATTTGTGGACACAACCTCTTAATATTTAATAAATAAGCACCACAAAACTGGTGTTGTAAAAAATATTACACAAACTTTGAATAAACTCCATAAAATGCAATAAACTCGTAACAATTGTTTCGGGTCGAGAAAACACACGACCCGAAACAATTGTTGCGAGTTTATTGCATTTTATCGTGTTTATTCAAAGTTTGTGTAATATTAAATAACCTCTTAATATATATGAGCAAAATTTTAAAATAAATTTTAGAAATGTCTTATTTATTAGCAATATTTACAGCATTTAGGAAGAAAACCGAATTCCATAAGCATACATTTTAAAAATTAAAAAGGATTGATTTCATAAATTATTATATTAAATATACCTTATTTAAAATCCTTAAAAAGTTTGAGCTAATATATTTCGGTGTAATATATTTCGGAAGAAGAAGAGAAGAAAAGTAAACATACCGCCCAGCTGTAGTTTGTCATTTCAAGCTCTGAAGATGACCCTGTTTGGGATGCCGAAATACATTAGCTCAAACCTTTTAAGGATTTTAAATAAGGTATATTTAATATAATAATTTCATAAGCATATTTCTATATCAAAATCCCTTTGTGATATTTTAGCAGATGATTGGTTGGCTGTGGAGATTAAGGCCTATTGACTGCTCTCGGGTACTAAGCCTGAGGAGGTGTGGCATCCATAGGGGTCAGGTCCTAGCCTGAATTTACGCAAGTTTTGGAGAAAACAATATTTTAACAGAATATAAACAAAGTCTTTCAAGGTTTTGAACTCAATTGTGTCCAGAATTGTCCGAAACAACCAAAAACTATAATTTACAGCAAAATCATATTTCAAAAAAGCAATAATAATAACTAGCAAACCTGTGCAAAATTTTTACACTTTATTTCTTTTCATTTTTACCTTTAAAAATTGAAACTCATAAATACTATGCCAATTTTTCCACCTAATTAAAATTTTAATTTACCAGAAGCCAAATTGTAATTAGAATCAAATTAATATTGTGCAATAGTGAAACCAAAATCATTCAAAGACAGGTTTTAAAATAAAATTCATGGTTGAAGACCCAGTTTTCATACTTTTGCAGGCAGTATAGTTTTAGTATAGGACTTCCATGATGTCTTTTAAGTTTTTGCCGCCATGTTGGCAGTTACTTTTTATTTATTTTGGTGTAATTTTTTGTTTAAAAAACTAATCCCTATTTTGATTATGTTTTTTATGATTGTGTTTTTAATCAATTATCATAATAATTCATATTCTGCATATATCTTTAAAGTATTGCTAGGTTTAAATTGACGCTTACAAAGATTCTGAAGAACCAACATTTAAAAATACATTTTTCCATAAAATAATGTCATTAGACAGATGTCGTCATTCTTTCTTATTACTTCATTGAGCTGAGTCTACGTACTTAAATATTGTTCATTTTTAAATATTATTTTTTATCTTTGTGTATTTTATTAATTCACCACTATTGTATCATTTCGATAAAAAGTAATTGTAACTGGTCCACATAAGAGAATTATTATAGAGATAATTACCCTCTCCATCCCCAGGGAAGGGTGATGCTCCTACATGCACACAATTATTTTTCTAGTTTACTACTACTATTATCAATAATTCATATTAATTTTACAATCATTCGTAAAAAATAACTGTTATAATGCACATTCATATGAAAATTTGTCCTATACTACCATATTAAAAATTATGAAAACATACAATGACAGCACCACCTGTTGAGTGATTGATTGTCATATGCAATCCGTGCCAGTTTAGGTCAAGGCCCAACTAAATACCAAGTTTAGTTAAATTTCATTCATTGGTTCATGAGATTAGCATCCACAACATTTTTTATGTGCGCACACAGATACATACATACAGACAGGCATTTTCTAAAGATAGTCAAACTGTGTTTGGAACATCTCAGAATGTGTAAATTGTGTGGAGTTAGAAAAATTTCAAAAATTCAGTATTTTCAAATTTCTGACACTAAAAAAACACATATCCTGTTAAAAAATTTAGTTTAGGGCATCTGAAATTCCAATCATGAATTAAATAAAATATACATAAGATTAAAGATAATATAAAACATATTCAGCAATGAAGATCCCATTGACAAAATTCAATTTTATTCTAATTTATAGAGAAAAAAGATGAGAATATAGAGATAAAATGTTTTTTTAATTTATGAAATAGATTAATTATTTAGTAAACAGATAGAAAAATTCTTTTAAAAAAAATTCTTCTTCTAATCTTTTATCACTGCTTGAATATATGTCAACCAAATAAATAAATAAAATATATTATAATAATTTTGATGCTATACAAATTTTGATGCATCAATATTATAAAATTTTGATGTTGACTAGTGATAATACTATAGATGATTATATAAAATTTGTGAGTTTGTTGATGCAAAGAAAACATGCCTTCTGGCATAGTTGGAAGAATACATTAATTTCTTTGTTCTTTTCAATTGGTTGCCATTTTGTAAAAAGATAAGGATCAAGTTGATTTAATGAACTTAGTTTAGACCTAGATGCAGGATATGTGCAACACGAGTATCAAGCAAATCAGTTCATAAATATATTTTTTATCCAAATTTGAAATTTTTAAGTGGTTGCCATTTTGAAACAAGATGGCTGATCAAGTTGATTAAATAAAACTGGTTGAGAACTTAATATGGTCTATGTACCATCCAAGCAAATTTCAAGCAAATCAGTTCACAGATTCTTTTTGAGAAATTTTCTATTGGTTGCCATTTCAGAATAAGAATGCAAATTGGATGGATTAATAACCTTATATATTAAGTTTCAAGAAATTAGTTCATAAATATATATATATTTTTTTTTTACGAGTTTCAAATTTCTGCCATTTTGAAACAAAACTGGCCAACAAACTCATCCAAGATATCTCAAAATAAGGTTACTATCCAATTTTGATTCCACATAATTCAGAATTTCGGAATTTATTGTGATAAGAAATTTTCCATTATATATATTTAGGGAGAGAAAAAGATAAAATAAGAGATTACAATTTTTTAAGATTTATAGTTAATCTACACCTAGACACTGTAACCATAATATTATATATAAAGAATTAACATATTGTAAGCAAACACCATAAATTGCAAAAACACTTTCAGGCTGCACACTTGTCCTTCATTTTTGCCATGTAAAGGTCCATACTGCATATGTTCTCCTCAGGATATCCTGTCCTTTTCATGACTAGGGCTTAATTTGGATGGGAATGCATGGGAACTCAATTCCCACACTTATTTTATTTCAGTCATTTCTATATGTAAGACGAAATGTATGGAAACTCATTAATACTATATACTGGTTTTAAAAACCTTATTAGATTTGCCTTATACTTGTCCAGTGCCACTGCGTCCCTGACCCTTGGATTAGTAGCGGCCAAGTATGAGGCAAGTCAAATAAGGTTTTTAAAATTAAATAAATTTGATAAATGCCTCATTTAAATATATGTATTATTTTTAATTACATACTGGTTTTAGTGTATGATTTCTGAAAAAACAAAGTCCCTGAATTGTTATTTTTCTACCCTACACACTCCTTAATTTTCTTTCTTTTCATTTTTAAATGGAAAACACCTACATCTGTACAGTAACTTAACCAATAATCTTTTTCTTTTAGCTGCCTTTCTCAACTGTAAGTTAGTAATTTTTCTCTCTCACTTTTTACACAGTAACTAGTAATTGTTAGAACCATAAATGAAAAACAGTTTGTGTTTTTTTTTTTTTTTTTTAGTGAGCATCAATTTGCAACTATGATTTATAGTGATATATATTGCATTAAATGAAATATTAAAAATAAAAAAGTAAACATCAGTTTGTAAAAAAAAAAAAAAAATAATAATAATAATCAATTTAACTAGAAATTTCAAATGAAAAATGAGACTGTGCCTTGTTGATTTTTGTAAGATTTCATTTACTACAGTGAAAATTAGAGTAAAAATTTTAAAAATTTGCCGACAGATTCATGAGAGAATGAGAGACATATGCAAACTTAAGTTCTGAAATTACTGTTTCCATACTTTTTTCTGTTAAAAATTAAGCCCTGCCAATGACATTCTCAAGATGAGTCATGCTTATTTATTTCAAATCAAACCAATGGTTGCACCTTTTTGCATTTTATGGTGTTTGCTTGATTTTTACTCTACATTAGTAATAAAGTTATGAAAACTCATTTACACATTTTCTTTTTTTTCTACCTAACAATTCCATTACGTATATAATGTATATACTTTTATTTGTACATATTTCCATCTTTATCTGAGTATTTCTGTCGAACCAAAGTAATTTGCTTTTATGTTGTTTCATAAGCTACAGAAAAATAAAAAAAAAAATTACCATAACTCCTCGGAAATCTTTTTCCTCTATTCTCCCATATGGGACCAAGCACAGGTTTTTGAAAACTGACATCAGCATACATATAATAATCATCTGTTTTAATAACAATACATTTATTATTGAAATAATTAAGATGACTGGTAGAATATGAAGCAGAAAGGAATGAAGAGCGGCTTCTGACAGAAATATAAGCGTGTTTTGGGGTGCAAAGAAAAGAAAGCTGCATTTTAAGATGACGTAATTTTTATAAAATTATTTTCAAAGATTAACTATGTATTATATTCATTATCGTTAGACATTACCAAAAAATTCCCTTTTATCTTACATTCCAGGTTGTTGGTCCAGAGCCAGCTATTAGAATTTTGCATAATCATATTGGAGCACTGTTTATTTATTAACCCGGAAGGACGGGCGTAGGGTGTTTTGACACCCCATGCCCGGAAATATTTATCTGCTGTCTCTCCCTATAAACAAAAGTGGTCGGGTCCTTCAGTACTTGCCTCCAAGGTTATCCTCCGTGCAAAGCGTATGAAAACGGCAAATTCAGATTCTTTTTCATTCTTATATAACACTCAGAAATTGAAGCTATATCTAAAAACTGCAAAAAATCTAAAGTTCCTGATCCACGTACACCCTAATTATTAGGAAAATTAATATCTCAATATTCTTATTCACAGTAATGTATAATTTTTATTATAATAAATATTGTAAAGAAAATAATTAAGTGCCACATGGGAAAAAATAAGTTTTTCAAACAAGGAGGAAAAAGTTAAGTTCTTTTAATTTATTTTCTATTAATCTTTAAAGTTAATGATAATTTAACATTTCAGTTATTTATTTTCATGAGAAATAGTGTAATTATCATGAATTTCATTAACACATTGAATTCTAAAGATTTTTTTTGTATTTATGTTATTTAATATGTTTGGGGTGCGCTGACACTGCATGCCCGTCCTCACGTTACATTTCATGGCGCCTGTTCTGCCGGGTTAACGCAAAGTTAGTACTTAAACTAGTGTAATATTAAGGGCCAGAGGCAAACAAAAGAGCTTAACAGTAGTAATCCAAGTGTTAAGCAAAAAGAACTTTTATGCTAAGTAGAAATGACATTAAAAAAGTTTTTTTTTTTTTTTTTTTTTCTTAACTGGACATTGTGCTTTGAGGAGGCAATTACACTTATGGGTGTTAAAGAGGACATAGCACATAGTGGTCATTTACATAATGAAGAAACTGCTGTAAATGTTCTTTGTAAATATGAGGTATACTCAGCTTATATATTTGAATACTTGTATCAGCATTTAATTGAACCCTAGGAATTTCATGATATTCCTATTAGATGTCAGCTGAATTTTGTTTCAGTAAGAGGTCTTTTTTAAGGATTTTTGGTTGTAGTAAAATAGACCTCTGGTTGCAGCTGTTAGGTTTTTTGCAGAAGACCCATCTTTAAATTAAAGTCTGTAAATCTATAAATCCAGGACTTACTTTTTCCAGGCAATAAAAATTTACCATAATTAACTGTGCATATTTATAGTTCAGAATACACTATTCTGATTAAAAAAAAAAAAAAAAAAATTCTCTTGAATGTTGAGAATTTTTATGTATGTATGCAAAGTTTTCTGTGATTCTTAATAATTGTAATAAAGGATCAATGTCAATTTAATAAATATAAGATATTTATAAACGTTATATTTTGAGAATTAATCTTTTCAAATTGTATGCTTTGATATATTATAATGTCATTTTCTGCCTTATTATTTAAAATACTGGATGTTTTGTTCATGAAAAGAAACATGATATGATGATTATTTTACACGTTTGACGTGACTTAAATAAATTCCCAAAAAGAAATTTACGAACACATTCAATACCTTAATATATATATATTCCAAGTTATATAAATATATTTATACAATAATTGAATCTCAGTGAATGATTATGTGATTTTTTTAAGTACACATGAACAGGGCCTGATTATCGCACAGGCTGACAAGGCCTCGGCCTAGGGCACATCTATCTAGAGGCATCAAAATAATTTTTTAATTTAAAAAATGCTATTTTTGGAAAAGATTTCCTTAAAAAAAATTAACCAAAAGTTAGCTAACGATAATAATCTTTAGTTGAAATTAGGGATTTTTTAATATCTTTTAACCAATTATCCAATTAAATAAAAAAAAAAATACAACAATTACCTAGATTATGAAATATACCAGTTTTCGTGGAGATCGGTCGAATGATATAACATTTTATAGCGGACCAAAAAATCTACATAAATTTTCACTTGCAGACTTACAGTTATATAATACAAATTAAAGAACTTTGTATCATCCTAATGGAAAATATCTTTACATTTTCAGTAGTAATTGGTCATGTGTTCATATTTACATACCCGCTGACTTCGTATGGTATGAATGAGGTAGATTAAGATTAAAAAAGAAAACAGTATTATAAAGGATATCTTTGTAAAAATTCACATTTCTATGCAAGTGGATTCCAACAGTCATAGAAGAAAGATTACCTCTGCACCAATAATAATAATAATTTGAGATCTCGTTGCAAAAGAAGTTAAAACTAATTTCTTATGAAAGTGATGCTTTAACTTTTTTACCATCAGTCAAACTTTGTGCACAAATTAGATTTAAAAAAAAAAGGGGGGGGGGCACCAAAATCGTCCTGGGCCTTGGGCCCCAACAGGTGGTAATCAGGCTCTGCACATGAAATAATTTAAACACATCAAAGAGGTAAATTAACAAGTATGCCAAATGCGAAGTACGCTACTCCAAGTACGTTGTTGACTATAAAATGTAATTAAACAGTTGATTGGTTATGTCATATATTTTAATTATCCAAGTGTAATTTAAAAAAATTTTTTTTTTTATAGGTTCATTTTTCTAATCTTTAGTGAATGAAGTAACAGATAACAGCTTAATGAACAACATTATTTGAATTTTTTTTTCAAAGAACAATTCACACAACGGCTTATAAAATGTTGTACATTTACACAGTTGAACCTTGTACATTTTCAAGCAGTAAGTAGGTTTCATAAAATTTAGAAACAGACAATCCAATGAAAAAGGCATAAATAATCCAATCAAACGAACCAAAATTAGTAATGAGTATCATCTGCATCACATGCAATCATTTTCAGACACACAAAAGATAATGCAGTATGTTTATTAACAAGTTTTCACAGAAGCAAAATAAAATGCTTTTTACTAATATACGCCAGACTGGAATTTGTATAAATTGGATATAAAAAAAACATGTTAGTTCAGTTTTGATAGTTAGAAAAATCAAACACTGAATATAAATCATCCATGCATTTTCTCCCCCAATAGAAAATCCACAGTACACAAAACACAGAACAAACAAGCATGCAAAAGATGAGAGGGCAACATCAAGCACAAGCAAAGAAATGCTTATGGACACAAGAAAGCACAAAAGAAAAAAAAAATGCAGCAGACTGCTTTTCAAAGCTACCTGAACACATAGGTTTTGTTGCACTCTTCAAACTTGGCTTCCTTTTGGGGGCTTTGAAAGGATGGGAAACAGAATTTAAAAGCTACACAATGCATAAAGTTTGGGCACACATACAAATATATTAGTAAGTAAAGCATTATAAATCCATGACAATCTTTCTTTGTTTTAATAACATACATAATCATGCAATTATAATTTACTAAATAATATTTAAATAAAATTTAGTGAAGTCAAAAAATGACCACGTAAAATGTTATAAAGTACATGTACTGAAATTCAAATGAATCAAAAATAATAACTGAACTTTTCATGCATTAAAAATCTAAGCTGGAACACTTTGGATACCAAATAATCGAAATACTAACTAATTTAATTGTTTTTGGTATCAAAATATCTAAAAGAATGCCAATTTAATGCTAAGATTGTAGCCACTAATCGGTAGAAATTAAGAGGCAGAGTTTTATCCCTCTAGCAGTATTTTCGGAAATTAATAGAATAAAACTGATGAAGGCAACCAAAACATAAAATTTTCAGCATGACTTGATTGCGAACAAAAGTTCTGCTGAGCTAAGGCCTGGATATTCAGGGACTGATTTACGGTATGAAATTTGAGGCGTGTGCCCAGGGACCTCACCTCAATTAAAAGCAACCCCAAATTATCCTTAACATAAAAAAAAAAAAAAAAAAAAGATTCTTTTAAAATTTAAGTTTTTTTATCAAAATTAATAGTTGATGTAGCTCTAGTTATTATTCTTAGTAATCAATCAAGTACTGATTTACTGCTGGGAATTTGAGGGAATGTATTTCTGTGCGTGTGAGTGTATGTGGAAGGGTATTCGTAGTTTACCTTAAGGGCCCTCTTCACTCACCGCCGCCGGAAGCCGAAGCTAATGTTATTATATGGGAATTTTTTCTTTACAAATAACTTATTAACTAATACATATTTTTAAATTCTGTTTTCACATTCTGAAAATTCCCAGCTGTTAAATGGACAGACCTTTTTTTAAAAATTACTTTTTTAATTTCTTATATTTTATTTTGAAGATGCAAAATACGAATTTCCAATATGTAAATTTTTTTCATTTTGCACTTAAAATATTAATAATTAAAAAAATACATTTTTGAGAAAGGTCAGTCAATTTAACAGTTGGGAATTTTCTGAATGTGGAAAACAGAATTTAAAAATATGCATTAGTTAATAAGTTATTTGTAAAGAAAATTCCCCCATAAAATAACATTGGCTCGGGCTTCCGGCGACGGTAAGTGAAGAGGGCCGTTAAATGATATTTTTATGAACATGACCTTAAAATTTACAAACAACATGGTAAAGGACCCCATAGTTGTGAATGGCGTATGGCCCTCAGATGGGTAAACAGTTCCTGTGGATATTAGGTTGAAATAATTCTTATATTTTCATCAAAAAGGAAGTTCACATAATTGTTCTGTTATTTAGAGTTGATAAAACTCTTAAAGAAAAATACAAAATATATCAAATTTAAATTTCACCACAAAGAAAGATTGTTTTATGCAAATACTATTGCAGCTATATTAGCTACAGTGAAGTAAAATAATCAAAACACTAAAAACATGCACAATACTAAAGCATATTATAAATTAGTTTCATTACTAAGAAATAACTATGTTAAACTATATGAAACTATGTTAAATAAGCTCTATAACAAGAAAATTAAAGTTTGTTAGATACTGAAAAATGAATCTGCAACTAAGTTAAAAGTGAAAAAGACTATTTTAAAATAAGAATAAAGTAGACATAATTTTAATATTTAGTTAATAAAATTAAATTCCTATAACTAACTTTTTTCTATTAATTTACAAAAAAAAAAAAGTAAAATGGTGGTAGAAAAGAATATATATATATATTTTTTTTCATTTTAATCATTTTTAAAAAGCAAACCTTTAATCGTTTTAATAATCAATTATAATTAACATAAATACTATTAAAAAGATTTTTATTTTTACAATATCCTTTAGCCTTAAAGTTGTACATTAACCTACATGTATAAGAGTATGCAGCAATTTAAAAAAGCTTACTGTTTGAGCTTGGTAGTGACTTTGAAGATTGAAAAACACTTCTCCTTGCTGGGGGAGCACTGCTAGCTCGTTTGGGTGCAGTTTTTGTTGCAGAAGACTAAGGAGAAGAAAAAAGTACATTAAATAACAGTTCAATAATAATAATAAATAAAAATAATAATGATATAAAACACCATGCTTCATAAAAAAAAAAAAAAAAAAAAAAAAAAATTGAAATTCAGACATCTTAAAATATTAAACCTACAACTCATAATTATTAGCACAGTACATAAAGATTGCGTAATTTTAGAATATATCCTAATTTATTTCATTAAGGAGTTAAAAAAAGATTCTTAAAACCGAAAAAAAAAAAAAAAAAAAAAAAAAAAATCAAAATTTTGAGTATATAAAAGAGCAACATTTAAATAATATTTTATAAAATTTTCATTAAAAATTTTTAAGAATCAACCAGTTATCCTGGTTTCTGGAGACCCTCCAGAAAAGCAATGGACATGGTTTTTCACAAACTAATGCACCAATCTTATTGATAATTTTGCATACTTCTTCAAAATTGAATTGCCTAGAGATTGAACTTTTTTTTTTTTTTTTTTTAAATAACTAATTTTACAAGGTTATATGTTGGGTAAAATGTACTGAGAATTGTCTTGCTTTTTCAGACAACTCTGCCAAAAATTGTAATCCTTTTTCAAATCATTTAAGCACTAGTAAATTCTATTTTGAAGAAAGGTGCAAAATTTTAATAAGATTGGAGCATTAGGTTTTGAGAAAATGTGTCCACCACATTTCTTAAGGGTCTCCGGAAACCAGAACACAGTGGCTGAATTTAACAAATTTTTTTAACGAAAATTTTATAAAATGTTGCTTAAATGTTGCTCTTTTATATGCTCAAAATTTTTTTAAAAAAAATTTATTTATTTAAAAAGTAAAATAAAATAAAATAAGTGGGGGAAGGTAGAAAGAGGAGAGAGACAGAGAGTGGGAGAGAAATTATGCTTTTATCTCAGAAACTCAAAAAAATACTTATTTTGTCAAACTGTTTTTTCTTTGACAAGTCCCAGTGCACCCCTTCCCATGCTTTAGAAGATTTACTTGAAAAAATAAAATTTGACAAAATGGTATTATTGCAGTAATCTATGAAGATACAGTGAACAGATCTCAAAAATGCAATTCTCTATATAATGCACAACTTCTCAGATATAAACAATGAATTTTGCACTTAAGAGACGCTCACATTCTCACACTGTAAAAATCTTTTACCCTGTGGGATACATTAGTGTTTCTTTATCTCCTTAATTTGGAGTTTTTTAATGAAAAAAATTCTATTATTACAATTTTTATTCATTTATTTTTTTGAAAATGACTAATGTAATGAATGACTCGGTACAGGCAAACTTGGACAATGTTTATATTTTAACAATGAAATTTATGATCTGCCCAAATTCTGTTCTAAAGAATGTAGTAACTTAAAAAATACCCTACTCTGTTTTGATACGCTTCAGGCATATTTGGCCATAATCTGCCCAAATTCTGTTCTAAGGAATGTAGTAACTTAAAAAATACCCTACTCTATTTTGATAAATTTCAGGCATATTTGTCTACAGATAACTTTAATAATGTGTAATAAAATAAACACTTTTTTTGCCAACATTGTTATTTTCTTTATAAAAATGTTAAAGTTAAAATAGGGTAAAAACAATTAAAAAATACCTTACATTAAATCCTTAAAAGATGAGCTTATATATTTCGGTTCCGACCGGAACCATCTTCAGAGCTCGACGACGACAAATGCTCGGAGGCTCATTCTCTATCTTCTATGTAGAGAATGAGCCACCGAGCATTTGTTGTCATCGAGCTCTGAAGATGGTTCCGGTCGGAACCGAAATATATAAGCTCATCTTTTAAGGATTTAATGTAAGGTATTTTTTAATTGTTTTTAATGAATTTTAATCCTTTTGTAAATAAAAATATGTATTAAAATAGGGTTTTTATTTAATATCTTTTGAACCAATTATCCAATTAAACAAAAAAAATTATAAGATTTAAAAAAAAAAATTTTCATATACCATGTTTTAAATTTTCTGATGAATCATAGAACTCTTATCAATGTGCATACATTTTTTAAAATGATAATGACGTCAATTTTTGTGAGATGCATAATTTAACCTTTTATAATTTTTACTTTCCGAACACTATAGTGAGGAAAGTATTGTAATCATGTCAAAAATCCGAATTCGAGATTTTGATGTTTCTATACGTTTTGAGGTTCCCTGAGTCCGTTTTCACTATTTTTACGGTGATGTATGTATGTGTGTGTGTATGTGTGTATGTGTGTATGTTTGTGAACACGCTAGCGTCTAAAGGCTTTGTTCGATTAACCTGAAAGTTGGTACGTATATTGTAAGTCACCATAGTACGAACCCTATAGATTTTGGTGAATCTAGCACTTATAGTTTTTTTACAGGGACACAAAGAAAAATTCTTTATCATTATGGCCTATGGGACCAAAATCTTAAAAGTGCGATAGCATCTAAACGCCTTATTCAATTGAGCAAAAATTTTATACCCATATTATAGGTCACAGATACTCAATCTGTATAGATTTTGGAGAATCTAGCACTTATAGTTTTTTTACAGGGACACAAAGAAAAATTCTTTATCATTAAGACCAATGGGGCCAAATTTTTAAAAGTGTGATAGCGTCTAAACGCCTTATTAATCTGAGCAAAAAAATTTTACACATGTTATAGGTCGCATTTGCACCAACTGTATAGATTTTGGTGAATCTAGCACTACAGTTTTTTTACAGGGACACAAAGAAAAATTCTTTATCATTATGGCCTATGAGACCAAATTTTTAAAAGTGAGATAGCATCTAAACGCCTTATTCAATTGAGCTGAAAATTTGTATGAATATTATAAATCACTGTTGCACTAACTATAAGCATTTTGGTGAATCTAGCATCGATAGATTTTTACAGGGACAAAACGAAAAATTCTTTATCATTATGATCTAAGGGCTCAAAGTTCAGTAGCGTTAAATAAAACCTCGTGTGATATATGGAGAAAAAAACACTCTATTATGGTTTTCTCTCTTTTGTTTGTTTAGCAATTCCTCTTTCTTTATTTTATCTACAAAACTGTTAGTTACTCAATGTTCGGAAAGTCGAGTGGAGTCACTCCAGATTTTTTAACGTTGATGTTTAATTAAATGTATTTATTTTTATGTTGAAAGAAAATGAACTCGTAAATTTTTTTGGCAACAATTAAATTATAGCTAATATTTTAATGGCTATTTTAACGCTATTAGGATGTTATTTTTCTATTTTAATTATTTATAAGAAAACTAATCAAAAATCGGACTTTGAAGTATTGTGTTGGCACCGGGTTCTGAGTTACTGTGAAAGTTTCAAATGTCTAGCTAGCTGGGAAGTTAGTTAAAATTCGATTGCAAGATTTGTACCGGACAAACAGACAAATAAACAAGAATAGAAGTTAATAAAAACATGGTAAAAATTGATCTGTATAATGCAAAATTCTATATAACGAATGACCTTGTGCTTTTAGGTTTGCATTATAAAGATCCTTTATTGTATTTTAAAATCCTAAATTCAATAATTTTTTTATTCCTTAAATAGTTTTGCTTTATGGAAATAAAACAATATAAAGTAGTTATACACAATATATAATTTTTCACAAAATTACCTGTAATGGAATTATTATTAAGAATTTTCATGTTAAATGTAAGAAATTTATTGATTCTGAATAATGAAACTTTCTGAATAATGAAAATTTTTTTTTCACTTAAAGTGAAAAAGAAAATATATATATATATATATATATATATAATTTAAAAGTTTCATTCATTGAAGATACTGATTCATATAAATGCAGTTGCTGATTACTATACAATACTTATTATTGCACTGCATATATACGGTTTCATAAAATTACATTAGATAAAAAATATTGATTAAGAACGTTTTCCATTATGTTGCATACTTCAATTATGATAGCAGTTATATTCTCATACATAAAAATGTATCAGTGCAGTAATGTCACATAAACAACTAACCACACTAATTAAGCATGCCTCTATTACATAACTGATTATATTATTTTACAAAAAACAGGATGCAATCTTTCATATATATATTATTTCTTTCTCTGCCCCCCCCCCCCCAAAAAAAAAAAAAAAAAAAAAAAACTATACAAGCTATAAAATTTTATAATGTGGTTTAAGAACAGAACAGAAATCTTTTATTTTCTCCTCTCAACATCAACAGATCAGGCAATATATTTTTAATTATAAATTATCATGGAAAACACACCAAAATTAAAATACAAAACACTTTTTGTAACATGTCAAAGTTTAACAAAACAAAGAATATATTTTCATGCATAAAATAACAATGATTAATAATATTTAGTATTTAACTATCTGCAATAATGGGGGAAAATAGCAAAATTAAAAAAATTTATTCTCTGAAACATACAATTTTTATATTATTCGAAATTTAATGAAGCAGTAAATCTTAACACACCACACTGTAATGCGATTTACAACCTCATAGTATAACAGAAAAGTATCATGCTGTAATACAACTTTTAGAGCTCAAAATTCAAAGTTTATTTCTTAAAAAATGGAGAAGTTAAAAGAAATAACACTATTTCAAATTAATTTTATATTTTTAAAATAACACCGTATTCCTAACGTTTGCTGTTATGCCCTAATTATTTCAACCATGATGGAACTCTAGTAGGGATGATTGTGAAATCATGAAAAAATACTTGCAATTTTGGTAAGGAAAGTTTTTGTATGGGGAGAGAACATATAATTTGTTGCAGGGAGGTCTAGTCCTCTCATTATATTAACCCGTTAGTAGTCGCTAGTTGGTCGATTTGCCGCCCATCCTTCACTATTGCCAGATTTTTTTTATTCAATAGCCACCAAAAATTTTTAGAAGTGACATTTGATATACATAAAATGCGAATAAAATCGAAGAAACGTCGATCACATCACTTCTTAAAATTATTGGTGACAGTTAAATAAAAAGTGCGCAATCTGTAATAGGTAGCGCTGTCTATAGCGACTACTAACGGGTTAAATAGTTTTAATTAGGTTTAGCAGTCATATAAATTTGATATTTTAATCTAATTTTATAAATATAACTATGAGAAAAATAAATTCTGGCACTGAAAAGGAAAAATTACTTGAAACCAGACAAATTATCTGAACACAGTTACTCCTGCTCTAGAACAAAAGATTGCCAGAAGGGTGTTCCTTTTTGAAGCACTTTGCATGTTTTTCTTTCTTTCTTTTTTTTTTTTTTTTCTATTTTACCTATCTTTTATGAATAATATTTCATGAACTTTAAAAGTAAACTACTACTTTTGCTTTCATATATGTCTTGTGTACGTTATAATCACAAGCTTTTGCAGGAATGTTGTAAGAGGAAAAAAAGTAGTGGATATCGACAAAGGACAATATTCTAGTGCTAAGAAAGTGTTTTCAGAAGGTCACGTGGCAAGTAAAATATATTACACATTAATACACATTTATAAAGACCTTTAAACGCTTTTTTAACACACAATATAACAAACATAACAAGATGGGAGATCATATATAAAAAAAAAACCAAGTGTTTGTAATTTTCACAAAATTGAATTTTTCAATTTAAAAATATTGTACAATTAGATGTTTATATTTTTAAAAACATTTTTGTAATTGGAAGTAATATATATATATATATATATATATATATATGTATATGCGACCACTAGTTGCAGAGATAAAAGCCTCCTAAAAACTTTTCTTTGCACCTTTTAATACATATAATGTACTAACGTTCCAGTCTATGGCACAAAATAATGAGTCTTTGTTATTTTAATTCAAGCATTTTTATTCACATATATCCACGGGCAAGCAAGGCAATGGATTTTCTGGTGAGTTACCTGATTTTGGATAGGGACTAGCCACAATTTTAGATAGCTATTTAATTGTGCACTCCTATTGTTTGTGCTTTATATTTTTCTCATGGATTTTCTAGATTCTGTCATTTTCTGGATTCCAATTGTCTAGCATTTCCAGGGTTCACAGAAATATGTCTGTGACTTAATTTTACCATGCAAACCTGACCACCACAAAAAAAAAAAAAAAAAAAAAAAAAAAAAAAATGATGGTTATATTAATGTTTGTAAAAATATTTTCCAAGTTCTTCCACTTTTTGATCCCTTGTGTTTAGTATTGTACTGAAAGCAAGTTTACAGGGGCAACTTAAGAATTATTAACCATGTGTAATTTTCAATAAGATTTTCCTTAATTTAATTTTAATTCTCTGATAATTATTTTAGTGCTGACTCTAGGCTAATTTAGCAGGGTGCTCCACCCTGCTGCCCTTTCTCAATGCATTTTAGCACCATGCGGCCCTTTTCAAAACATTTTGGCACCAAGTAGCCTTTTCCAACATTTTAAAATGTTCAGAGGCTTTTAGATACTTTTCTTTATAACTTTTCAACCTTCTAGGAATAGTTCTACAGCATTCCTGGAAGAACAACTGTATATAGTCTATATATATACATCTAAAACTAGTAATTTACTTTTGTCATGTACAAAAATCACAACAAAGAAGACTGCAAATTATGCCCTTTTTGAAAATAGGCTACCCTTTTTATTGAATTCCTCCCAGCGGCCCTTTTATTCTAGAATCAACACTAAATTTATTTACATATATATGTGTATGAGTGTCACACCTGAAACCTTTTTTCAGACTATGAACATGAAATAAAAAAAAATAAAAATGCAGACAAAAAAAAAAAAAAAAAACTATTTAACAATTTTCTTTTTTCTTTTGGACTTTATGGCCATAAAATATTACTTATAGTAAGATGAAAAATCGAGTTTAAAAAGATAAATCAGTTTTACTCTTGGATATTTGTTTTCTAAGTTGCTTGCAAGACATAAAGCATTCGATAATCAAAGGCAAAAGTTAAGCAATGATGGAGCATGCAGGAAGCTTCATAAAATAAAGCAAAAGCCCTAGAAATTGATCTACTCACCCCTTCAGCTTCACTGGTTTCAGAGTGCTTATTTAAATAAGAAAAGGAAGATATAAAAGAAAAGTAGATAAAATAAGAAGTGCAGAAAAATAAGAAGAAATTTAAAATAATAAATACTAACACAGTGTACATTTTTGATGGGAGGGAAGGGATTGGGAGAAAGTAATGTAATAACAAGTAAAGAAATTAAATAACGAAACAAAGAAATTTCCCATTAAAATGGGGAAAAACAAAGAAATTTATCAACAACCAAAAATATTTACAATTTTTACACATTATACATATTTAATTAATTAATTATTATTTTAAGCAAAGAAACTTTTATGCTCATATTATGCCTAATTATACTATAATGCATTAAAAGAAATGAAATTGTACATTTATTAAGACTAAATATACTGATTAAATGAATAGCTGTGTTTTAAACATATTGTTGAATTTAAATAAACAATCAATAAAGGAAGAAAAAAATAAGCATAAAGCATACAAAAAAAGATCAAGTATAAAGATACTAGTTAAAACATACTAGTATACAAAAAATCCTAATTAAAAACATATTAGGATACAAAGATACTAGTTAAAAATCTATAGCTCAGACTCAGTATCTAAAATTACAATCATAACTTTCAATCAACTGGCTCACTTCTTCATTTGATTTGAAGTGACCTTAAGTTACAGATAAACTTTTTAAGGCAAAAGAATATTGCAGTAAAATGCACAGGAAATCTATATGTTGCAACCAAAATGCTGCAGCTGCACTCGTGCCTACTTTATTTGCCTGATGATGGATTGTGCAATTTTAGCATGAAACAACTGCTGTGAGTTCCAGCAATTTATTATGTTTGCTTAAAAAACATATATATAGTAGCAAAAAAAAACTGCTATTTTTATATTGACTAAGAACTAATGCATTAAAATTTATTTGTATTCTTTAATTTAGAAAATGGATCATTTTATCCTACTTCCTACTATCAATCTGATCGTAAGAATAATGACAAGACAATAATTTGGTTTTATACACACTCCATTATTGTTACAGTTCAAGATGGAAGATACATGGCATCCTGTATTTAAACATTTTCGACATATGTTAAAAACAGCTTTAGAAACAATTTTATTTCATATGCATTTCTGAGTGAGGGAAAGCTACCAACTTTCTCAACTCTTCTTTAAATATAGTAGCAACATTTAAAAAATATTAAAGGCTATAAACCCTTTAGTGGCTTCAAACCCAGAATAAATTAAGTCTGCAAGTAGTTAAATTAAAACTAATTGGCATTTTGATTTTCTAGTTTAGGTCACACTATACTCAGGTTAAAAGAAAGGAAATTTCCCTATCATTTGACTGAATTACAGAATTAAATGCCTAAACCACTAAGCTAATGAGTACAAAACTTTGAATAAACATCATAAAACGAAAGAAACTCTCAACAATTATTAAGAATTTCTTGCATTTTATGGTGTGCATTGCTGCTTTGATTGCTGCACTTGTGCCTACTTTGTTTGCCTGACAAAGTGTCGTGTTTTCTTTCAATCCGAAACAATTGTTGTGAGTTTCTTGCATTTTATAGGTGCATTGCCGCTTTCATTGCAGCACTTGTGTCTGCTTTGTTCACCTGACAAAGGATCGTGTTTTCTTTCAACTCGAAACAATTGTTGTGAGTTCCTTCCATTTTTAAAGTTTTGTACTTATTATTTTAAAACACCAGTTCTGTGGTGCTTTTTTATTAAACTACTTGGCTGCCTTTCCTCAGCTTCAATGAATTTACCTTATCCTAATTTTAAGCTTAATTTTATTAGGATCAGTTTCATATTTCAGTTTTCATGCAATTCTATAGTATTTCCCATCCAATAATGCAAGTTTATGGGAAATATTGTCTTATTCTGTCATTTTCAGAAAATTGCAATTTTCGAATAGCTTGTAAAGATATGCTGATCATGCCAGTATCATAAATGATATTTTAAACTAGTCCAGCATTTCCTTACAAAAAAAAAAAAAAAAAACCTCTTACTACACATTTACCCCCCCCAATATTTAGAAAATCATAATTTTCTAAGCTTCTTCATGACAAAAAAGTGTATTAATTGAGCTTAATTTTATTTCACGCAATGAAAAACTATAAATGATTTGTCAAAAAGTGGTGGTAAAAAGGAAAAAGAAATTAAAAAATAGTTTTATAAAAATTTTAAAAAGAAACTATACTACTTGTATCATTAACATACAAGGCTAATAATAATCAATGAAGAATTTCTTCCATTTATCAAAAAATGTTTGTATTTATTAAAAATGTATAGATACATTGTATAATGTGTAATATATTTAAAACGTATCTGTGGAGTATAAAAAAATTAGAAAAAGAAATGAATTAAAACAAGAGGAAAAAAAGAGAGCTATAACCACAAAATGATTAAAACTTAAAAACTGACCGACAAAAAGGTAGGAGACAAAGTTTTGAAGATTACTTTAAATCACTTATACTGCATTAGAACAGAAATGCATGAATATTAATTTATTGTAAAATAAAAAACATGACAAAACAAGGTGTATTAAAAATACACTAAAGGAATTAACTACTCATTTAAATGAAATAAAATAATTAATATATATATGTGTGTGAATGAAAAACGATTTTATTTTGTTATTATTACTATTATTATTATTATTATTTTTTTTTTTTTTTGGTGTATTCTTTAGCTACTGAAGAAAGAAAAATTCAAATTATAATTTAGAAAACATTTAAGGTTTATTTTTTAGTCAAAGCAATACAAATTAATTACAGTATTGTTATTATTCCTAACGCACAAATTTCAATTTTAAGCTAATTTTTAAATAAAGCTGTAATTTGAAAAAGTTTTTCCTTATAATGTTGTTTCAAAATACACTAGGTCAATTTAAATTTATCTAAGAATTATTTAAATTCCCACTGAAATAATAATAATAGAAATAATAATAACAATGCATTGTCAATTATTCGTAGATAACTAAAAATATTAATTACATTCAGAGCAAGTGATTTTTTTTTTTTAAGAAAAAATATCCTTCATAGCTACATTCATTATTATTTAATGAAATAAATGATACAAAATTAAGTGAAAATATAAATAAGAATGACATACTTTCATTTTAATTGTTTCTGTAATTTTTACCGACATCTTCAGTCAATGTTTTGCTTATTTAGATTACCGTAAATAATTATTCAAAAGCGAAAGTATTATTTTATTAACATTGTAGCAATTGTAATTTAAGACAAGAAGCAATAAAGAAATAATAGAAACTACATTTAAAACTACATCTTCACGACGACGTCGTACACAGTGACAAAAATCCATCTTATTTATTTTACTTCAGAAAGTTTCGGAGTAAGTTTTATTTAACTTTTGGATTCTCCCCCATCTCTAAATATAAACAGGAGAAATTGGAACGTGACAGATAGCGCCATCTAGTAACTGCCGGTGTAACTAAGCAGGTAAACAAGGAAGACAACAATACCACGTGCGTTTCGTTTTTGCTGCTGAATACTAAACAGGTTTTGGCAACGATACTTTTGCCTTCAATAATATTCCATTCCATCTCGTAAAATAATAAGGTTAAAGGGGAAAAATAAAGATGAATCATAAAAGCGTTGTAACAATATTCCAGTGCCATGGATATTCTATTTAAATAAAATGCCAAGAGAGTATTTTCTAACAAAAGCATTTAAATAAGTTATGTAAGAATAGTTTTTAAACAGGAAGTGCTGTATGTTATTTTCCTTTTTATGCGAAAAATGCACATAACAAATTATTTTAAAATGCCCACTATTCCAGAATTATTTAATACACAGCTACACATTCAAGTTTTGAGATACAGCAAAATTTTATATCGAAATCGAAAATAAATAATTAATGATGTTGCGATAAACGCTCATTTAATTAATCTGCGTTTTCCTGCTATATAATTTTAAAGAACAAAATATTTATTTCAAAATATCTATTAACCCTCTGGACTCCTATTTCAAGCGTGACTCAGTTTTTATTTGAGGCGCTAATTTGTTGCGTCACATTCGATATCATTATTATTATTATTATTATTATTATTTTTTTTTTTTTTTCATTTACTTAGCTTCCGATGTGTTAAAACCAGATTACATGTAAGTAAAAGTTATTCTGCATTGAATGGACAACGAAGAAAATGTAAGTCGATATAATAAAGAATTTATTGATATTAACACGATAAATAATAATTTTTAAAAATTCAAATTACATATTTAAAACAGTTCGGACCTGTTCACAAGAAACTGGAAAATAATTAGTTGTTCAAAAGGTGATTAAGTTATGCTTGAAGAGACGACCCTTATAAGTCGCGTTTTGAAAATGTTTTGTATATTATTGTTGGTAAGGCTCAATCCCGGTTTTAATTTTTTGGAGCCTCTTTTTGGAAAAAATAATAAAACTTTAGTGAAAAAAAAATCACACTATTTTTGAGAAATTGCTGTTTATTTTTGAGGGGGAAAAATTATCGCTTAATTTAAACGATTATATTTTAGCAGTCTAATTTCATGTTTAATATAAAGCTCACGATGTTTCATTAAACCAAGTGTATGCAGTTATTGAAAAAAGGATTCGGCCTTCAAAATATTCATAATTTTAAATAGTTTTGCACTCTTTTTTTTTTTTTTTCTCAATTTGATTAGGGAAGTCGCAAAGAGCAAAGTGATAAAGGGATGTGTAGCAGTTAATAATTATGAGGAGCTACAAATTTAAACTAAACGTAAATGGTGCAACAAAGATCTTGTATAGGAAAGTTTAAGATGCAGAATATGAAGAGGTTGTACAAATTAAACATGGTGTCGAAGCAAACGAAAGTATATATGTGATATCACAACTGAAAAAAGTAAAAAAAAAAAAAAATCATACTTTAGGGCGAACGAACTAATAGAAACGAAATGCATCACTTTAAACCACGGAAGAGAACGCTTATCCCCCCCCCCCCCCAAAAAAAAAAAAAAAAAAAAAAAAAAACAGGAAAAAAAAACAAAACAAAACAAAAAAAAAAGCACATAGAAACGCAAAGGGAAAAATTGAGACGCATTTGAAGTTCAGAAATTTTAACTTACTTTAAACAGGGCTTTTCTAATATGCATTTATCTAATTTTAAAATGTTCTAAATTTTAACTAAATACATACATCACAAAAATATATCAATATATTTTTTTTAATATATATATAGCATACTTGACTATTTCATATAAAATAATGATAATAATAATAATAGATTTAGTTGAAAAGTAAAAAATGGCCTTTGCGTGAAATTAACCTTAAATGGTGCTTATTATTATTATTATTATTATTTTAAGAACTAATTTCAAGTTGAAGAACGGTTACAACCAGGTTAATTTAAAGAGGGGGTGGGGACTATATATTTAAATTTTAAAGTTTATTTAATACAGCTGTCTATGACGTAAATAACAATAATACATACAATACTGCTTGTAAACTATAATTTTTCCAACGCATTCAAAAGTCGATTTTATTAAAAAAAAAACTTTAACTATAAATGATTTACTTCTAATCATTCTTTTTTACCTGTATTTTTTAATATTAATTTTAAACTGCACATCAAAACTAGATTAAAAATTGAAGATATTTACCTGAGATTTTGAGTCTGTTTCATCTTCTGTTCTCGAACCTGTAAAATAAATAATGAAAATAAAATTAGGACATAAATTCCAAACTATAATAATATTATCTTTTACGCATAATCTCGATAAGTGAAAAAATAAATTTACAAAGAAGAAATAAAAGAGCGACAAAAATACACATAATGAATTTTTAGAAGTTATGTTACAAAGAAATACACATGCATACAAAATTAAGTCAAATTGCTACGACAACTGAAACAGTTATCGCACAATAAGCAATATCAAAAGTAGATCCATGATTTTCTCCAACAATTAATTTGAAAAACTATTATGAGCAATAAACCTTTTTAAGTATGCAAAATCGAAGTAAAACTATGACATTCCAGAAATAATGTTATTGGATAATTCCGGTGGAAAAAGAAAACTATTTTACACGACAAAATCAACGTATGCTATAATTAATAATAAATAATAATAATAATAATAAATCTGGAGTGACTCCACTCGACTTTCCGAACATTGAGTAATTAACAGTTTTGTTGATAAAGTAAAGAAAGAGGAGTTGTTAAACAAACAAAAGAGATAAAACCATAATAGAGGTATTGAGTATTTTTCTCCATATATAACACGATGTTTAATTTAACGCTACTGAACTCTGAACCCGTAGATCACACTGATAAAGAATTTTTCGTTGTGTCCCTGCATAAACCTATAAATGCTAGATTCACCAAAATGCTTATAGTTAGTGCAACAGTGATTTATAATATTCATATAAATTTTCAGCTCAATTGAATAAGGAGTTTAGATGCTATCACACTTTTAAAAATTTGATCCCATAGGCCATAATGATAAAGAACTTTTCTTTGTGTCCCTGTAAAAAAACTGTAAGTGCTAAATTCACCAAAATCTATACAATTGGTGCAACTGGGACCTATAACATGTGTACAATTTTTTTGCTCAGATTAATAAAGCGTTTAGATGTTATCGCACTTTTAAAAATTTGGCCCCATAGGCCATAATGATAAAGAATTTTTCCTGATGTCCCTGTAAAAAAACTATAAGTACTAGATTCACCAAAATCAATAGGGTTCGTACTATGGTGACTTACAATATACGTACCAACTTTCAGCCTATTCGAACAAAGCGTTTAGACACTGGCGTGTTCACTCACACACATACATACATCACCGTAAAAGTAGTGAAAACGGACTCAGGGGACCTCGAAACGTATAGAAACATCAAAATCTCAAATTCGGATTTTTGACATGATTACAATACTTTCCGCACTATAGTGTTCGGAAAGTAAAAATTACACTGTTTCTCAATATGAGAAAACTGAAAAGTAGACTTATATACTTTATAGCAAGTTACTAAAAATGCAAAAACTAGGAATTTTCAATTTGTAACTTTTTTCGAAAAATTCATATTTTAATTAAAATATGGTAACGGAAGAAATTTTTTCTTTTTACATAAAAATGTCCTTCCGCAACTTTAACATTCATTGATTTCAATTCTCCATTACACTATGGTATGGGGAACTTAGGTAATCATGAAAATTTTCGACTTCTGTTATTTGAAATTTTTAAACATTTTTAGGTCTGAGGAATACGAAAATAACCAAACTGATATGGTGCCCGTCTGTAAAGTGTTTGTTAGTTTGTAAATATGTGTATACGATATCTCAAGAACAAATGGCTGTAAAGAAGTCGGACCAGCTTTAAAATATCACTTATGACATTAGCAAGAACCCTATTGGATTGCAACAATCTACCTCAAAATTTTCGTAAGTTCTTAGAAATTTACGATTTTCTTCATATGCGAGAATAGGGTGAAATTTCTCTTCAATGTACATTTAAAAAAGAATTAAAAAAAATATATATATATCGTAAAGATGTAAGACGAGTTTTTTCAAAATCGGTTATGGTGCTGACGTGAACATCATAAAGTATTAACTTTGAAAATTTCATAAATTATTCGGCGTTTACGAATTTCTTAGCACCGCATAACAGAGCATTTATTTTGCTTTAATGTGCATTAAATGAAATACACAGGCCTATAAAAATGAAGTTGACATAATTTGATTTGATGATTTTAGCTGATCTTTGTGTTTTTCGGTGTGCTGAAACCGAAAATGCAGCCCATTTTTCTCTATCACGTATAGAGTTTTGTCAATACAGGGTGCTTACCGACACAATTTCTTACATATACCATTCTAGCAATAGGTTGGTTGGATGGTTGGTATGGTTTTACGTTGCACTAGTGCTGCGCTATTACAACAACAGGTATTCATGATTAATTAATCATGGAAACATACTATAAAACTTGCCATATAATTATACTGGTGGAAGAGTAATGGAAGAAATTGTATAGGTAGGCACTCTGTATTGATAAAAATCTGTACGTGATAGAGAAAATCTGGTTTCATTTTCGGTTTCAGCACACCAAAAAATAAAAAATAAAGACCAACCAAAATTATGAAATCAAAATTTTACATGTCGACTTGTGATATTTTTATTGTAAAAATGTCGGAGCAGCTTTTAAATATTCAGTTTTAGTACCGGAATGAATATCATTAACTATACATATTCTACTTTGAAATTTTCATAAATTTTTCAGGATTTATGAATTTCTTAAATAATAATTTCTTACTTTAGATCCAAATTCGTTTAAATGTCCATTTTGAGGAATATTTTCATCGCAAGAATATCAGACAATTTTTAAAATATCCTTTATATACTGGTTTGAACATCATTGGCTAAAAATATTTTACTTTGAAAATTTTATAAGTTCTTTGAAATTCAATATTTTCTTAATTTTTTTTTTTTTTCTTTGTGCCAAAAAAAAAAAAAAAAAAAAAAAAAAAAAAAAAAAAACCCACTAAGTTCTAGACTTACCAAAATTAATATGATGACCTGTAACATGCGTACCAACTTTCAGCTCATTCAAAGAAAGTGTTTAGACGTTATCGTGTTCTCTCACATATATACACACATATATTACCGTAAAAATAGTAAAAATGAACTCAGTGACCTCAAAACGTACAGAAACACCAAAATCTCAAAGTCTGATTTTTGAAATGATTACAATACTTTCCTTACATATGTACGGTCGGAAAGTAAAAACGATCAAAATAAGGAAAAAAATATCGAAAAATTGTTGAATAAAAAAAATTTATATGCTTGGTTTTAGCGCGAAACCAATGAACATAAAATATTTAATTATGCCAGGAGTAGAAAATTCAACACATTAAAACTGTTTGAGATACAATGTAACACAAATACACTCCTTCGCCCTACGGAAAATCATCATAAAAATTATCAAAAACTTTCTATTCGAGAAAATAACAAAATAAAAGACGACCTCATGCGGTATATTTGAGAATCAGGAGAGATAAAAATGATGGGAAAATAAATCTCTCTTTCAAAGGACTGGGGAATTGAATGCCCAGAGGCGGATTTAAGGGGGGGGGGGGCAATAAAAAGCACTAACATTCTCAATTGGATGTTACAATTGTAAATCTTTCATTGATCTGGAATAACATATTGAAAACTCTTAGCCCCCCTCCCCCCCCCCCCCCAAAAAAAAAAAAAAAAGTTAACTTCTGGATCCGCCACTGTGAATGCCCACTGCATAAGCGGTAAGACAGGGAACAATAAGTAAAATAATGTGATTTTTACATTAATTGATTAGAAATGTCTCTAAGATAAGAGATTAGAAAAGTAAATTGCAGTTGAAAGTATATACGTTCAGACTATAAGCACTATAAAAGAAATAGCTTTTGGGCACTTAACAGCACTGACATATAGATGTGTGACAGGGAAATAAAAACATAGACACCTATATCCCCTTTTTTCTAATGTTATATAGGGAAATAATTATTTTTTAATTATGTCAGGGGTGGAAATGCGAAATAAAACTGCCTGGCACACAAAGTGGCACAAATATTCTTTCGCCCTACGGAAAATCATCAAAAAAATTATCAAAAACTTTCTATTCGAGAAAATAAGCAAAATAAAAGACGATTTCATGCGGTATATTTGAGAATCACGAGTGATAAAGATGATGGGAAAATAAATCACTCTTTCAAAGGACTGGGGGGATTAAATTCGTAGAATCGCTGCAGCATCAAATTTTCAGAAGAGATCGCCGATGATAGAATTTCAGAAATATGAGCAAAATTTCTCGACATTATGCTTTTTCTGACTGGCAGGTTTATCTAAATGTCGATACGCCCCTTCCATTATGATTTTTTTTTTTTTACCCGCTCTTGTAATCATGTGAATTCAAAAGAATATTGCTCAATTCAAATGAATCAGAAATACAGTGCTTCACTTCAAAAACAAATTTGAAAGACAGAGCATTCAAAAACATAATATATTTCTGAATTTGGGGGAAAGTGAACGTTAATATTAGATAATTTTAGGTCTAATTTCACCATAAATGATCTATAAAAATATTTTTTTCACTGCTCAATAAAGCAAAATTTTCCAAAAGGCATAAGGAATGATTATTTTTAAACGAAATTGCACTAAAGTAGGGGGTGATAGTATTGAAGTTATTAAAAATTTAATAGGGTTTTACGTTTTTTCTTTATATCCGGTAAATCTTTGTTTACAATTGCTTGCTATTTTTCCTCGACGTATGCAAAAGAATCGTTTGCGCTTGTGCTATTTTCTTTAAGTTCAAATAGAGTTAGTTTGCTATTATAAAAAATGGCAAATCACGTTCAAATTTAATGTATGTGAATGAAAACAACTGTACAATATTATGCCTTTAAAGAGAAAAAAATAATTTTTAAATGTTAAAAGATAAGCAGTTTAATCTGAAAATCGATTGAAACAGTTAATTTGACAAGGTACTCTGAATTAAGTTTGCTTTCACATTTAAGAATTCTGAACGTCTGCGATTTTCGTAAGTTTGTTTATATGATTTATATATGAACATATTGCCTTTAATCTTAATGAACAATTTTTACAATGAATTTAAATATTTTATTTCATTAAACTAAAAAATTCAAACTTAGATACGAGGCGACATGGATACAAAGAGTTGTAACGCTTTCCATAACAGTTTTATATCTAGGCCAACAGACATTTAGGTTATTAAATGTAAGTTTCGTTTTCGTTATAAAATGACACAATCAATGAATATATATATGTCATCTAGAGATGGTACATTTTCTATGAAGCAAGTTACTCACTTTTTTTAATGAGTGCAAGCGAATATACATGTACAACAGCCGATTTTTATTCTAATAAAAGATAGTATTTCCTCATTGTACTTGTACCTTATTTGCAGAGACTGTTTAGGTCTAGATTTTGAATTTTCCTTAGTCATACTCTTATTAAAATGAAAGTACATACTTTGGCAAAACTGAAGAAAGAATTTTTTGTAGAGTTAATTATGACCCCCTCAGGTCTTATTGGTGATCGATAGGTCTGTACTGTACGCTTGTAAGTCAATTGTCATAATCTCAAAACCCACTATCTGAAAAGGGAAAATAGTCAACAACCTTCTAAACTCAACGGCTAAATGGGAACAATTTTCAGTTACTGTCTGAAACGGAAAAAAAAAAAAAATCTTTTGAATTACCCAATACTAAAGTTGAACGGATGAGTTTCGCGTGTAAGTCAGGAGCATTTATATATACTTTTGGCAAAATTGTCAGAAAGGGAGGGGAGGACGGAAGTATTTTCACAAAATTTTCAGTGTTGTTTACTAAAATCAGAAATAACACAGGTCGACATGTAAAATTTTGATTTTATAATTTTGGCTGGTCTTCATGTTTTTTGATGTGCTGAAACCGAAAATGAAGCCAGTTTTTCTCTATCACGTATAGACTTTTGTCAATACAGGGTGCTTACCTATACAATTCCTTCCATTACTCTTTCACCAGTATAATTATGTGGCAAGTTTTATAGTATGTTTCTATGATTAATTAATCATGGATACCTATTGTTACAATAGCGCAGCACTAGTGCGACGTAAAATCATACAAACCAACCAAACAACCTATTGTTATGATGGTATATGCAAGAATTGTGTCGGTAAACACCCTGTATTGGCAAAAATCTATAAGTTATAGAGAAAAATGGGCTGCATTTTCGGTTTCAGCGCATCAAAAAACATAAAGATCAGCTGAAATCATGAAATAAAATTTTGTCAACTTCATTTTTGTAGGCCTGTGTAATCAGACATCATTGAACGACTATAGTCAGGTTACGTAAAAGGTTACCATCCTTTAATTGAGACAGGCTGATCAAAAATTTCCAGAAGCTTTACTCCCTGATTGTACTATTCATTCATTGAAGCTTTCCGATTCCCCAGGTGTGAGGGAGCGAGTGCGGGGAGAATCAAAGAAAAGCAGAGGGTGGAAAAAAGAGGGAATGATACACAACGAATCGATATCTGATATCGATTGGATATGGGAACGAAGGGAAGAAAATTTTTTTCCCATACATTCCACTTTTGAGTGTTTGTAAATCTTCCAGACCCTAAACAGAATACAGAAAAAGAATTTTGAAAAGAGGACTGATAAATCTAAAGAATGGAATATTTGGCTCTTTAGCTTTTACAATCTAAATAAATGATAAATCTATAATGTAGAATTGGAATTCATATGAATACATTGGCATTGGTTTGGAAAAAAGGACAGTAAAAAAATATTTCCGTTAAATAATTTTGCATTAAACAGTATTTTAAGAGAGAAGACAGAAAATAAAGAGAGTTGTTAAAGCTTCACAGTCTTTCAAAGAATTTACCTAGAGTATTCAGAATTAGAATTCACATTTAGGTATTGATTTATATAAAAAAGACAGTTAAGAAATTATCCTTCATTAAATACCATACACTAAACAGTATTTATGAACATCAATTATGATTACACAGAAAAACAAGCGTCTACAACTTTTTTAGGAGCTTTAGCGGTATATCCAGTACACTGATTTATAAATAAGGGCACTAAGAAAATTATCTTCCATCGATCAAACCGTACACTAAATTATTAAATCTTGACAATTAAAAGACAGAAAATGCACACTTCTAAACCTTAGACAGATTTTATTTTTTTTTAAAAAGGTAATTTATCATTGGAATCGGTACATATTTACTAATATGTAAATAAGGGTATAGTAGAACCTTGTTAACGTGAATCTCAAGGGGGATAAAAAAAAAAGTTATGTTCATGTTATCAGTAGTTCATGCTATCAGTAACTAATCTTCATTTTGACAGGGATTGTGGAAACAGTTCATGTTAAAAGTAATTCACGTTAACGAGGTTCGACTGTAATATGAAAATTGTCTTCAAAAGTTGATCCACGTTTTGATTATGAGAGCCCATTTTTCTTAATAAATAAATAATAATAATAATGTTGTGTAAAACTTTCTATTTTAGCAGCCACTCAGTTTCATATTTAGTATCAATTTAATAATGTTCATATGAATTAAGTATAGGGAGGTCATTTGAAATACTGAAATAAGGGAAATTTTATGTTATAAAACGATCATAACTTTTTAAAACAAAATTTTGTGAAGAAGCCTTTTTATGAATTTAAATTTGTGAAGGACCCACACTTCATGAATTTGAATTTTCTAAAAGGGCCCATGGAGAAGAATTTTATGAAGTGAAATTTTCAGAGGGGCATTTAAAGTGACCCAATTTTTGTCTGGATCGATTCATGATCTCAAATTACACTTTAATACATTTTCACTAACAATTATAACAAGATCAAAAACACATAACTCGCGACCCTAGTGACATTTCTACGAGCTTATCGAAATATTCACGATTGAAATTGATAAGTATATATTGATTGGCAAAAAATAGAACCAGTAAGAATTATGCTTAATTAAACAACCATATGATAGACAGTATTATCAAGATTGACAATTACAGTAGACTCCCGTACAACGCGGAGGCAGAGTTGCCAGATGAATACAACAATTTTAATTTTTAACACCACTAATTTTAAAGGAAAGCAACCGGTTTATACAAAAACTAAATCAGGTGTAACTGAACCAATAGACTGATACTCTAAAAATTTAGTGTTCTTAAAAAATAAAATTGTTGTATTTATTTGGCGACGTTGTACGAGAGTCTATTGCGTGGTATTAAAAAAAAAAAAAAAAAAAAAAAAAAAAAAAATCTATCCTTTGAAGAGTATTTCCTGAGATCTTTTCATGAAATATTATTTATTATTATAAGAACATTTTTTTTTTTAAAATACAAAATTAAACAGTTAAAATATTCAAATAAATTACAATTCTGAATCCTTGTAATGTTTGCTACCCCTCCTCCAAGTTTGCCCTATGACCTTAGAATCACCCTGTAAATAGTGATATCTAAAAAAAAAAAAAAAATGATATAATTGAATTTCTACTTCAATAAAAGCTTAATCTGAAAATTTTTCTTTCAAGATCGCGTGACAGCACTTTAAATATGACATTTAGTGACAGCTGTGCAAATATTATTACTTTACTTACATAGAAAAATATCTGGATATAAAAATCATGGCGCGTTTTCATTTAAAGAAGGATATTACAGGTAATGATTAATCATATTTCATATTCAATTCAAGAGGCAAGGTTGCAAACGTCTTGTTACATAAGATGTTTTCAGTGTGAACGACAGCAATAAATGTCACAGTCATTGCATTTATAATGGCACATGAAAAACATTCATATAGTTTCTACTTTTTACAGCTAAGACGAAATTTTATGAATAAAATCGCGATTTTCAAATTATATAAAATAAAAAGAAAGTTTTTCGATATAGTTAAATAAAAGAAAAGTACATATTTAGCTATAGCTGCATTGAGTAAAAATTAAAAACAGTAAATTTATCTCCAATTTAGAGTCTAGCATTGAATAGGGTACATTCGGTTGGATGCAGATATAGTTTGCATAATTTTTTTGAGCCAAGGATATCTACTCCCCCCATCCCCCCCCCCCCTAATGAAGGCAACTTTTTAAATTCAGATATTGGATGACATTTCATATATATACACACACACATACACTCCATAGCAATTTATAGTAACATGAGTTTTTTATTACAATTGCGCAACAAATTTTCACTATTTCTGCTGACTATCTCTATTATAAATAATTCTTGTAAATTTCCTAATGATTATTAAAAAATAATTCTCTTTTATGCACATTTATACAAAATTTTGTCCTATACCACCATGTTAAAAATTTAGAAAAAGCGGGATGGCAACGTAAACTGTAAGACGATTTTTAGCAAAAGTTGATAGGCACTAATTTAGGTCAAGGTGTAACTACATACCAATTTGTATGAAATTCTATGCAGTAGTTCCTGAGATACAGTTGCCACAAAATTTTCTCTCTCTCTCTCTTACTCACACACAGAGAGAGAGAGAGACACAGACAGACATTTTCTAAAAATGGCCAAATCATGCTCTACAGTTCTCAAAGCGTGTAAATCCATGAAAAACCCGGGATCGAAAATTTTTACGAATTCAATACTTTCTTCTATTGAATACAGAAGAAAGTAAAAACAACTTCAACAAATCAATTGAAAAACAGTGGTGGCACGATTTAATACAACCAACACCTCGTAATTCTGTAACGAAACCTTAGTAAAGTTTAAAAAAAAACTTCTCTTAAAATCATAATCCATTCTTTTAAGCTGCTTGATGTGGAAAGCTGACATTTTAATGCTGAAATTTATTTAAAATGGGCGCTTTAAATGCTTATGCCTCTACATTTCGCAACTCTCCAAAGAAAAGAAGAAACAAAACGCAAAAGGTTTAAAAAACAAAATTGTAATGTATAGGGTACCACGTGATTATTTCCTAAATTTATAGTCAGAGCTATATTTTTTTTAATTGAAAAAAAAAATATTTTAAAAACTTAGAAATAGTTAAAAACGCATGTCTTAAAAAAATGTAAACGCATATTAATAAATTATATTCAGTGTGGTTAGCTTTAAATTTTTTTCAAATTGCCTAACTTTCCTCGGACCATTTTCGGCCGTTTGTCCTGATTTTACTCTGACTTATACTCTTTATTTCTCAAAAAAATTTCACAACATTAGCGAACAGATAATGATTTATAATAACGAGCTTTCTAATATGGCTTATTTCCACAAAATTTGTCAAATTTTCCTGACTTCAAATGAAATTGAGAAATTGCTATCGAACTAAAGTGCGTTTTTCGCATAATATTAGAGATGCTCTACAACTTTGGATTTGTCTTTTTTATAGTATCTCTTACAGTTTTAAAGATAGAAATGTCGATTCCGCTGTTTACAACCGGGTGACGCTGTGACTGATCTTATCTAGTACCATATTGCCATTTTCACAATACCTAGACTTTATGTAGGGGAATCCTGGTTTAAGGCAACAGCTATAAAGTGTTCTCACGTTAAATTGGTGGAAGACTTTAGAGGACACCCTGTGTGTATGTGGTCGAAATCAATATTCAATGTAATTTAATCATATAGACTGTTTATTAAACAGTAATTTCATATACACCACTATCAATCGCTATTTAATCTGAATAACAGATCTTCAAATAATTTCCACTTCTGTCAATGTAACTACCATATACATACACAAAAAAATTATACTATTACGAAAATAAAATATTATAATTTTCATTACACAATTTCCTTTCAGCTTTTTTTTTTTTTTTTGGGGGGGGGGGGGTAAGCTTATTTAGCTAATAAAAACTATTAAAGATGAAGATTACCAAAAAACGCTGCAATTGATTACATTAAAATAAGTAATGAAAATAATATTAAGAAAGAAATAAGGAAGTTCCCATCTAAGAGCTTTTAATTAACATCATGTCAAGTATTTACAAATGCAGCGTTTTTAGTTTCGCATGACTTTATTAAACGCTCCGGGCAAAGTAAATATTTTTTGAACAAGTTCAACTATTCTTGCGTACAGTCAAAGCAATTATGTAAAAGAGATTCCAAGTTTAACACAGCATAGCTTAGCACGGAGAAACCATGTTTCGAAAAATTCAAATCAATACATATTATTTGTGTTACGAAAACACGATATTAATTAAAGCTCGAGAAAATTATCAATTGTCGAATGTAATTATTCTTTCAAAAGTTTCTGACCTTGCCAATTTGTAATTAAAAAAAAAAAAAAAAGAAAGAAAGAAAGAAACCAATATGGCACACGGTTTCGTGACCAAGCTTTTTTTTTTTTTTTTTTTTTAATTTTTTTTTTTAAGGAAATTCGTGACTTTCGTGACATAAGGATAATTTGACCCACCCCCCTCGTGCTCACTTTTAATTTTTTAATATACAACCGATTTTTATTTTAATCGAAATGTTCATAATTCTGAGATGTTGTTCATACAAGTTTTACATGTTTTAAAAATAAAAATCAATTATATCGGTTGTAATTAATAAAATCCTTTTCATTGTTACTACATCTTCTAAGTTTGAACATACAAGAAAAGTTTTTTATTGATATCACGATGTAATTATTTATCGCCAAGTAATTATTTAGATTCTTCCAATTGTTATTTAAAGTTTTTAAAACTTAATACATAATTAAGAGAAATTTTAAGAAGTGATTATTCTCTAAAAAACTTCAGAAAAACACTCGTACGGCTCTCTAACCAAAATCTGATTTTAACTCAAAAAAGAAAATTCAAAAAAATTTATTATGTGATATTATTCGAAAAATCCGCCCCTCTTTGTATGATTTAACGAATATCAATAATAAAATCCATATAAAGTGTTTTTACAATTTATATCAAATATTGCATAATAAACAACTAACAGTACTTTCAAAAGTACGAGGGCAAGTCAAAAAATATCCGCAATGTAGCTAATAACTTTTCTTACAGTGTTCATACGGAAGTCTGTCCTAGTTTATATTATTTTATGATGCTGCGGTCCTGCAATGAAAGTTTGATCCTAATTCCTCCATTTGTCTTCCTTTTGTTGCAGATACATCATGGCCGCTCCATTAGAGGTTTGCACCAAAGATTAAAAATGAGCAATGATCCGGTGCCTCCTCTGTATAGTCCTGATCTTGCCCCTTCTGACTACCACTTGTTTGGTCCACTCAAAGCGGCATTAAGAGGGGACAATACCTAATTCCGCGAACAGCCGGGGCCAATGTTATTCTATGGGAAAATTTGTTGCGACAATTACACAATACCTAATGTATATTTTTTAATTCTGTTTTCGCAGTCAGAAAATTCATAACTGTTAAATGAGTACTCATTTATGAAAAATTCATTTTTTTTTAATTTTTACATTTTAATTTTGAGTTCAAAAATGCGATTTTTCACAAAATGCATTTTCCTCATTTTCTAGTCGCAAAATGAAATACTAAAATTTTAAAAAATAAATTTTTGGAAAACAAGTACTAATTTAACGCTTATGAATTTTCTAAATGTGAAAACAGAATTGAAAAATATTCATTAGGTAATGAGTAATTATGTGAACAAATTTTCCCATAGAATAACATGGGCCAAGGCTGCCGGCGAGATTAGGTATTGTCCGCTGCAACGACGGACTACGTGCGTTGAAAAGCAAGGAGACTATATTGAAAAATGATGTTAACGTACGTTTTCTATTTGCATTGTAATAAAGGTTATAGCTTACATTGCGGGCAATTTTTGACTTACCCTCGTACATGGGCTTAAATTTAACTAAAATTTTGTTAAAAAAAAAAAAAAAAACACTCAGAAATTGAAAGGGCACAGTCTAATTCTGTATGTTACAAAATAAGTATGGGAGTGTGAAGTAATCTAAAATTCAGAAGGAAATTTGAAGATGAATTTAGTTTTAAGATCCTCTCACAATTTCTGGGTGTTTCTATTTTAGTTAAATTTTAGGTCATAAACTTGAAAGTAATGTTTGTTATTTGTTATGTAGTATTAGAAATAAATAACAGAAACACTTTAATCTTTATGGTTATTATTAATGATATTCGTTAAATATTAAATCACTGTTATTTTGAAGGTTTTTTTTTTTCTTTCTTTCTTTTCTTTTTCTTTAAGATATCAGTGATTTTTTTTAAATGTAGGTACATATCAGTGTTGCCAGATTTGGGGACTTTTTTATTCAACTCTCACTAATAATTTTGAGAAGTGATATTTGCTATACATAATAGACGTTTATCTTTCGAAGTGCTTAGGCAACCGTTACAATTAAAATTTAGCGGCGGGGGTTGAATAAAAAAAGTCCCCAAATCTGGCAACACTGGTACATATATTTCCACATATTATATAGTTCGCTAATCTATTAAAGATTCAGAAAAAGGAAATTTTTAGTTAACCATCATACTACAGCATAGGAAACTTTGGTATTCATGAAAATTTTCGACCTCTGTTTTTTCACGTTTTTACATGTTTTCATAAGTGGGAAATCCTAAAATCACAAAATTGACAGGGTGTATCCACCACCAGTAGGATTTAGTTTGCTAGTCTTAATTCACGATATCTTAAAGTGGTAATAAAGAGGTCGAACTAGTTTTAAAATATCGCTTATGACACTGGCAAAAACCCTACTTGTTTTCATTATTCTAATTTGGAAACTTCGTTAAGTTATTGGAAATTTACAACTTTCTTAACATGCGAAAATAGGGAAAATTTTCGCATAAACATGTACAATTAGGATTGTTTTCAAAGTAAAGACACTGAACCAATTTAAAACATTATTTATGATACTGGCATGAACATTATTGAGTATGAACATTATACATTGAAAACTTCGTGAGTTATTTAAAATTTAAATAAGATAAGAGAAAGAGCAAAATTTCGTATAAACGAGTATTACGAGGATTATTATTTTCACAGTAAAAATATTGGAGAAGATTCTAAATATCATTTATATTTTAATGCTGGCTTGAATTTCCTGGAATTTCACTGAATATGAACATTCTACTGAATATGAACAAACTCCCGTTATTAGATTTTTTTTTTTTTTTTTTTTTTTTACGTGATAGAATAGGACAATATTTCTCATAAACTTGTCTTGTAGGGATTATTTGATTGACTGTAGATTTGCATGAAAACTGAAACATGAAACTGGCCTTCACAAATTAAACGAAATTAAAGATGTGTTTTTCTCTTTATTTAATCATAATTGCCTTTGGAGAATATTACTCTAAGAATTTACTGGTGTGTAAAAAAGGGCGGGATTAACAACACTACGGAATATTAATTAGGATGTTGGAAAGTATGGGATAGCCTAGTGGTTGGGGTATTTCCTTCTGCGATTTGTTTAAGAAAGGCCAATTTTATCAACATTTGATCATTTAAAATTCTGAGAGGAATAAATACATGAATGTGAAACCGAAGCCCTGAATATTAAAACTAACACACTGTTGTCTCATGCTAACTCCATTTTAAACAGAGTACTATTTTTAAGTTTTACCACTTTCACAAAACGAAAGACAAGTGTTAGTTAAATTATCTCTTACACAAAAATTATCTCTTAATCCTTAACGTCCTTGAACGTAGCACAAACTGAAACATTACAAAATTCATAATTTAACGCAGTACGAAAATGTCTGCGCTCTAAATATTGTTTTAGGACACAAAATCATTTAAAAGTAATTTGTGATATTCAATTTTCTTTTTTTTTTTTTTTTCGTTACTTAAAAGAAATTAAAATAAACGTCAGTTTATTTATTTTACAAGCATTTTTAATTACACTGCGCTACAAAAAAAAAAAAAAAAAAAAAAAAATCGAGCCCTGATACTATTCTTGCTGATTTTTATGTAAAATGACCTGAATCCGAATATGACACCCATTTTGCCTAATTACCCGCCGTTTTCGCAGGACGCTCCCCTACCCGCTTTTTTTTAACACTGTTCGGTAATTTTATAGCCATGAATTGCATTTGGAGGGTAGAAATGGATTATTTTAACACTTATAAACAATATATAAGGCGTAATAAATAATAATAATGAATTAATAAAATATACTAAATGTTATTTTTACTTTCATTGGCGAATCACCCTTAATTTCCTCTTTGCTACAAAATGATCATGTTTTAGAATTTTTCACCCCTGTAGGCCCCTCAGAAGATATTTAGGATTTAGGAAGATATTTAGGATTTAGGAAGAATATTTAGGAAGATATTTATTTTATATTAAAATATAAAATAATCCTTTCAACCCTTCAAATGAAATTCATAGCCATAAAATTACTGAACAATGATAAAAATAGGAGTGCGTCCACCCAAAACGGTGGGTGATAGGACAAAATGGGCGTTATATTAGGATTCAGGAAGTCGTCATTTTACATAAGAATTTGCATGAATGGTATTGGAGCCGATTTTCGTGCAGAGCAGTGTTATCATAGATATAGTAATATATATATAGATCTATCATCCCCATGTTATCGAGCAAAAAATTTTGATGCCGAAAAAAAGTTCTAAAATCAGCCATTAGAGAGTATTGAAAAAAAGAATAAAAAGAAAAATGAATTTGATACTGTATCTGGAGTTTTTCATTCACCTTTAGTAAATAAATTATTCATAAATTTTATTTGCTAAATTATTCGTGTGTATTCCTGTGTGTGATTTATTCGGGGAAAAGCAGCCATTAGAGTGACTTTTCCCGAAAAAAAAAAAAAAAAAAAAAAAAAAAAAAAAGGTATCACTTTTTCCCTCTCGCTGATCAAACTATGTCTTATTACTATATCTATGAGTGCTATAGGCTCTCTGTTTACACGCACTCTTTTCTCACAAAGCTTCATGAAAAAGATCAATGTCAGAAAAAAAAAAAAAATACTGTCATTAAAGAAAACAGTTAGTTATAAAAGAATCATAAAAAGATAACAGAGAAGAAGTTAAAAAAAAAAAAAAAAAAACTCAGATTGAACTGTAGGTACAGTAACCGCCACTTAATATGATCAAATTGCCAGGACCGGAATCAAATCAATACAAACTAATTTAAAACCGCCGCTTAATAAAATCAACATCGCCGTTTATAAACTCAAAAGTATTACTTCAACCCCAAAAAATGTCATTTATGCACTCTAATTTTTTATTTATTTTTATTATTATTATCCATCTTTGTCGAAAATTTTACATTTGCAGCATAGTTACAAATTAAACACGCCCCATCACTTGTCTCAGTAACAATTTCAAAGAATGTATTCTTCAAAACGCGGTAATGAGTTACAAATTTGATATGATTCGATTTATTTTTAATTATAAAAAGACAGTTTCTAATTCTTATTTTGAAACAACTAAGAAGCAAGAAATTTAAGCGTAAGGATCTTAAATTTAAAAGAAAAACGTGAACTTTCGGCAAAGTAATGCGGATTTTCCTCAAAGAAAAGTGCATTGGAGCTTGCGATGTATTTAATTTATTATATTGAATGAACAATTAATCAATTATCTTTCAAAAATTAATTAATATTGTTTATTAGTTCCATTATTCGTTACCTTTTGAAATTTATTTCCAAATTCAGGAAAGTAACACATTTTTTTTGTGTGCAAGAACGTTCGCTGGATATTAAAATCAGCCGCTTTGGCTGAGGACGAATGTGATTGTAATAAGCGGCAGGTACTGTATTCTGCAAATAGTCAGTGTGATGACCCGTTTTTATTTTATTTGTTTCCTTCCCCCTAAAGTAAAGTATAAAGGGTGTGACAGAAAAAAAATCGCACCTAAGATCAGGTGGCTCTGTCGAGTGACAAGCAGCTTCTGCAGTGATCGAATCAAGATAAATGGGACGGGTAGAGAATTGTAAGATCAATAATTACACACAACCCTGACAACGAATGAGCGATTTTATTGAGTAAAGAATCAACAAGCAGGTAGAAATCTTTGTGGGTGGGCATTAGCGGGAAATTCAAAAGTATAATCTTAATATAAAATTTTGTAGATGCCAGAAATAAAAATAATTAGATTTGACTTCGACAAATTTTAATTCAGTCTTACAGCTTTTCATATTATGGATACATGCAACCGTCGATTTTTTATTTAAATTTAATTTTATTATTATTATTATTATTATTGTTATTATTTCATATTTATAATAAGATTTTTCTCGTATCACAAGAATTTTTGCAAAATATCGCTTTGCTTATTAAGAAACAGAAAAATCAGAATATCGATATTGTTTCATAGTACTTCGGATTTATATTTGATAGAACAAAATTTGTGTAAGTATACCAAATATGTCCATACGCATAGCCAAAATATTATAGTAGTAAGTAAACTTCAATATGAAACGCATCAATTATTGGAGATTAATGGACATAACAGATTCTTTTTTAATCTGCAGTGACAATCCTTCAGAATTATTGAATTTTTTCTTTCCTTTCATTCATTTTTACTTTCTTATATATATAATAATAATAATTAAAGTACAGAATTCGTAAAAATTTTCGACATCAGCTTTTCGATTGACTTGCATGTTTTAGGATGTTTTGAACAGAATTTGATAATTTTATAAAATTAAATGTCTATTTTTCTGTGTGCGTGTATATCCAATATTTTGTGGACAATGTATTTCAAGGACAATGGTCGAAATTTTAGTTGGACCTCGACTTAAATTGATGCTGATTACATTTGGGGAAGAATCATTCAATAAGTAGCGCTGTCATTCTTTCCCCCCCCCCAAAATTTTTAATATGGCAGTTCAGAACAAAATTTCGTTTAAATGTATGTTGAGAATAATTTTAAAGAATGATTATGAAATCAATGAGAATTATTAATAGTAATAGTAAACTAGAAAATATTGTGTGTTGTAAAAGCATCACACCTCCCTCGGGGGGGGGGGGGTTCAATATGAGTATCTTTCAAAAGAACTCGTCAATACCATTAAAACGAATAGTTGAACCGTAATCTGTGATAATTTTAAACAAATTTATTTTCTTAAGATGTCGGCACAAAACTGATTTTCTTTCAACATTTAGTGTATATTTTTCTGGCGAAAGGGGGTGGAGTAAAAATCGTCTGCATTCTTCATGAAAAATAATTTTAATAAAAAGTTTGTACTGTGTAAATTTGTATAGAAAAAAGTTTATTAATGGCCACGATACATTTTTTTTTTTTTTTTTTTTTCTTTCTCTTCAGGTTCAGATCAGGTTAGACACATATTCAGAACAACAAAAGTCTCTTTTGTTTGTCGGGATCATTGAAAATTATTGAAATTTTTAGGTTTACTCCTAATTTAACTTTGGGTTTGGGTAACCCTTAAAGATTATAATTATACATTGAAAATTGAACATAGACATTCCGTTTTCAGAAACACGAAATCTCTACTACTCACTACACTTACTTTATCATTTCAAATTTGTTAGAGGAGTCTAATTTTGTTCAAAATTAAATAAAACGGAAAATATTTTGGAAAATCTGCAAAAATCCTCCCCGTTCTCCTCTCTTAGCTACAGTCTTTGTGGAGGGTATAAGAAGAATTGCATTTATAAACAAAAAGCCCTAGACTTATTTTTGATCGGGTCGTATAAAAAGAAAAAAGTAAAGATGCAGGAAAATATTATGTTAAATATGGTTTATAAAAGTTAATCATGCCTCACTGCTTTATAATTTCATACAGTGGTTGATGACCTACGATTAATTTCGCCGCGTGCGTAAATTAAAGGGAGGCGTTGAGTGGCATTTCCTTTTGTACGCGACATTTATATTTCAACGGTTCATTACGGTACATGAGAATGATTTGTAATCTAAAGATAAGGCTGAAAAGTTATACTTAAAAGCAGACTCTACAACATAAGTAAGTGTAATCAAATTTCGCATCAGAAAAAATATTTAGTGTGATTTTCCCGCTCTTAAAAAAAAAAAAAAAAAAAAAAAAAAAAAACTGTCGGTTTTTTTTTCTAATTTAAGTAAGAATTTACATAACTTGCATTTTGAAGGGGATCCGGACGTCGCGGGACAAAATATCGCGTCAAAAAATTAGTATTATCTATCTGAAAATTTGATTTTGTGTCACACGTGATCTCTGGCGGGGGCCACATGGCCTTATAAATATTAATTAATTAATTAAAATAATTAATTAATTAAATCATAGAGTTGAATTTCATTATTTTATGTATGATGTTTATTTTTAAGTTATTTTATCTTTTGCTTTTCAATATTCAAAATACATTTTAAAAATCGTGTACATCACTGCTGACATTAAAGCTGAACACTATTCACAAACTTGAATTAAAAATTTTAAAATTGATAAGCGCGATTGAATTCATTATGATTTATCTTGACAAAAGTTAATAAATATAGTCTTAAAACTATTTTAAGTAAAATTTATAAAAAAATTTGTTGTAGGTTTGTCAGAATGTCAGTGCTCTGACTAAGGTATGTGTTGTTGTCATGAAATTTTATACAACATTGCTAATAATTACCAACTCATTTTTGCTTTGTATTCATTTACGTCGGCGATATTTTGTCCCGCGAGATTTTGTCCCCAACCCATTTTGAAAATTTCTTTTTCAAAGAATACAAATATGCAAATCAAACAATTGTAAATGATTAAATAAATGTTAAAAATGGAAGTTTAATAACTTTTTTCTTTTCGCTTTTGTGGTTAAGGATCGAAGTTGCTCCAGTATTCAGAATCTGAATTTCCATAAGAAATGCAGAAGAAATTGCTCAAGTTCTTATCACTCAATGTGTTTTTTAAATTATTTTCAATTTGGTTTTGAGACCAGAGTGCTCAGACTCAGAGTGCTCGACATAAATGCAACTGGAATAACAAAATTACTGTATATCGCGTATTCAATACATAATTACAATCTTTAGCTTCTACATTTTGTAGCTGTAAAATATGCACTTAGTCTCTTAATAAATCGATAGAATTTAGCAATTTAAAATAATTACTTTTTTTTTTCATTTATTATTATTATTATTTTTATTAAATCAATCTCGAGAGGTAAAAAACAGAGGATCACAAGTTTCAAAGTAATTAATATTATATATTACCCGATGAAAAAAAAAAAAAAAAAGAGTGGGGGGGGGATAAAATATTCGATGAATAACGAGAAAAACATGGGAGAGGGGCAGAGGGTACGAGCGAATGATGTATTTTTGCGTGAATTTTTTTTTTTTTTTTTATATAGTGGAATTCTCATAATCTCACCGTATATGTGAACACTGGTACTGTTTTCTCCAGAAAATATTCCCATGTATTATCAAAACCATAAATTCGTTTAAAGCTTATGCCCCAATTCATTTGTTAAAAAATAATCTTCTTTTTTTTTTTTTTTTTACTTCTGATTAATGAAATAGTTTTGATTTCATATAGAAATGGAATATTTTCAATATTTATGTTTTTAATACACGTTGTAATGCTTGAAAAAACATGTAACTATCAAAGAAATTTGCGTGAATATAAATAATAAGGCTCCTGATAATGATCCAACATACACTTCGATACAGGATATAAATATAAAGAAAGAGGGTACAAAGAACCTAAAATAAAATTATTTCTTTATTAATTGTTAAAAAACACAAAGGTGCAGAATTTTTATAAAATGAATAAAATTTTTTCAAGGGATTCATTAAAAAAAAATCCTCATACAAGGGAAAAAAAAACAAAAAAAATTCAATAAATAAGGTGATCCCAATGTTATTAATATCAATACCCCACTTTCGAATAAGTTGATATACAAAATTTCATAATTGCATCATACAAAGGCAAAGAGGTATATTTAACTTTTTCACTCCCAATTTTTTCACGTATAAAACAATAAATCTTATATTTAGTCAAACATATTTCAAAAGTAAAAGATTTTTTTTTTTTTTTTCCCCCATTGAAAGAAATACATGTTACAATTAAGTAAACTACAAATTATAAGCATTAAAAAAAAAAAAAAAACTGCAGTAGTTAATTCCCTTAAATTGCCCCAAAAAGGAAATTGATTTTGATGATGATATCAGAATAGAGCAAAACTTCCTTTTATTCATCAACAGGGATAATGAAACCCTCTAAAATGTATATTTATTCAATAGGAAAATATATATAGATTATAATATTGTTCATTTTGAATCAGTGGCATAGATGGTGATGGTGAGAAAAAAAAAAGTATAAATGTTACGATTATAATTGCCATCATGGAGAATGGAAAAAAAAAAGGCTAAACAAAGTTGTCGAATTAGCGACATTTAAAAATGTGAATGTCTCTATTTATGTTTTTATTTTGTGTTATGACCTCTGACAGCAATCTCTCGGTATGTTTTTTTTCATCCGCGAACTTACGGCGAGTCACTGGAAAAGTTTGACAGCTTTTTCGTCTACTCACATTTCCGAGACATATCTTATAGTAGTATAGGATTTTTAACTGATTTTAATAAAATCATGCACCACTTTTTACATAATTTTCCAAATAATAATATATGTCTGAGATCAATATTTAAGAAATCAAAAATGAAGCCAAGAATTTTCGAACGCAAAACCTTGGTAAAGTAAAAATATATTTAATTTTCATCAATTTTCCCCCACCTTTTTTTTTTTTTTACAATCCTTGAAAAATCGCGCGCTAAAAAATTAGGGTAACTTTCTTTATTTGAAAAAAAAAAAAATAATAATAATGAATAAATAAATAAAAGTTGCACAAAAAACTTTTAAATAATAAAATAATAATAAGATGTTCTAATTATGCTTTAGATAAGACAATCAAGGCGAAAAACAAAACTAATACACTTATTTCATGCATCCACCCCCCCACCCCCACTTGACACACAAATTTAATAGTAGCTTTTTTTTTTTTTTTTTTTTTTTTTTTTTTTTAACTGTTTTTGCCGTTATTAATTTATTAAATTATTGCGTCCACGCCAACTCTTTTTTTCCTTTTCTTAATATTAAAAGTTTTTTTTATACATTTGAAGACCTTTTCCAGTTAAATATATTAACCACACACTTCAATGTAAGCTTGAAAAGTCAATGTCAGAAAAATATATCTGGTTTCTCTCCAAATTGTCTGAAAATTCAAAATACCACTTGATGTTTAAATCACACCCAGGAAAATACCAGGACGCTTTTAATTTAATTTATTGAAACAATCCATCTTTTTTCCCTCTTTTAAAGCTCCTTTTAAGAGAATCTTTTGTTAGGGTTAAGAAAAAAAGTAAAAATAAAACGCAATAAAAACGATCTTTCTCGATTTCAAAAGCTATCCATTTACTTTTCGAAATAAGACTTACGCAGAACTGTCTTATTTTCCTTACTAGCGAATCAATCAACAGTAATCCTTTTGTCCTGGAGTAGAAGGGGATTTTCTCCTCTTTTCCCTTTTCTTCTCAAGAGTGGATTCGCCGCCATTAATCTAACACTTTGAATTCATATTTATTCTGGACGTCTAACACAGCTTAGTTGTCGACTCGATTGTGATTGCGGAAGAGAAAATTGGTATAGATGATTCCTTTCTTCCACCCCCACTTCTTTCTTCTTTCCTTGCGGATACAGCCTAGTGAATGTGGGATTTCATAAGAAGCGGACAAAGCGGATCGACCGACGTATTTATGGAAAATAAAAAATGTTTTGAAGAATCTAAAAATGGGTTAAAATTAACTGGATACATCCAGACCACCACATCGCCGACCCCTCAAAAAAAAAAAAAAAAAAAAAAAAAAAAGAAGAAAATGATATATATAATTTCATTTTTTGTTGGCATCATCCTATTCTCCTGTTTGTGTTAACTGTTTTACATGTGACTACAATGCTTCTTTCTAGTTTTCTCTCTGGTTTTCATGAAGATTTTACTTAATCCTTGTTTTAATTTAATATTTCATTTAATAATTCACTTAATTTCTCATTCTATATGGTTTTGCTGCTTCGATCGGGGCTTGAAATGATATAAATTGCTATGATTAGCTATATTGTTTTACGAAATCGATGCAGCTTTCACAGCTTTATGAAGTACTCGCCCCCTGATGAGTATCTTCTAATTTTAAACATTTTTATCCAATTATTTCTGTGGTTAATTATTTGTTTTCTCTGTAGTCAAGTTTAATGGTCCTTTTTTATTATCATTCATGTCGGCGTAAGTATTTTAAGTTATTATTGTCTCTTATTGGTTCTTAATCTAAATCGCAAAAAATTTGTGTCAGTCTTTCCTCTTAGTTAAATTCAGTTCTATATTTTTGTGTGTTGGTATTGTTTTAGATCTATTAATTGCTAAATTTTAAGATTAAATTTCATTATGTTATCTATTATATATATATAATTTTGTTTATTTATTTATTTATTTGTTACTTATTTATTTATTGTGAATTTAATTACTCCATGAACAGTGGTTTCAAAATAATTTATAAATATCTCTTTTTTCAAAAACTGTCAAAAATACAACTGAGTATATCGTTGAAAAAATTTTAAGATGTCATTTATTTAATTTTAAAATACTTTTTTTTTTTTTTTTTTTTTTTTTTTAAGTTTTATTCTTTTGAATTTCTTCATTTGCATTAAAAAGTATTATAATACATAAAAAAGTTTTCGATTTTCTTTCTTTTTTTTTCTTTTTTTAAATAAAAAAATTAGTAAAAACACGTATAATTTTCTCTAAAAAAAAAAAAAAAAATGACAGTAACGCAAAACGTAAAAAATAATATTTTAAAAAATTAAAAAGCATTTTACTCACAAAAGTATGTTTTAGGATTTGAACTACTATTAAATCCAAAATACACACACATATTCAATCCTAAATACACGTGGTATTCAATTTTTATAATCACGCGTCTATTTATTTATTTATACTAGTGGTCGCCCAGTGGTCGAAATTCGACCATAATTAATTAAAATTATAAGTTTAAACATTATTAAGGTTCTATTGTCAAAGACTATACTTCTATAATCACAGATTTTGCCAAGGCTACACTGTTAATTTACCTAGATACCTACTGATTTTTAATGATACCATTAACTTTTGAAAATGAAATCATATTTCGTTCAAAAGGTGGCTCACCATCAACTGTACTAAATATTACTGCTACATCAGTTTGAACTGCATCATTGAAACGGCGTAGATCTAAATCATGATTTACTTTAATGAGCATACAAATTTCTTTATTTTGATTTTCAACTCTTTGACAATGATGTTTCATTGCAATGAATGACCGAACAAAAGGATTACTGCGTTCCAATTCGAGAGAAATTTCGCGCATTATGTTGTTGTTACATGTTTGATTAAAACGTTCTTGTAATCTATAATTGATAGCAGTGTCAACATCATAAAAATATAATTGCGCATAACATGGTGAACGACCATGTGCAGCAGTCATTGGACCCGATCTGTGATAAAAAACATCATGTATTTTGAAATGATACACTCCACTTGTAACTGCCTCGGATACTTGAGCTTCTGAGCTAACCATAGCAAATGATGAATTGTATTTGCGAATATTTTCAAAATAATTTTTTGACTTACTTTTTATTGAAGGTTCATTTGAAATAAGTCCATCATACAATGATTTAAAATATTCATTTTGACTTAAGGGCGGTAATATTGCTTTACCCTTATGACAACATGAAGTGAATGCAGTTCTGTCACCTAAAGTGACTTCAGATTCAAAATGTTTCGCATTGCAAAACCTGCATTCCAAATCCATTAATCCACAATCATAACTATAAAAAACTTTTGGAATGACATTTCGTGCACATTTAAATTTATCTGTCAAATTCACTTCTTCATTCTGTATAATATTAACACTATTTGTATTTTCATTACTATTATTATTATGTGTCCGCAAATATAGATTCCTTCTTCTTTGTCTCTCACTCCGACCCGTTAATGTTCTATGTCGAGGCATAATAAAAGTAGAAAAAAACTTTCATCGTCAGTAGAAAAAATCGTTATTTTTTTTTTATTTTAGGTTGATTTCTTTAGAAACTGATCTATACAAATTGAATGAGTTGAGTTGAGTTGAGTTGATTAATTAGTATATATATAATGCAAAACTTGTGTGTTTTAAAAAAATATTAGCATTCTGCGATAACTCTTTCAGATGAAACTGGCTATTTAAAAAATAACTCATTGTTATTAACTTTTATTATTGTTATTAACATATTAACTTTTTATTATTAATTGAAATTTCAAAATTTTGGCAACAGTATAAAAAAATTAAAATGCTAATTTTAATCTGGAAATAAAACCCGATAATAAAAGTTTTGAATTGCACCTTTGTCGTTTCACAAATGTTCCAATTTCTCGTCTTTGTCGTTGTATTTTTAAAAAATATTAGCATTCTGCACTTCTTCTCTATATAAACTATAAGTGTGCGAAATTTCATAATCCTCCGTCCGCGCAATTTTCGTAAAAAGGGGTACAAAGTTTTTGCTTCACGTATTAATATATAGATAATTCATTTCTCATGACGTAATTGAATTTTACATATTTAATTTAATGTTAATATGAATAAATTTTTATTTTCTTTATGTCAATACATTTCTGCGATTATGGTGTAACTTTTCACGTTAAATTATCATATTTTATTAATTTATCCAGTTCAAATGTACACATGGAAACCATGGATAAAATTTATGAGAAAGCACCACAGCACCACTGGTGTTTTAAAATAATAAGTACAAAACTTTGAATAAACACCATAAAATGCAATAAACACGCAATAATTATCTCGGATTGAAAAAACACACAACCCTTCGTCAGGATAACAAAGTAGGCACGAGTGTTGCAATCAAAGCGGCAACGCACAAAACCGTTTTAGGTGAAGAGCAAAAATATATAAATGCGAATGTAAATGTAAATACTGGTGTGAGCAGAATTATCAAATGAAAGAAGAAAATAAATAAATAAATAAGATAAAAAAAATATAACACATTCTACAAATCTTTAAAATATCAAAATTAAACAAAAATCGAAGTTATGTCAGTAATTTCCAAGCATCAGACAAGAACGGAGTGGAAGAAATACCATTAACAAGATTTTTCGAATTTTTAAATATGTAAAAAGTTTTATGGCTAACGACATGGGAAGAGGAGACAGGAGATGAAATTATGTAACTTTTAGGAAAATCAAAACAATGATTTTCAATAGAATTAATTTTATTTGTTTTAATACATTATTTTAGCTATGCCATCATTTTCATGGTTAATTTCGGGAAATTTGGTTTTTTGTTATTGAGAAGATGTCACTAATAATTCGCAGCTGAATGGAAAGTAAAGAGAGAGAGAGAACGTAAAGGTTTTTAAAAATATTTAAGAAGTATATAAGGTAAACGCACCAGTAGTGGACACTTTAAGGACATTTTCCGGCTATTTTTTGTGTAATTTCCTAAATTTTAGAGTTTCAAAAAATAATTAATATTTTAGACCTTTACTAACTCTTTCTTAACACGACTGTATTATGAAAATTGCTAATTGTAGTATTTATATATGTAAAAAATCAAAAATCTGAAGAGCTTAAAATGAGCCAGTAGTGGAGACACTAAAAACCCAGTAGTGGACCCCTTTGAATTTTTGTTTTAAAATTCAAATCTAAAATTGCTAGATTACAGAATTGTGTTCACTACTGGATCTGGCATTAAAAGTCACATGAGCCAGTAGTGGATAGGGCTGTCCACTATTTGTCATGATGACATTTTTTGGCACCAGTAGTGGTCACCCATAAAAATACTATGTGTTAATACAAGATTTAAAATATAGCACAATAAATGAATTCTGCATTCTTATTTTAGTCATACGAAAACAAAAGGTAGAAGAAATGATTTAAAAATGAGCAAAGAGCGAGCAAATAAAATTTCATTTCCTTATTCAAAGTGATAAGAAGAAAACGGCAAAATCACAAAAAGTGCAAATTTTTTTAGTTAAACTAACATTATTTTAAAACTAATGGCCGGAATTATTTTTTGTTAAAGGGTTTAACAGTAAAGGACTATAACTCCCTTCCTGAACATTGCTCGAATCTTCAGAATTTTTAGGTAGCTTATTTTCAAATTAAAAGTGTCTGCTACTAAGTAAGTTACTACTGGTACAGGATCCACTACTGGTGCGTTTACCTTACTTCATAACTACTAAATTTATTCAAATACTACAGGCTCCATTTATTATAGAAATACATCCGTGGTGCGTTGTTTTTCTTCCTTATTCGCCGGGCTATTCTGTATTCCTCCCAATCAATAAAATCGAAATCGAATCTAAACTAAAAGCATACTTGAATCTGTCATTTAACGCATACACATTTAAAGTTATGCGGGATTTTTTTTTTTCTACTTTCCCCTAAAACCTCACCCTGATATGACATGCCCGGAATATTAATGCTGCTAGATAAGGAAACCCGAAATCGCTTGTAAGACCTCGCATGAAGAAAGAAAAAGAAAAGAAAAAAAACTAAGAAAAATTTTTCTGCTTCATCGCCACTTAATATCGGTTAAATAAGATGTTTTCCTATCAGTGTTTTATTCATTTTTGCTTTTAATGGCGATAACAAGAAATAACTTCTGTTCAACTTCTGTTAATTGAATAGAATTTGTTATCTCATACTCTAGCTGCAAAAAAGTCTTGAGTTTTTTCTGACAGAAGACACGAAACTCTCTGATCAAAGCCAGCTAGACCCAAGCTAATAATAAAGATATAAAATAATTTTTACATGAGCAGAACTGAATGAGCGATCAGATAGGGCTTTAACAGTGACATGGAGTGCTCCATGAAACTAAATAGCCTGTAAACAAGATGTCAATTCTGTCCTCTGTTTATCTGATTAATACATGGTGGTGGTAAGACAAAACAGAAAACTGATATTTTCCTAACAGCGCAATTAAGCTTGAAAAAAGCCCATTAGAGTTTGACGAATCTCCCTCGTGCTTGCTTTCTTGTAAGCCAAAAGGTTCGAAATTTTTAATGAAAACAATATAGGGGAAGGCAGGGTTGGAAAAAACCCGTTTTTTTTTCAGAAAAAACCCAGCCCAATGGGTTTCTTCGGGTTGTATGGGTTTTATTGGGTTTAATCAGGGTTTTTTGGGGGTTTTTCAGAGTATTTTCGGGTTTTATCAGAGTTTTCAAGAATATTTTCTTTCTTGCTGTTTTTAAACATTTATTAATATATAATTCATTTAAATCAAAATTTTAAAAATTTAATTTTAAAATTTCTAGTCTTTTTATGATTAAGTTAAAGATTTTTTTTAATAAACCAATTGTACTTTAATTATCTAAAATTCTGTTTACCTGCCCTTTACAACAAAAACTGGATTTTAATAATTATTTAGTGTTGCTTCATTATTATTATTATTTTACTGAATAGATTTTCATAAAATAATTTTAATTATCGTTCTTTATACATTACTTAACAGTGTTGAACTGCTTAAGTTTTCAGAATTTTTTAAAAATTTGATTCTTATTTATTTATATTTTGCATTCCTCAAGTCCCCTAATTTTCTTTATTTCTTTTTTTTTTCATTTGGAATTTTTCAGTTTTTTTTTCTTTTTTTTCTTTTTTTTTTTTTTAAATAAAGCAGTTTGAGCACTTCCAATATTTCAGAAAATTATTTGTTCATGTTCCAATAATGTATATAATATTTGCTTTATATTTATATGTTTATTGGAAGTTAGATAAAGGTGTAATTTTAAATAAGGATTTTGAAAAAACTCACTCGGGTTTTATCTTGGGTTTTTTCAAGTGGGTTTTATTGAAAAAAAACACCCGGGTTTTTTCGGGCAAAATCAAGCCAACCCTGGGGGAAGGTGGCCTAAAATAATCTTCTTAGGGAAAAACTTGAGTAAAACAACATAACTGTTTAAATAAAACTTTGGCCATTTGCTAGTGCGTTTTATACTATATTTTGAATTATAAACATACTTTAATAATATTTTAAACTTAAACCGAGTAATGATGAAACAAACATATTTTTGAAAAAGGGCCCAAAGGATCCTTTTACTCTCACCAAAGGGTAAAATGACCCTTCATTAAAAAATATTTGTAAACCACTTTTTATCTCCAAAATAAAGGTTATAAAAAGCAATTATGACGATACACAATGGAATAAAATAAGTTTTACAATCAAATAGCATACATAATTCATTTTATGGAATAAAATAAAAAAGTATCTAAAATAATTTTATTTAAAAAAAAAAAAAAAAAAAAAGACACAAGAAAATGGAATATCTGAAAATTATGATCCAAAAATAATAGATATAATAATATATCCACAATAAAATCAGAAATAAATTAAATAATGCCTATTTCCGTCACATCCGATCCAAATAATGGATTCATAATGATCCACATAATGGATCCAAAACTATTCACATATAATGGATCATTTTACCTGACAATATGGGCATCCATTTTAGATCAAATTGCTAGATGACATCAAAAAACATGACAGAATTAGCAAGTGTAATACATATTTCTGTACATGGAAGACTGTGTATCTAAATAAATAAGAAAGTTGGTGCTTAAATTATGACAGATTTTATAAAACCTACTTTTTCAAAGGAATTCTATTCAGATGCGTAACAGTGTAATCGCTTGAATACCGCCATTGCTTCTTCTTGACTTAGTACAACTAGTTTATATGTTGCCCGGAATATAGCGCTACTTATTTCGAAGAAAACATATGTGGATCGTTTTGCCCACTAGGATCAGTTTGGCTACCTTCTCTTACGTTTATGCTAAAATAGCTGCCTGTTCACATATATATGTTAATAGTAATGTGAACAGTTTTTTTTTTTTCAGGGCTCTTTTAAAAAATAAAGTAAAATGCAAATGTATGTACTGCATATTCCGAAGAGTAATAAAATGTAAAAAATGAATTTATAGAAAAAAATATCAACTACGAAAATTTGAGAATTATGTAAATAAAATAAAATTAATGTAATTATTAGTTAAAAAACCACGATACCACTGAACTAAGCTTTCTACAGTACTTTATTAGTACAATTGTACAGTTTCATTAAAACCAATGTTATTTTTCTATGTGCAGATTGGAAAAGAAAAAAAAAAGAAAGAAAGAAAAGAGAAAAAGTAAAATCCATAATTTATCTTAAAATTTTAAAACATCGCTAAAAGTTACGGTTACGGTGGGAAAAAATCCACCTTACTAATTTAATTTGATTTTTTTCCTGTTGTAAACTTTTCGAATATAAATCTTTTCGAAAAAAGTATTTCACAGACTTATGCAAAAACGTGAAAAAAAGAAAGAAAGAGAGAGAGAGAGAGAGAGAGAGAGAGAGAGTTTTTCAGAATATACATTATGTTATGAAATAGGTATGCTAATACTTCTCTATGCTAATATTTTATGCCATTGCACATTTTAATTCTTGTAATTTACTTTTCTTTTTATGCACTTTAATTTAAAAATCAGTAATCCTAAATATTGCAGTTTATATTATAAAAATCATATCATACATATATTATCGAAAACGGCTCCAACTATTTTAACAAAAATTTAAGGTTAGAGGTTTTTAAGACGACAATTTGACCTAAATTAGCCTCATCTTCAGTAAAATTACGTTCGCCGGTAACCCGCGCACTGCCTAGGGCAAAATATGGCAGATATCTGGTTTTCTTGGGAAACTGCTATAACAATTTTTGAGAAAATGACTTATGCAAAAGAAATTATGTTAATACATGGGCATGCGCAGCCAAAAATAGTAAAAATGCTCATATCTTATCAGGATAAAATATTTCATATTTTTATATTCTGATTGTAGTATTATGCTTCTGTGTTGTGTCTTAAGTACTTTGTCAAGTTTTCAAAAAATGGTATTGCATTACCTTACATATTATAATTAAAATAAGGGAAACTTTATTTTAAAACTTTTATAAACAAATCTTCATATTTCCATGAATATATGTGTTATTTAGATACAAATGAAGACAGAATTTTAACTAAAGCTATTTTAGGCAATTTTTATAGTGTTATACTAAACATTATTTCATGTTTCTTTAATTGGTTACTGGTCCCCTTTTACGCTTTCGGGACAAAACCTTCGCAAATATATTAAGTTATATATCGCAAATATATTAAGTAAAAATATATTAATACACGCTCGTTACACCCCTGAAATCCGAAGAAAATCCATCAAGTACTTCTTTAGATATTACAGGCATGAGAGTGCAAAAAATTAAAAAAAGAGGAAACACGCGCGTTCATAAAATTAATTTTAAAAGAAAAATAATGTGCGCAGAGAAATTTATACAAATGTACGTTCATAAAATTTATTTCAAATGAAAAATAATGCTCACAGGCAAAAACTATAGAAAATATTTTAAAAGTGACAAATTAAACTAAAAGAATAATGCATATCAACACAATAAAACATGTGTTAAAAAAAAAAAAAAAAAAAAAATAGCTAGCAATCAACATTTAATCATTGGCTGGTGGTGGAAAATGGGAAAGAAAGGGGGGGGGGAGTAGTTCATGAGAGAAATATTAAATACAATTCTACTTTTTTATGGGTTCTAGAATATCATAAAGTAAGTTTAAAATAAATATTGTGGATGGATAAATATTCAAACATAAAAGGCTACCTGCAGAATGTTTGATCGGCAATGGTTAGAGAGGAAAAGGGGGGGGGGGGACAAAAAAACCTTACATGAGTGAGAAATATTGAATAATTCTGTTCTTTTATATGTTATAGAATCTGACAATCATGTTTAAAATGAATATTTACATTTTTTTTTTTTGGATGGAAAAAGATTGAGAATCTAAAGTTTTCCGTGGAGCGTTTGAACACTGAACGTTATTGGAGTTTGATTTTAACAAAATAAAAAATCGCAGAATTAACGAAAATCGCAAAAAAGCGGAAAATCGCGGATCCGCGGAAAATTCTCATGCTTGATATTAGACAAAATGTCAAAACGATATACAAGGCGTTTTTCCTTCATGTGTATACTACATATACACAGTAGCAGAATTTTCTGTACCTGTCTGCAGCAAAACAAAGTTTGTCTGCGATCCAGGAATGGCACATGGTACCACAAAACGTATTAACAATTCATAAAACATGTAAAATTTGCATCTGCAAAGAAAATTAATTAAAAATATGCAATAAATAGAGTAATCCAGATATATAACGTAAGTTATATTTGTATACTTAAGCTTGACATTTATTTTTTAGATGCTAAATTAATCTTCAGCGCTCGCTGCCATGCTGCACTATTTCTGCTACCGGGTACATGTAAAATTTATCCCATTAAAACTAAACAAAATAAACAGTTTGTTTTTCGAATTCCTTGATGATATTTTACAAGTTAGAGTGAGATAACTAACAAGGATATGCTAAAATAAAAATTGAATAAAAATGCAAGAATAACGCCGTTTTTCTAAATAACTATTTTCTTTACATCACTAACCTTTAATAACTCTAAGCTTTCAAAACCACAGTCCTCTATCATTAGAGCGGCAACGCAACCTACAAGAACAAAAGACGAACCGCTAAATGTACCTTATTTAATACGAGGGCACGCTTATCCATCTCACTGTACAAAGTTTAATTCCATTAGATTAAGCAGAATTCTCTTAAGACTTAAATGCATACGCGGAATTCTCGTGCTCTGATAATAACGAGATTTTAACTTGGATCTGCAAGCATCCCCCTCATTAAAACGAGAAAAGCATTTGAAAATGGATCTTATAAACAAAATCCCACAACGTAGGCATTTCTGAATGACAAACGCTGCATAGAGTAACTAAACAAATAACAGGATTTATATAACAAAACTAGCTCGAGTAATAAGATTTCTGGCAAATTACTGATCCGAAGAATTTTCCTTTAAACCTTAATTAAATTTATTCGAGATAAATAAGAAAAATCCAATACTATTACTCTCCAAAAAACTTTAATTTTCAAATGAGGTTGTGATACAGTAGCTATCAATATGATATTTTTCTAACGTGGACCAGTTACAATTGAATTTTGTCGAAACGATACGATAGGGCTTTAATTAATAAAATACGCGAAGATAAAAAAGACTATTTATAAATGGACAATATTTAAGCACGCGGACTCAGCTCAATGATGTAATTAGAAAAAATTACGACATTTATTTGATGAGATTATTTTAAGGAAAAAAAAAAAAAAAATGTATTTTTAAATGAGTTACGTCTTCAGAATCTTTGCAAACGTCAATTTAAACATAGCAATACTTTAAAAAGATCATATACAGAATAAGATTTATTAACATAAATTGACCAAAAAAAGCAATCATAAAAAGTATAATCAAAATAGTAATTTTTTTTTTAACAAAAAATTATACCAAAATAAATAAATGAAAAATTATCGCCAACAAGGCGACAAAAACTAGTCGTCGGTCCTATACTAAAACTGTACTGTCTGCTGAAGTATAAAAACTGGGTCGTCAACCATGAACTTTTATTTGAAACCTTTCTTTGAATGATTTTGGTTTGACTATTGCACAATATTTGGTTCTAAAAATAATTTGGTTTCTGATAAATGAAAATTTTAATTGAGTGATGAAATTGGCATATTTATGAATTTCAAATTTTAAAAGTAAATAAGAAAAGAAATAAGTGCAAAAATTTCGCACGGGTTTTGCTAGTACATCTATAAATCTTTTTTATGTTTAATTTTATATTTTAGTTTACATTTATTTATTTTAAGCGCTGATCTAAAATTTCATCTTTATTAGCTTTTTTAGTTTCGGCATAGATAACTGAAAAAATTAAAAGGTAGAATCTATTTTATTTTAAACCTATAATTTCATTTTGACAATCTATAAAGTTAGAAGTTCGTCGATCTGTGCGGATTTATAGTTGCCATACAAAGCTACACCACTCAACCGATCACTACGAAAAGTGATGCACTTATTAATCGAAACTAAGTATAGCCAATGCCGAATTTTTTAATTCAATCGGATAATAGGTTCAAAAGATATTAAACACAAACCCCATTTTAACTTTATAATTATTAGTAACAACAATACAGGTCCATGCACGATTATTTTGTATTTTGCTTTACTATTCCAAAAAGACCACCTTCTTTTAGATTCAAACGAACCAAAGGAGTTGATTATTTTTAAAGATGTATAAATTAATATAATTCTAAACTTATTTATATATCTGTAACAGTGGAATACAAGTGACTTATAAAAGTACAAAACAATATTAAACAAGAAGATTAATACAATAATAATAATGAAGTTAGCAATTCTTTGCATTTTAAATCCTTCGCAAATTGTGTTTTGATTGATTATTCGATAATGACTGGTAGATCTTTTATATGTGCTCGCCACTTTTTCGCCCAATTTTTGGCTGGTTATTGAAATAAATTTATCATTCGAAATTTTGACAAAAACTTTTTTTTTGAATGTCCGTTTTAAATTAGACGATTTTTATAATAATGTAAGATTGATTGTGGGTTAATGAAAAAAATACCAGAAATTTTTACGAGAAAAAGTTTTTGTATGGGGAGAGAACATATAATTTATTCCAGAGAGAGAGGTCTAATTTTCTCATTATTAAATCTAACTAGGTTTAGCTGTCAAATGCAATTAATATTTTCTAATTTAGATATCAGAAAAACTAGAATTCCAGTATTGAAAATGAAACAAATACCAGAAATCACGTAAATTACCTGGAACGATAATCACCGCTGATAATATCTGTTTTATACGATCGTCGATTTTTGTAAAAGCGCCCATATTCAAATATGAAGCATTTTTACTTTCTTCCATATTTCTACGAAAAAAATATTTGATTTTTAAAAAATTTTCGTCGTCCGACTTTTGATGGTTTTTATAAGTTTTAATCCTCTGACTTCTCTCTCTTCCCCTTCTTTCTTTCTTTTTTTTTTTTTTTTAACGAAATCGTTTCAAAAATTATATAATCTTCCTTACATTTTTTAAAACTACATATATTTTAAATATTTTGTAACAAATATTTTCTAAATTCGGATTAATATTATATTTAGAAAAATCATTTTTAGACATAATTATAACATTTATCTCCGATTAAATAATATGAAGATTACTATTTCTAAACAGTATGGTATAAAACTTATTTTTTGTTGATAATAACTTGGCATTTCTGTACTGTGGAAGAAAAACGCCCCAGTAAAAGTCTCCAGCATGGACGTATACACGTCCATGGTCTCCAGTAACACAGTAATAAATATATGCCAAAAAGAAGTTCGTTTGCACGGCAAATCGGTCGATATCGGAGGACGTCGGGACCATTATTATTGTTATTATTATTATTATTTTTTTTTTTTTTCGCATAGACTTATACTATTTTCTGCCCTTTATTTTTCAAAAAATAAAACAATGGAAATTAAAAACAAAATGTTAAACTTTCCAGAAAATTAAAAACAGGTCAAACATTGGGTAATAGCGGACAATATTGAACAAGATCGGTAAAATGTTCGATCTCAACAAATGCTCCGCAGGTTTGGCATAATGGACAATCCAGAGCCAATATTGCTGTGCTACTGAGAGTATTTCATACTTACCAACCTAATACGGAAGATTATTGGTCCCGCTCCTTACCGCCTATTTTTTCACACCAGTCTTTTTTTAAACTACTTTCTTTCTTATTTAATCGTAAACATATTTGAAGAGAAATACTCTAAAAATTAAGTGGTGTACAAAAAGGGGCAGGGACTAACAATTTTCCGGGGCAAGTATTTGTTTCTTCAGTGTTTCTTTATTATAATTTAAATGTTTTCTCTTAGTAAAGTGTATTTTTTCTTTTACATTATACATCTTGCTATAGACACTAAAATGCACTTTTAAAATACAACATTAAAACTCACTGGTGCACTAGATAAATTTTGGCTCATAAGCATAATCCTTTTAGGCAGCAAATTACACTACATACATGATACTTTTTCTTGGGAAAAACACGTTGTAAGTAAGCAGTGATGCCAGATGGTCGAAAATTATTTCCCCAAACAATTCTTCAAATTTCCCCAAATCAGGGTTTTTTTTTTCGAAAAAATCCCCAACTTGATTTCTCTTATAAAGGGAAAGAATTAAAAAAAATATATATATCAAGCAGATTTTTCCCCAAATGAAGGCAATTTTTGAAAAAAATCCCAAATAACAATAAAGCTATTGAAAGTCTCTAGTCGTAGGGATAAATCATTATGTTGCCAACATTGACAGAAAGTTGAAGAACTCCCCAGATTTGTCCACAAAAATTTTAGAATTCCCCAAAAAAGTCCCCACAAGCATTTGGTCCCCAAAACTGTCCCCAGAAGCCTCAAAAATCCCCAATCTGGCATCACTGTAATTAAGTAAAAGCTATTTAAGAAATTCCTTTTATTACTTCCCCGCAATTTGACGGGGAAAAAAAACAACCTCCCAAAACAAACAGAATGTCTCGTGTTAGATTTTTGTTCAGTTATTTGTCATTTGTCAACATGACAATGAAACACAGGAAATCAGATTCTAGAAAAATGCATAATCATACGAGTGAAAAACCAAAAAATCTGCCATTGAAATTCGAATTAAAAGAAAAAGACGATAAAGGCAACAATAGAGTTCAAGATAAACATCTCAAAAATAACGTTTCGAAATGAAACAGTAGCGGTAAACCGAAATCTGATACTGACAAAATAGAATGCATTTCAAAATTAAGTCATAAATTACGTCACTGAAGAAACTACGCCAGGGACAAGCTTTCAGGGTCGCATCTCCAATGCACTCGGTGCAAGGCCACTAGAACACTATATAAGTATTACGTGTATAGCTAAGAAGAAAGTAAAAACATACATTAGTTTTTCCTTTTGTGCGCTTGTTTGTGTTTAAAGTTTGGTGCTTGTAATCTAAATTTTAATGTTATTTAAATCTAAGTAATTTACAAAATTAAAGATATATATATCGGGCATATTTTACCATAAAAACGGATTCTTATTACATTTCTGGTATTTCATATTTCACTTTCATGAATATTGCAAAAAGCATATTTTGAAAAGAAAAAAAAAAAGCGTGAAATAGATATGGTTATTTTTCAAATTCCATCAACATATCCGCAAGACGAGTTGCGCAGGTCTTCTGCATCAATTTACCTAAAAGTTTTACCTTTATGAAGTAAATAAAATTTCTTTGTTCGGGATGACCAACATTAGAAAATATCCCTGACTATTTTTCACCATTTTCCCTGACTTTTTCATAACTTACACTGTTTTTTTTTCCCAAAAAATTTCACAAAATTAGTGAATAATTTCGCAATTTACGATAACGAGCTTTCAAATATGGCCTATTTTCACAAAATTTGTCTAAATTCCCTGACTTTACATGAAATTCCCTGATTGTTTCATGACTTTTCCACACTCACGTAAATTCACTGACTTTCCCTGACCAGTGGCCATCCTGTTGTTACAAAATATAGAGCATATTTTTTCCTAAATTGCAAAATAGTTCGAAGGGAAACCTTCATCGCCTAATAAACCATTCAACAGCTTCATTAGGGAAGTGAATTAATATTCTTTATTCTCGAAGACAATTCAGTCATCGCTGAAGTCGACTCTATGAATTCCATCAAGATATAAACAACCTTGAAATTTGCCATCAGTTTCGAAATTTACAGAATAGATCAAATATGGCCTATTTTCACAAAATTCCCTGACTTTACATGAAATTCCCTGACTGTTCCATGACTTTTCCAACTCACTTAAATTCACTGACTTTCCCTGACCAGTGGCCATCCTGTTGTTACAAAATATAGAGCCTATTTTTTCCTAACGTGCAAAATGGTTCGAAGGGAAACTTTCATCGCCTAATAAACCATTCAACAGCACCATTAGGGAAGTAAATTAATATTCTTTATTCTCGAAGACAATTCAGTCATCGCTGAAGTCGACTCTATGAATTCCATCAAGATATAACCAACCAATCCTTGAAATTTGCCATCAATTTCGAAATTTAAAGAATAGAAGTCATGGGAAAAAGTTAACGCACAAAACAAGTGTAAAATGTTTTGCATGTTTTTTTTTAAACACATTTCAACTTTGTTGGGAGGTGTTTATGACTTCAAGTTTGTCTATCTGTCCGTCTGTCTCTTCGCGCTCTAATTCTTGTCGTAAGAATTAACCCTTTCAGGCGCAGTGTTCTGGAACACCTAATTATAATTTCCAAGTGCAAAAACGCATCCCGGAAATTTTTTAGCAAAAGTTTACGTTTATAACGTAGCGGAAAAGGCCGTTTTTTTTTTTTTTTTTTCAACTTATGATACATGTTACTGAAATTAACTATTGGATGTTCCCTACTGAAATAATCCCTATTGAAATAGGTACATACCACTACTAGTTCGTGTACAGGGACACCTGAAAGTATTCCAAAGCATTGCATTCAATGAAAAGTATTTCTGTAAATCATATTTTAATAACTACATTTTGTACAAATCTTAATGAAATTGAAATATGATATTCACGTGCACAAAAAAATTGCTTTCTATAGTATAGGGATGCACAACCTTTTTCGCTAGAGGGCCACTCTCGCTGTTCAGTAGGATACAAAGGGCCACAGACGAGATAATATAAAAGAATTAAACTGTACAGATATATTTGCAGTGTAATATATACATATACACATGCATGTAGTATAAAAAGGTGCACTATCATTGCCAAATGCCTGTGTGCAAAAGTAGTTAGTTTGTATTATATGTTGCTTAAAATATATAATTTTTTTAATTAGCAAGTTAAGTGAATCATGAAGCATAATAATCATAAAGTTATTGAATGGTAAGCAAAAGAATGAAATAAATGTATCATATAAAATACAAAATGATAAATAAAATAAACAAATAAAAAGTATGGTTTGCAGAAAGAGAGAAAAAAAAAAAGTGACATTGGCAGTCACAAAAACAATAAGCACAAATGTAAAGCCCGATAGAGTGTACCAAAATAACCACTTACTAATAGATTATTCCATGATTTTTCCAATAAAAAATTAAGGAACATACTATGGGTTACATTATTGAAAAATAGAATGGAAAACTTAGCTCTCAAACAGAAACGTGTATAAAAACCAACATTTTCATCCTTTCCCCCCTCCAAAAAAAAAAAAAAAGTTTTTGTAAATGCCAGTTTTGCGAATGCAACAAATAAATACTTTTTCTTTCTTTTTATTTTTATTTTCTCCTGCTAATGATTTATGCGACTTAAAATGTCAGTCCTTTGGCGGGTCGCAAACTGATGCCTACTGGGCCGCAGGTTGTGCACCTCTACTATAGTATATAGTACAATTAGCATTAAGATTTACAGGGCCACACAAAAATATTTAGATATATTAAGGGCTAAATAAGAAAATAGCTGGAATTGCATTTTATTTTTTTACTAAACATTTTAACAAACAATATTTAAGGGTAAATAGGATTTGAATTACTCTGTTTATCTGAGGTTCATCTGTCTGCCCGTCTTCAGTGTCTGTAAATATTTTCAGAATTTCTTCATGTAACTCAAGTTCCCTATGGAATTTTCTCTATTTAAAATGACATTAATAGGCCCTGTACAACTGGTTTGTGCAAAGGGATGCTCAAAAAATGCCAATGCATTGCGTTTTATGAGAGACCTCTTTATTGGGCATGTTTAAATAACTTTCTACAGCAAAAATGATAATAAAATTGACATTTCTTGTTAATGTCCTTAAATAATATTTTGTACAGAATATGATATGTTTAGTGGACAAATTTATAGGGCTACACTAAAATATTCATATACATATGGGCAACAATTGAAAGTTGCTGAAAACGCATTTTCTTTTGTGCTAAAGCATTTTTAACACATTCCAACACTGTTTGAATTGATTATAAATTCAATTAGTTTATCAGCCTGCCTTTCTATCCTCTTGTGAGACCATTCAATTAGTAGGTACAGTTGTAAAGTAAAAATAAACAGAAATATATTTCAAATTAAATTATTTTTTAATCAGTGTCTGAACTTTTTAAAAGTACATTCATAAACAGTACTTTTAAATTTAATGTTTAATTTGTGTATATATAACTTATCATATTCACATGGAATTTCTTTTTTTTTTTAATTAACATCGAAATATTTCATGTGTTGTAACATGAAAGACTGCATTACAGTAATTTGTACTGTAATACCAATTTCAAACCAGAAATAATCAGTAAAATTTTACGATTGGTATGCAGTTTTACCAAGTATTTAATATTTCTACCTTTCCTTTACTCCCCCCCCCCTCCCGGATTTTTTATACGAAGTTTTAAGCGAATTTCTTGCGAATTTTTTTTAATTTTTACGAATTGCAAGGCAACTTCGGTTACCTTTCCCATATCCAGAAAACACCATGAAGTTGCAATTTAGTGATCCCAAATTATTTCCATGAAAGAAAGAATAAACATGAAAATTTTTTGGTTTAGCGCAAACATTCTTTCAACATAACTGATTAAATTTATAAAATACATTCTATTACCTTGTAAAACAATATGTATTATTATTATTATCTATCACGATTATTTGGCATCTTTAAAATTGAGCCACTACCGTTTTAAACTTATCACCAGAAAAAGGGGAGAAATCAAATAAAAGGAACCATACAAAAAAAAGCAATTCAGTTTCCCAAGCAATATCTTGACGGAGGGTACTTTAGTAACACACCGTTCGCAGAACAGAATTTCAAAATATCAAATACAAATGCAAGTAGAAGTGGTGTCGAATTTGATAGAAAAGCCTGCCCCAAAGGCGAAATAGAAACGTTAGAAACTGCAAAGCACGTACAATAATGCCGCATCACAAAAATGAAAGACTACATTTATCATAAAAGCTATTCAAGACGTGGAATTATCTGGGAATTTTGATGATCAGTGTATAAGGTTCGTAAGTATTTAATATTCCTTCTATCCAGTTCTTTATAGAAAAGTTTTAAACTAAGATTTAAGTGATTACGACTATATTGAAAATTGTGAAATAACTTCGGTTCACTCTTATATTTTTGAAAATTATGAAATTGATATTTAGTGACGGTGAATTATTTCCATTATAAAAAAAAAAAAAAAAAAAAAAAAAACTAGTACGTTGAGGACACTTCATGACTTTCTTCTATATTTTCCTATACAAATTCACCGAGTATAAATAATTTATTAAAATTATCTGCTAAAATGAATGCAGATGACTTTCATTTTACAGAATATATATATATATATATATAAATAAACCTAGTAAAAAAAAAAAGCGAATTTTATTCTGTGACATCTAAAAAAAAAAAAATAAATAAATAAATAAAAAAAAAAATGGGGAAAGAGGGTGTAAAAATAAATTAACCAATAATAAAATAAAATAAAATAATAAAATAAATAAATAACGATAACTTTATTTTAAATTATCACAGATCGATGGGTCAACAATTCGTTTTAAAGGTATTGGACGAGCTCTTTTAAAAGATATCCAAACTGAAAATTACAGTACATATACAAAACTACATAGTATATAAAATTTTTTTGTCAGTGACTATCACTATTATAAATAATTCTTGTTAATTTCATAATGATTCTTACAAAATAATTCTCTTTTTGCACATTTATACGAAATTTTCTCTTACTTCGCCATGTTAAAAGTTTAGGAAAAGCGAAATGGCAACGCCACCTGTTGGACGATTTTCACCAAAAGTTGATAGGCACTAATTTATGTCAAAGTGCAATTACATATAAATTTGCATGAAATTCTGTACAGTAGTTCCTGAGATACACTTAACATAAAATTTTGTCTCTCTCACACATACAGACATGATGTAATTGTTTCATTACTTAAGAGCGGACAATACCTAATCTCGCCGGTAGCCTTCGCCCATGTTATTGTATGGGAAAATTTGTTTACATAATTACTCATTACCTAATGAATATTTTTCAATTCTGTTTTCACATTTAGAAAATTCATAAGCGTTAAATTAGTACTTGTTTTCCAAAAAATGATTTTTTAAAATTTTAGTATTTCATTTTGCGATTAGAAAATGAGCAAAATGCATTTTGTGAAAAATCGCATTTTTGAACTCAAAATTAAAATGTAAAAATAAAAAAAAAATGAATTTTTCAAAAATGAGTACTCATTTAACGGTTATGAATTTTCTGACTGTGAAAACAGAATTTAAGAATATTCATTAGATAATGTGTAATTGTAGCAACAAATTTTCCCATAGAATAACATGGGCGAAGGCTGCCGGCGAGATTAGGTATCCGCGATTGTAATGAAATGCTCGCCCTCTGGTGGGCTACGGTGAAATTACAATAAACATGGTTTAATTCGAATTCCATATAGCCGCCATTGCTTGCCGATATTTAGTTTCACATATATTTATTGAATAAAAATGAATAAATACGGTAAAAAAGATAACACATGCTTTTGTGTGCCACAGTGTAAATCCAAAGCATCAAGAAATCCAGAATTGAGCTTCCATTTATTTCCAAATGACGAATTTAAAATTACAGTTGCTTCGGCTAATGGAAGTAAAGAATTAATCAGATGATTTGAAACTAATATTTGTTCAACTTCAGTTAAAAATCTACTTCCGATCGAACTTTGAATAAACTGAAGTATTTTTTCCAAAAGCAATCAATTTTCCATAATGTAATGGCGGAGAAATTATAGTACGAATATTAAGTAGAATAACAAGAACACTATTGGAACACACGTGGCTAATGTTTACTAACAACTGCAGTGTTCACAAAGCGCCGTCTATCGATCATTACAAACGCGGATTGTCCCCTCTTAATAGCTATTTCGCATCAATAAATTTTAAAGTTCTAATATTAAAAAACATATCCCCGGAAAAGTAGAATTCAAACAACGGGAAGCATTTAAAAATCGCAATGTAATTCCCCACGTAGCGTCTTGAAGGGAAGTACAGCAGTAATTCATCGTTAGCCTGACAGAAATTCAAAATATGAATTCCTAATGCAAGTAGAAGTGGCGTCGAATTAGACAGAAAAGGTTCTTCAAGATGAAGCGATAAAATTGCAAAGCACGTCCATAAATCTAATATGAAAAACAGCATTATCGTATAACTCATTTGAAAAGAGAAATTATTTGTTAAATTTGACGATTAGTAAGCAGACTTCGCAAGTATTTACTATTCCCTTCTCTTCCTGTTTTCGATTAGGAAGTTTAAAACTAAGTTTTAAGAATTTATGATTTCTGTATTCAGAAAAGATGCGCTTAATCCACTCCCCCATGTTCAAGGTACATTATAAAATAACTTAGCTATAGAAAATTTTTTCCATAAAAAAAAAAAAAAATCATGATAAATTTTTATTCTTCGCGAAAAAAACTCTTTTGGCACATTTAGTAAAATTATCAAATAAATTCTATTGCATTTTGAAACAAGTGATGGTTGTTTTATTACTGAGCATAATTATTTTACGAAAATAAATTTTAGTGCTGCACCGAGTAGCACTTTGGCCGAGTACCGAATACCGAGTAGTTATAAGAAAGAATAATTGATGTATGTATGAAGAATTTTGCACATCTTGAAATTAAAAAAAGACATTTTGAGCACAAAATTAAGTTAAATGACAAACGGCATGTTTTTATGAAATGTTTGAGAACTTTTATAGTGTATATACACAATTAGGTTCACTGTCATATTTGATACGTCCAGCTTAGGGGATTATTAAAACCATAATAACAGATAATTTTATTCTTTATTATATAGTCCTTTCTCAGATGCGAATCATTCTCAGATAATTCTTAGACAATATAAAATTCCTGTACATTCAGGCTTAATTTAAGATGCATGAAATTTACATATGAAATGAGAACATTAAAATAAATATTTTATCATTTCAAACGTGATAGACTTCCTTAACCTTCAAATTCTAGAAAAGTAAAAAAGATAGGTGGTTTTGAGCCATAATTTGCAAAACAACAAATCTGAATATTAAAATATATTTTTAATAAAATTTTAAGTGTATTTACCTTTTTCATAATTATTATTTTTTAAATTATAAATCAATCTTTTCTTGCAGTTTTAAAAGTGTCTTACTTTTATTTTGCACAAATATGTAACTAAAGTTTTATCTGCTATATTAGTGTTATATAAGAGTTCTTTTTTCTAAAATATTTTATTTTTCTCTGGTTTATAGATACAATTTTATGTACTAAGTTTTTATAAAAAAAATTTGCATATTATACACGTACAAGATGGTTATACTTAAATTCTTGTAACTAAAAGGGATAAGCTCATATAATGAATTGCCTCTAGACCTAGTTTGGTGGCAATCTACTCGCCCATTTTAACTGCAGAAAGCTGTTTGCATCAGCAAAAGTTTAACGATTTTATATTTATATTTTCATAATTTTTTAGTTTAGTTATTAATAAACAACTCTTATGAATACATTTCTTTCAATAATACATAAAAATAATGAAATTCTTACAACTACTCGGTATTGGCCGAATAATTAGTCCAAATTTGGCCGAGTAACGAATACTCGGCAAATTGGCCGAGTAGCGAGTATATACCGAGTACTCAGCACAGCTCCAATTAAATTTTAAAGTTTATTAACATTTGAAATACGTCGCAAAGCTTATTGAATATATTTGAAATATATAAAAAGGGGAAAGAAAAAATCAAATAACGGGAAGCGCACAAAAAAGCAATTCAATTCTCCACCCTAGAGCTTCTCCACGCAGCATCTTGGCAGAAAGCACTTTAGCAACATACCAGAATATTAAATCCAAATGCAAGTAGAAGTGGTGCAAAATCTGATAGAAAATACTGCCCTAAAGGTGAGATGAAACTCTAGAAACTGCAAAGAAACTGCAATTTCAATAATTTCATATCAGAAAAATAAAAGGCTGCTTTCCATAAAACCCATTTCTGTGGAAAAATTATCTAGGAAATATAATGACTGGTATGCATTTTTCGAAAGTATTTAATATTTCTTCTCTTTGGGTGTTTGCTCCAAATGTTTTAAAGTAAGTTTTTAAGTGTTTACGACTACAGTAAAGCACCGTTTATACGTCTTTTACATTTATACGTCCTTTTAGTGAAGTCCCGATTCTTTCCCATTCATTTTAATGCAAAAATTCTTCGTTTATATGCCGTTAATATCAGTTATACGTCTTTTTTCCACTTTACTAAATTTAACAAAATTTCTCGACCTGCCATTATTTTCCATTATAAATAAGACGGATTTTTTCTAGAAAGCATTTTAGATGGGGGAACACATGAAAGATCGAAGAATACTGATTAAAGAATCAATTGAATTCATAGTAGAATTTTTAATACTCATAGACAAGCAGAAAATCAGACGAATGTTAAAGTTTTTTAATGTTATTAAGTAACTATATGTATGGACATAAATCGTATGCTTATTATTAAAGATACTCAATATATATAATTAATATTCAAAATGAATTCATATAGTTCTTAAGAAGTTTAATATAATACTCAATATATGATATATACAATTAGTACCCAGTCATGCATTAATAGTATGATTTTTCTCACTTTTTATAGTAAATCTTTTTATTTATTTATTATTATTATTAATTATTGTCTTAAAAAGTATAATATACATTTACTAACTTAAGAAACTTTACTAATTAGTATTTTCATATAGATTTTGCTTAGGTAGGTGTCATTAAATTTGTAGTAATCAAAGTGTTATTATTAAAATTTCCATTATACGTCCTTCTACGTCAGTAAGACGTATAAACGGTGCTTTACTGTATAAGCTTTTTATTCGACCATCAAATCTAATATTTAAAAGGAATTGTCTTCTAGTTGCTTAGTATATATAAATTTAATATTAGTGAGTTATTTAATTTGTCTCATTCAATATTTGTTTTTATAACATAGATAATCGGAGAACTTTTCAGCAGCAACCCGTTTATTAAGGAAAAGGCACATTTACAGGCACACATTTAAAACACGGTTTATTGAACTTTGAATTTCGTTTTAATCGTAGACGAATAGCTAATCTATCTAGACATTCTTCTCTTTCTTCTTCTTCTTCTTTTATTCTTTTTAAACTTCGTTTTCTTTCTTGGGATGGTTAGAAAATCTGTTTTAAATAATTTTTGTCGAGACAAAATTTTAAACAATAGTATCATTAATTGACATTATTTAAAATACAAACTCTTTATTTGACAATCAAATCTAATATTTAAAAGGAAATTAGTAATTCATTTTATTTGTCTAAATTATTATTCCAACTTAGATTTTGCTTAGGTAGGTGTCATTAAATTTGCAGTAATCAAAGTGTTATTATTAAAATTTCCATTATACGTCTTTTCATTTATACGTCCTGTTACGTCAGTTCCTTGAAAGACGTATAAACGGTGCCTTATTCTATATTCAAAATTGTGAAATAACTTGGTTCACTTCCAACATTTGCGAAAATTGTGAAGTTAATATTCGCAATAAAATAAATAAATATTTTAATACATCTTAATATAACTGTCCTAATATATCCTCTTCGGTCCCTTGGTATTCAATTGGGTACTTCCGTAAAATGCGTGTAAAATGAAAAGATTATGTTTACCAGCATGATACTCAATTGGGGAAAGACTGTTTTATAGTGTACATATTTTAAGAAATTGAAGAACTATTGTGAAGTGATACACTTTATCATAGCGTAAAATAGCGTAAAAGCAAAAAACGTCGACTGGTCGACAAAGAGGAAAATAAAGAAAAATATATATGTTTTAATAAAAAAGAAATAAAAGTTGAATGTTTAGACATTATTTTATATTAATAGATGATTGATTATAAAATTAGATGTATTTTTAAAAATTTTAGATTGCATTTTGTCGAAAATATTTTGTTTATTACGCTTTTGTTTATTCATTACGCTAATTGCAAACAAAATTACTTAATTTAAGCTAATTAATTTTTTTTTTAAGTATCCCCCCCCCCCCCAATTTTTTCGCTTTTAATATTAACATTTAATCAAAAAAATTACTAGATTTTTTTAAAAAAACAGTGTTTAATTTTTTCCAGGTCTGAAGAGGACAATTTCTATCAATAACATATAATTGTTTTATTAATCGCTGATTATTTCGCATCAATAAATTAAAAATATAATTTATAATATATGAAACATACCTTAGAAAAGGAAAATTAAAAAAAAAAAAAAAAAGAAGCAATTAAATTTCCCACGCAACATCTTGAATGAAAGAACTTTAATAATATACTATCGTTAGCAGAACATAAATTTATAATATCAAATTCAAATGTAAGTAGAAGTGGCGTCAAATTTGATAGAAAAGACAGTTCTAACGGCGAAATATAACGCTATAAACTGCAAAGCACGTTCAGTAATTTCATATCAGAAAAAAATGAAAGACTGCATTATCATAAAACCCATTTGAGAGGAGAAATTATCTGGGAAATTTTATGATCGGTATGCAGTTTTCGTAAGTGTTTAATATTCCTTCTCTTTAGTTTTTGCAAGGAAAATTTTAAAATAAGTATTTTTTATTTCTATATTCAGAATTCTGGAATAACTTCAGTTTTCTTTCCCGAAAACAATGTAGTTGTGATTCAGCGGTGGCAAATTATAAAAAAAAGAAAAAGATAAAGATAAATTTGAATTCTTTGCAAATATGCTATAGATAAGTAATGATTTCGATTTATTAATATGATGTTTGATAACACATTAATTATATTTACTATTATTTAAACTAATAAAAGAAAGTGTCTGTTTGTGTGCATCGTACACAAAAACTTACAGCAGTACAATTCTGATTTTTTTCCCCCCTCAACGCTAAATAAAGGAATGCGTATAGTTTTGCAACATACCTTTTAAATTTTCTATTCCAAATTTTTATTTCGATACTTCGATTAGATTAATATATATATATATATATATATATATATATATATATATATATATATATATATATATGTGTGTGTGTGTGTGTGTGTGTGAGTGTGTGTGTGTGAGTGCGCGCGTTTTATGTGATTTTTTGCGTGTATTTCCGATATTTTCCTTTGAATTGTAATTTCAAAATGATGCCAATACAAATAAAATGCTTACATTTTTTTTTTTTTTAATTATATTTGCTTAATATAAAACGAAACATTTTTTTTACATATGAATAAAAAAAAAAATTCAAAAGTTAAATCGGTATATATATTTATATACATATATATATAAAAAAAAAAAAAACAGACAGGCAAATTATTTCTTCTATTAATATAGATACCTTTTCGAAATTTGAAATAGCTCAAACGTTCTTCGCCAATGGCTTTACTTACGCAATAGAGATAGTCATTTTAGTACATCGCAAAAATAGAAAAAAAAAAAAAAATTAGACACAAATTGTACATTAAAGACCAATTATAATTAAAATACTCTTGCATAGTTAATTTATTAATAGTTTTTAATTAGGATGGTCATCGGCTCCAAGATTATTGTAATGATTTTAAAAGCATGCTGAAATATAATAAAATTACAAAAATTATTAAATTGCCCGCGCTGAAAAAAAAAACAAAAAAAACATTAAATCATTAAATTCATTTTTTTATTTATTTTTATTTCATATTATTTCACGCGCACTTTTATTTCCTAATTCAAAATTATTAAAAAAAAACTTTTTCGACATCGCTTGTTACAATACAGATTATTATTAATTTTCTTTTCTTTTTCTTTCAATAATAATAATAATAAAAAAAAAAAAAAAAAAAAAGATTTTGATAAAATTCTGGCAAAAGCAGAATTTAGTTTAGGACGGAGGACTATTAGTTTTTTTTTTTTTTCTTCCTAATTATAACATCGCTTTCAAATTATTCAATTATATTTTCGATAAATTTTAGATTTCGATAAATATCCAACTATCGAAAAATGATTTGTGAGGAACAAATAATTGGTCCAACACAAAATTGAGACTGGAGGAATTTTGTAGAAGTTATGTTTTGCGGAAAACTAATAAAGTATTACTCAAAAATACTATTGAATTATATACATGCTCATTCTATTTATATTTGTATTCGCAATATGAAAAATTAAATTTTATAAATTTTTTAATAAAAGAATGTAGTACATCATTTCATTTGACATGATGTAAATCAAGATATTTGTATTTAAAGGGAAATTAAAATGACAAGGGAAAAAAAAAAAAAAAAGACCTTTTCTTTCTTTCTCATTTTCTCTTAATATTTTATGAAAATATGTATATAAAAAATAAAAATATACAGACACGACATTATTTCATTATTTAAAACATGAAAATCTGACATTGACAGATTTTAATTTAGTGCCAAAAGGCCTACTGCTAAACTTGTTAATATCGATAAATTCTTCTTTAGTTAATTCGTGACGATCTAAATTCCATGATAAAGTTTTCATTAAATCAAACCAATGTGTTTCAGCTGCAGATACTGTAACAAATAACGTTGGAAGTCCAAACTGTCTTATAGCCGCAAAACAACGTTTTTCTCTTTTTCCCAATGAGGGGGAGGTGTGCCTTGGGGGGGACTCATGTCAAAGGTGTGCCTTGGTGGGGGGACTCATGTCAAAGTTGTACCTTGGGGGGGGGACTCATGTCAAAGTTGGGCCTGGGGGGACTCATGTCAAAGTTGTGCCTGGGGGGGGACTCATGTCAAAGTTGTGCCTCGGGGGGGGGGGACTCATGTCAAAGTTGTGCCTGGGGGGGAATCATGTCAAAGTTGTGCCTGGGAGGGGACTCATGTCAAAGTTGTGCCTGGGGGGGGGGACTCATGTCAAAGTTGTGCCTTGGGGGGACTCATGTCAAAGTTGTACCTTGGGAGAATTTTTTATATTTTTTAAAAACTTGTAACCTTCGTTATGAGTAATCAAATTATCTACAAAATCTTCGTTCAATAAATCCCCATTCAATAAACCGACTGAAATAGGCCCTTAGCACTATTAAGAGTGACGTATAAAAATTCGACAACGCTGTACCGACTGAAATAGGCCTCTAGCACTAATAAAAAACCAAAAGTCGTATAAATACTGCCAAATGATACATACATATATATAATCCATTTGATGATAATAATAGAAAAGAATGAGAACGAAGTTAAGAACGTCAGTCAAATAAATCACCACAGAAACATACACTGGCCAAACAAAGTAACTAGTTATGTTAAATTTCTTTAATTTTTACTTTTAATAGCATTACTTACTTTAATTTTTTAGACTATAATACCTGATGAAATATATTATAGGATCGTGTATTTTGATCCTGAAGAAAAGAAGGATTACTTTAGTGTAGTATTTTAAGGGGGGAAAATAGAACTTTTATTAATCAAAAGAACCTTTTGATTTTAAGATGAGCAAAAGAATTTCGGACCCAAGAAAAAAAAGATTGAATTTTAACTGAAAAGCACAAAATGCTATAAGACGTACATATAATATGTTAAATCAGTTGATTTTAAGCAGGGTGGGGGGGGGGGGGGGGGTCATAAATTTGTACTTTTATTAAGAACTTAAGATTATATATATATATATATTAATAGTAGCAGAAACAGTTCAGAATTTCAGTGAGCGTTGCAGATTGTTTTTGGCTTTACAGATTATTTTAACAGCTCAAATATATAGATAAATAAATAAAAGCCAGGCTAAAACATATTTTATGGAATTTGCATCATACTTCTAGATTTCTGCATTTGTTGAACCTTCTTAATTCATTTTCTTTGTAGATGCAAATGTTACGTCTTTTATCAATTGCTAATACTTTTTGGTGATACTAGGCTTAGTAATTCAGTATATATTAATAAGTATTCTGGATAACAGATAAATTTCGTTTTATTGCACACAGATACAGAACGTTAATAGGAGACTTGGCACGGAATTATTAAAACAAGGAAAACTACAACGTCTAGAAACCCAAAAAGAAAAAACTGGAAAGCAGACAGCTGTTTCGGTAGCATTTAGCGTACCACCTTCAGGGCAAAAAGAATTGCGAGAGACGTGCTCTTACGTATAGGAAGTAAGTTCTTTTGCTACTGAGCTTAAAATTTTTTAAGAAGCTGCATATTACATCTAGATGATAAAATTAATTAAAAAGTGATACATCATTCAGTTCCGTGCACGATTTAAGAAAGAAAGAAAAAAAAAAAAAAATGCAATGCATCTAAGTAAAAGAGAATTAAGTACTACTTGAAACAATTATTTTTCTTTTTCGGAACAGATATTATCGTTTAATTTTTTTCAGAAGATTTTATTTTATTTATTATTCTAAATCTACGCAGTTGAAGTTTTTCGAAAAATTCAAAATATACGTAAATAACAGCATGATCTCCAGCTTTAAAGTAGAGAGAGAGAGAGGAAAAAATGGAAAAAAAAAAAAAAAAAAAGAGGGGGAGGCAATTAACTTACAGAACTGTCTAAATCACTTAACGTAAAGTCCAATACTATCAATTCAAAATGAACTGACATAAGTTTCCTTTATTTTATTTTATTTTATTTATTTATTCATTTTTTATTCATTTCTTTCTTCCTTTTTTTTCCCTCTATTCTCTTTTCAACATATTATGAGAATCTGTATAACAAAAGACGAAATCGTTAAAAACGAAGGGGGGAAAAAAAAAAAAAAATCTGAACTTCAAAAACAGCAGACAGAAAACTTTTGTACGAAAAAAAAAAAAAAAAAAGAAAAAGAAAAATTGCCATGCATAAGAAAAAGAATCGGAGATTTTCTTTGAAGAGAATCAAAACTGATGACACCTCTCTCTAAAGTTACAGTTAAGAATCGATGAAAGCACTACGGATTCACAGCTCGTTCCAATAAAAGATAACCACTCAAATGGAGATAAAGATGGAAAAAAAAAAGCAGTTACTTACATTTTTTTTTTTTTTTCTTTTTTCATTACAAGTTCAGAGATAAGATTTTAATAACACTTACCTGAAAAGAGAGAAAAAAAAATCAGTTAACAAGCAGTAATATATATATATATATGCAAATAAGACTCAAATTAACAGTAAATATCTAAGACTACTAATTAAATCAATTACCAATCAGTTTAATTTTTTATGAAAAACTTTTTTTTGTGTGACAAATTATGACAACTATAAATTTAATTTTTTTTTTCTTTTTTAAGTTAAACGTGACACGAATTATTTCAGTTAATAATTTGTAAAGATTGTTTCAGAAAAGTTTCTCTAATTAATTAATCTGAGGTTGAAATAGAGGTCGGACTGACTGTAATTAGTTTATTTACTGCGAGTCCGATTTCCTTTGACATTTTAGGATTTTGGACAGTTTCGAGTTGAGCTTTGTTTTCTGGGTGTCGGACTTTCTAAAATAAGGGCAAGAATAATTTTTTAATGAAAGCTGAAAGCATATTTTTAATAGAATATGGGCCTTTTTTTTGGGGGGGGGGGAGGGGGGCATTTTTATGAAGTTTGTGTCAATAAAATAGAAAATAATAGTGGTTATGAGTAATGCATTTATTTAAAGTTTTAATGTCCATTTAGAGAGAGAGAGCGTTTTAAAAAACCTCTCCTTGGGGCTACTTATTATTCTTATTAAAAATTACACTATGCTTTGTACTTTGGACCAATGTACCCCTTATATACGGCCAGCTTAACGAAATGATTGAAATAAAACTGAAATAATTAAAATATGGCTATGATTTCGTAATAAATGAATGTATACAAACTGAACTAAAAAATAAAAAAAAAAAGTATATACATATCAAAAAATTTAAATTGCTAAATACTGTACTGTTATACAATCAGAAAAAATCATTTAAGCAATAAAAATAAAGTTGTTTTAATATTATAGCTCATTTTCGTATGTCACGGACAAACTTTGTAGCTATCTGGGAAGCGATTTTGCCACAACGTAAAACTTGGGCCAAAGTAGCGCCTGGAAAAAGTAAGTTTCACGCACGTTCTGTAAAAAAATTAAAATAACTCAATGTAACGACATTTTAGCATATATTTATCAATACTTTTTTTCACACTTACTTTTTTTTTTTAAATCTTTTAGAGCACATATTGCACAGTTAAATATTTGAAGAGTTAAAAATATTGTATTGTGCTATACAGTGTTTACAATATCTCCTGTGAAGCCAACTAACACAACATATAAATTCGCAAAGTATAAAGTAGCTTTTATTTAAAGTCTCTTCCACTTTTCAAAATCAAAAAATTTCTCGTAATACTTTAACAACCGGGGTAGAGGGCAGGAAAAAAAAAAAAAAACATCTTTTCCGACTGTTGGGCTATAGTTATCACTGTGTTTCTCTCATACACATTCAAGGAGATATTTTACATATGATCCCTTAGGAATTTTGTTCGGATTAACAAAATAATTTTAACGATTTACTTTGCAGTTTTTTACCAATATAAATAAATAAAATAGAAGAGGAAAAGAAAAAAAAGAAAGAAAAATGTTGCTCTTACAAAAAATGTTTGTTTAACCAATTACAAAAGTTTTGCTGAAAACAAATGAAAAAAAAATTTTTTTTTTCTTGTCCTGTCGTTGTCACATCAAAATTCGTTGTTTTTATTATTATTAATATTACCGCTATTTTATTTCCTTTCTTTACGAAAATTTGGTTTAAAGCAACCAAAATGATTGTACTTAAATCTAGAAAACGCATTATATAGTTTTAATCAGACCCTTTCTCAATCGTTTAACTAATCCTTTAGGGTGATAGAAATTGTATTTCACAAAAATAAAATCAACATTGCCGATTTAATTTTATTCGTTGCATGTTTTCTTTCATTTTTGTTTGTGCCGAAACGGTCCAAAAAACACTTGAAACGGTTTTTCTAATCTAACCACATTATATTAAAAAGAGACTTCGCTCTAGATAATGGTACGCTCAATTCTACCGAATTAGTTGTCTACAATTTTATTATTTCCTTTGGAGTGCAGGACGTTGAGGATTTTCCTTGTGACCACATGAAACACTAACGAAGCCAATAAATAAATAAATATAAATAAATAAATAAATAAAAGGTCTAGACAGATTACCTTATTCGTCTACGCTTAATTGAAAACGAAATGCTAAGCTCCATAAACATGTTTTACACGTGCATGTAAATGTGGCTTTTCCTTAATAGCGTGTTCCGTTGTTACTGAAAAGCTAACGGATTATAAGGAAGAATTAATTATTGAGACAAATACATGAAATAGTAAATGTTTTACGCGTGCCAGTAAATGTGGTTTTTTCTTAATAAACGTATGTGGCTACGGAAAAGTTAACTTATTCAACACAGCAGGGGTGTTTGCGTTCCGGATTTTTTATTCTATTTCCCACCAGTATTTTTTTATTACTGATATTATAAGTAGTTTTCTAGTAATGTTTAACAATATAGTCAAAAGTGCAATTCGTAATTACTGGTGGGAAATAAAATAAAAAATCCGAAGCGCAAACATCCCTGACACAATAAGTTGGAATAATAATTTAGACAAATAAAATGAATTACTAATTTCCTTAGAAATGTTAGATTTAATTGAGAAGTAAAGAGCTTGTATTTTAAATAATGTCAATTAATGATACTATTGTTTAAAATTTTGTCTCGACAAAAATTATTTAAAACAGATTTTCTAACCATCCCAAGAAAGAAAACGAAGTTTAAAAAGAAAAAAAGAAAAAGAAGAAGAAAGAAAAAAAAAGAAGTATGTCTAGATAGATTAGCTATTCGTCTACGATTAAAACGAAATTCAAAGTTCAATAAACTGTGTTTTAAACGTGTGCCTGTAAATGTGCCTTTTCCTTAATAAACGAGTTGCTGCTGAAAAGTTCTCCGATTATCTATGTTATAAAGACAAATATTGAATGAGACAAATTAAATAACTCACTAATAATAAATTATACATATATTAAGTAACTAGAAGACAATTCCTTTTAAATATTAGATTTGATGGTCGAATAAAAAGCTTATACAGTAAAGCACCGTTTATACGTCTTTCAAGGGACTAACGTAAAAGGACGTATAAATGAAAAGACGTATAATCGAAATTTTAATAATAACATTTTGATAACTGCAAATTTTATAACACTTGAGCAAAATTTAAATGAAAATGCTAATTAATAAAGTTTCTTAAGTTAGTAAATGTATATATTTTTTTTAAAGACAATAATTAATACTAATAATAATAAAAAAAAGATTTATTATAAAAAGCAAGAAAATTCATACTATTAATGCATGAATGGGTACTATTGCATATATCATATATTGAGTATTATATTACATTTCTTAAGAACTACATGAACACATTTTGAATATTAATTATATATATTCCATACGTTTAATAATAAGCATAAGATCTATGTCCATTCATATTCAGTTATTTAATAGCATTAAAAATTTTTAATTATTCGTCTGATTTGCTGCTTGTCTACGAGTATTGAAAATTGTACTGTGAATTCAATTGATTCTTTGATCAGTATTCTCTGATCTTTCCTGCGTTCCTTCATTTAATATGCTTTTTAGGAAAAATCTGTCTTATTTAGAATGGAAAATAATGACAGGTCGAGAAATTTTGCAAATTTTGGTAAAGTAGAAAAGATGTATAACCGATATTAGAGGCGTATAAGCGAAAGATTTTTGCATTAAAATGAATATGAATGAATCGGGACTTCACTAAAAGGACGTATAAATGTAAAAGACGTATAAACGAGAGACGTATAAACGGTGCTTTACTGTATTTTAAAAAACGTAAATTTCGCCTCAACAAAATTACTTAAAAGGGCAGTTTTTCTAGCTACGATTCCTTTTAAATATTAGATTACTAGGTGAAAAAATTATTATTAAATACTAGGTGGAAAAAGAAGTGTATACATATTATGGATTTGTTCATGTTTAACTGAAGTTTTAATTCAAAGCTCAATAAATACAGTTTTTTACACGAGCCTGTAAATGTGGTTTTTCCTTATAAAACTTGCTGCTACAGAAAAATTAGCGGATTATCAATTTTATGAGGATAAAATATTTATTAAACTAGAGAACTAAATTACCAATATTAGATTATAGATTTATAAAGTAACTAGAAGATAATTCCTTTTAAATATTGCATTTGATTGTTAAATAAAAAGCTTGTCTTTTAAAGAATATTAATTAATGATATTGTTATTTAAAAATTTATTTTAATAAAAATAATTTGAAACAGTCATCCTCCCAACTATTAATAATCATTAACGAAAAGAAAAAAAAAAAAAAAAAAAAAAAAAATTGTCTAAACAGATTAAATAACGATTCGTCTAACAATAATTGACGATAAAATGCAGAAATCAATAATCATCGTAGATACAAACATGATTGTAAATGTATCTTTTTCTTAATAAATTAGATAGTACTGAAAAGCTAAGAGGTTATCAATTTACAAGGATGAGCTATATTATATACAAACTGCAGTTTCATATTATGTACAATATATATATATTTCCTTGATGATTTGATTTAATATTTTATTTCATTTCTCATTCAAAATGGTTTGGCTGCTCGATCGTGGCACGTACGATATAAATTTGCTATTGTTAGCTATATTATAAATAATCTCTAAAAAATAAAGAGTTAAATTGAACACGTGTCATTTGTATTAAATATATTTAAAACACTTTAAACACACGTAAATATAAATTTATTTAAAAGATGTTAAAATTTTTTTATCCAAAGCTTTTCGCTTTAATATTAAAGCATCATCAGGGATTTATGATTCGTTTCCATTGCGCAGTTTTAAATATGTTTTCTTTTTACAGTCAACAGTTAAGTCTTTTAATAACGTGATATATTTTAAATATCAGCAAAAAACAATATGAATTCCGGTAGAGGTTAGACCAAGGAGTTAAGAAAAGTGAGAGAAGCTGGAACTATTGCATATCATACGAGGTTATTGTAGGAGAAAAAACATCATGAATTAGCATGCTAATTCATTGCTTTTATGCATAGCATTGCTTTTATGCTAATTCATGATGTTTTTTCTCCTACAATAACCTCGTATGATATGCAATAGTTCCAGCTTCTCTCACTTTTCTTAACTCCTTGGTCCAACCTCTACCGGAATTCATATTGTTTTTTGCTGATATTTAAAATATATCACGTTATTAAAAGACTTAACTGTTGACTGTAAAAAGAAAACATATTTAAAACTGCGCAATGGAAACGAATCATAAATCCCTGATGATGCTTTAATATTAAAGCGAAAAGCTTTGGATAAAAAAATTTTAATATCTTTTAAATAAATTTATATTTACGTGTGTTTAAAGTGTTTTAAATATATTTGTTAGCTATATTGTTTTACGAAATCGTTGCAGCTTTCACAGCTTTATGAAGTACATGCTTTCTGATGAGATAATACTTCTATTTTTAAGCATTTTTCCCCCCAATTATTAATCCATTTTTTATTCCAGTTATTATTTCTGTGGTATTTCATTTATTTTCTCCGTCATTATGTTTAAATGATCCTTTTTTACTCAAGTGGGCGTAAGTAATTTATATTGATTTTGTCTCTTATTGGATCTTAACATGTATCGCAACATTTTTGTGCTAGTTTTAGCAATGTCACAATCAATTTTATTTTTGTCGTGTTGGTTTTGACATGTATTTATTAATTGCTAAATAATTAAGGTTAAAAGATCTATCATTTATATATATAACGGGTGATCAATAAAAATCAGCAATAAATTTAAAACAGCATTCAAATTGTCAATAAATGATATAAATTGCTAAAATTTTAATGTGAATTATTACTTAACCTTACTAGTTACTGTAGACATATTCACATTTGCAAAATATTTTTTTTTTTTTTTTTTTTCAGGTAATATGACTTCGAATGAAGACAATCTGCGATCTCGTGTGTACGAGTTCTATTCAGAAAATCTTTCGTCAGGTAAATCTTTTACTGTGAAGCATTTTATGAAAGAAAAAATACCACAACGAACTATTTATGACATTTTGAAACGTTATGAAAGGGGTTTGAGTGCTTTTCGCCAATCTGGCTCTGGAATAGTTGCAAAAATCTTCACACGTAAAAAAACTGGAAATTTGAAAAAGAATTTTGATAACAAGGACCGAATTTCTCAGCGTCAAGCAGCAAAAAAGTGCAAATGTTCACAATCAATGATTAATTATGTCCTTAAGAAAGCAAAGATAAGTTGCCAAAAGAAGAAAACCATTCCACAGAGAAATGAAAAGTAACAGATTTCAGCAAAGCCAAAGTGTGGACGTCTCTATTGAAAATTTTCAAAAAGATCTTGGATTCTTGATGATGAATTATATTTTACTCTTTCAAATTCCTCAATAAATGGCAATAATTGTTTCTATTCTTCCAATATACCAGAAACACCACCAGATGTTAAATATTCAACGAAAAAAAAAGTTTGAAAGCAAAGTTCTTGTATGGCTTGCCATTGGTCCAAAAGGAATGAGCAAGCCTTTCATTCGAAGATCAAATATGGCGATCAATCAAGATGTTTATCTTGAGGAATGTATCAAAAAGCGTCTAATTCACTATATTCGAGCTAATTACCAATGAAATTATATATTTTGGTGAGAATTGGCCAGTTCTTATCATGCTAAAAAAGTGACCAATTATCTCCTTCAAGAATCAATTGACTTTGTGGTTAAAGAAGATAATCCCGCTAATGTTCCAGAGGCAAGATCAATTGAAGACTTTTGGTTAATTTTAAAAGGGAAAGTTTATGCAAAGGCTTGGCGGGCAGAAAATGTTGATCAACTTGTGAATCGCATCAGATATTGCATAAAACAAATCAATTTAGACCTTGTACAGAAGCTCGCAGTCGATACAAAGAAAATAATTGATTATATCTGCAGAAATGGTGTAATAGAACAGAGATAAAACTATCAGTATTTAGTATTTATCCAGTCTTATAATTTGCATATATTTATTTGTATCACAATTGCATTTAATAAAAAATATAATAAAGTTAACATATTGCGGATTTTTATTGATCACCCGTTATATATATATATATATATATATATATATATATATATATATTGAAAAATATTTTCTAGACATAAAAATTTAACAATTTCTTAACGAAACATTGTATGAGGTTTAATTACTTGATTTTTTTTTTTTTTTAAATATATAATAGCAAGTATTCATTAATCATAAAGTTAGATAACTCGATAATTAACCTATCCACTTGCAGTTCGGACCAAGAACAAGCCATTGTACATTTTGAAAATTTTATACACATCCCATACAGCCACTGATACTCATTAGACAACTAAATTCCATCCAATGATCCATAAAAAGTACAAAATATCTTAAGAATGGACATTAAAAGTCCTGGATATTCTGCACTATTTATAGATATCTATTATATGTTTAAATATAGACAAAATTTAGACGTGCCCTTTTATAAAGAACCAGGACCCAGCTAGACGAAATAATTACACCTGGCTCGATACAAAAACTTAAATAACAATTCACTATACTACATACAGATATACGAGTACTTATTTAAATATATACATCGCGCGCAGTAAACAGAACAGTTGAATATTGGTTACATAAGACGACTATAACTCCATACAGGACATTGCCTATGGCCCATGGCCACCGGCAATTAATAAGAAAACAGCTACATCTTTTAGGAAGAATCGATTAACTTCTGACTGACTTCTGAAATCAAAATGTTTTCACTTCACTTTATGGATTGGCAAAATATCATTAGATATTTTGCCAAGAATGGCGACAGCGCCGTCTATATTATTTTAAAAGATAGGGAAGATGGCTCAATATCGATAAGCTATTTAATATATTCATAAAAGTTTGAACTTAGTGCGTTACACTTTTTCAATGTCTAATAGACGTAACATGGTAGATCAAAACAAGATTTAGATATTTTCAACATCCATTAGATCTAATAAGTCTAATTATTGGATATTTGGAGATTTATTGGATATGTAATAGACATCTAATGGATGTAAAAAAGAGTGACATTTGTCATGCTAATAGACATCTGTAGGATATTTATAGGTGTTTAATGGATCATTTTTTTAATTTTTATACACGTTTATAAATGTCTTATGGATTAAGTGGCTGTGTGGGATAATACATAAGGGCAACAACAGAATAAAATAATGCGAAAAAGGGATTATGCAGTAGTAAGCGACAAAATTCATATATCTTAATAACAAGGGCAACAACAGAATAAAATAATGCAGAAAAAGGGATTATGCAGTAGTAAGCGACAAAATTCATAAATCTTAATAACATCTTTCAATTTTGTGACAGTTAAAGCTTATTTAAGGTAATTTGAGAATAAATCGAATTTGGTCGAAAATAGCTTATAAAGTGTAAAAATTGTAAGATGTGTTGCGATAAAACTAATTAAAACCGTAAAAATCGGAGTATTTTAAGTTGATATGTATAAAGTTATGTTATTAAACTGTAAATTGTTTTAATAGAGTCATGTAAAAACGCTGTTTTCTTAACTAATAACTCCTACAAAAATAGAAAATGAAATATCTACTTAAAGTAACTGGACAGTACCCAATTTTAATGCGTTTTTATGACACTCATGAAGTCCTAATGAAAACTTTTAGATTAAACAGATTTAAAACAAACTAATTTTTTTTTAATTTGAAATTCCGGAAAAAATCACATCTGTGAATAATTGAGGGTACAAAACTAATAAATCACAACTGAAATCCAAGTTACTGAATACATCAAGCATATATATATATATAAATATATATATATATAGAGAGAGAGATTTCAGACAATATAACCCCTCACCCTTCACCTTAGCATCAAGTTAAAATAAATTATAACACATACAAATAATAGTAATAATCAATGTGCTCTATATAAGATAAAATTTTAATATCTTTTTAATTTATCTTCAAATAATTTATCTTTAAATCATGAAGTGATTTAAAACTCTCATTCTTACACTTCAAATTCGACAAAAGAGAAATGGCATGTGAGTTTTATTTGGATTTATTAATTGCTTTAATTTAAATTTTAGGTGGAAATTGACTAAAATGAAAGGGGAAAAATGCGCTACCTCAGTTAAAGCCGCATATCAGGCAACATCCAGTAAAAAAAAAAAAAAAAAAAAAAAAAAAAACTCTTAATTAAATTCTGTTTAAAACCGATCTTATTGATAGCGAGAAGTATGAATCAAACACCAACAGTATTGGGTCCTCAGATAACACTATCGTTAGGTCTTGCTGTGTGTATCAGTCGCCAAAATGCACCAAATACGGCGATGGTCCTCATCAGAAAAGCAACATGTATAAAGATAAGAACTCAATTAATAATTTTGTATTCGTTCCATTTCCATAGGTGTCAACTTGTACGTTTTTTTAACACCGTTATCTCTTTGGGGGGAAAAAAATACCAAGATTAAACACAAAAAAACTGTCAAAAAACTTGTTAAAAATTTCCGGTAGCAAAAAAAAAAAAAAAAAAAAAATTGACAAGTTGGCAGGTATGCATTACAGTTTATTTCACGTTTGAATACTAAAATGTTTTTATTATTAATATTATTATTTATTCATTTATTTTTATTTTACTTTTTTTTAATAACTAATACTTCTTTCTCTCTCCCCTCCGCCTCTAAAAGGGCACTTTCAAAATTTCAAAACTCATTGTCCAAAACACACAGTAACAGAAGTTTGAAGATTTTTACAATTATTTATGAGAAGTTTTATTTTTAAAGAATATAAAAACGAAAATATATTGAATTTTTCGACTCAACAACGTAAAAAGTGACGTTAATGATGTCAAAGAAGCTATTCCTAATATATATACTCCATGACTTAATATCAATTTCATTTTTTTTTTTTTTTTTTTTTTTAACAATTGTCTCAAGAAAACCTAATAAATATATATTTGTTTCGATATTAAAGTTACTGAGAAAAAATAGAAACAACATAAAAAATAAAGTTTTTTTTTTTAAAGAGAAAAGAGAAAGTAAAAGGAAGAAAGAAATAATCACTACTACTGCTTATTTCAGTGTACTAACAGATGGAACTTTTTCGTAACAAGCGAACACTGTTTTCACGTTTCCTCTTCCGGGGGAAACTGATTGAATTTCGCTGGGGTTGGGGGATGAGAGAATAAAGGATGGTGGATTATTAAGTTTGGGTGTTCAACTAAATTAGGACAAGCTTGCATTTGAGAAAAATAAAGGATAATAAAGTTATTGCACATAAGCTTAACAAGAGAAATTTGAATAAGTAATTTTAAAACAGGATATTTTAAATTTCAAAATGCTCAATTCCCTTTAAGTTAATTTGAATTTTTGTCTATTTACACGAAAGGTTGTACTTTATTGTGGAGAACAGAATGCACAAATAACCCCCCAAAAAAAAAAAAAAAAAATTAAAAAATACTGCATCGTAGTTTTTTCTCCAATATTTGCATTAACAGAGAAAAGAAAAATCCTCTTTCAAATCAATATCTGAAAGAGTAAAGAACTTGTTAAAATAAGCAAATGACGAAATTTTCTTAAGAACTCTATTCTGGAGTTTTTACATTCCTGTTTCCCACTAGAAGTTTAATTTTACATAACTACCTTCTATAAACGTAATATACGCAATAATTTATGTATATATATAATTATTAAAAACAAAAAACTATTTTATTTACGCGACAAACTTTAGTTAAAATACATTTAAAGAACAAAATATACATTTAAAAACATTTAAAATTTAGACGTTTCGAAACCCGTCCTGGTTTCCTCATCAGTATCACTACAACATTATTTACAAGCATTACATTTGTACACAAGGAATTTATAGAAATGAATTTATAGAAGGAATTTATAAATGTAATGCTTGCAAATAATGTTGTAGTGATACTGATGAGGAAACCTGGACGGGTTTCGAAACGTCTAAATTTTAAATGTATGTTTTGTTCTTTAAATGTATTTTAACTAAAGTTTGTCTCGTAAATAAAATAGTTTTTTGTTTTTAATATAATTGAGACGGTTTGATGTTTGTGTACGTTATATAATTTTTAGCACATAAAATCATATCAATAAAATTCACAAAAATATTTCCGGAAAAAACAAAAAAAAAAAAAAAAAAAAAAACTAGTTGGCATAGGTGGACTCTGCTCAGTTCCCCATCATATTTATGTTTTCATAAATTTCTAGTTTGAGAAATATAATCATGTTAAAAGAAATGAATTTGAGAAAAACTTGATACAGTGACAGAATGAAAACCCCGCCTAATAGGCTATCCACCATTCACTTCGATATATTTATCTTATTCTAATCTATTAATTTATTTTCTCAGGGTCAATTCCGTTGTTTAGTTTTCATGCTACTATGTCCAATGCAATAATCCTCAAAATTCATATTTATATGAAAAATTTACAATTTCGCTATGTTGGTAAAATCGTAAATTACGAATAATTTAGGAAATTCTCCTATTAGAATATTTGTATTCAATCATATTCAAACAAATATCATAAATGTAATTTTGAAGTTGTCTAATGTATTTACGATCCTCAAAATGGAAGTTTATGCTCAATTTTGCCTTATTCTGACATGTTAAGTAAATCGTAAATTCCAAGTAACTTACGAATTTTTTACACTGGAAAAATCATAATCTATGATATTCATGCAAGTATCCTAAATAATATTTCGAAATTGGTTTCACGTCTTTACGGTGAAAATATCCCTCAAGATTGACGTTTATGTGAAATTTTGCTCTGTTTTGCCATGTTAAGAAATTCGTAAATTTCCAATAACTTACAAAATTTTTATATTGGAAAATTCTTAGTCATTAATATTCATTCCAGTGTCCTAAATACTATTTCAAAAGTACTCTGACATCTTTACGATGAAAATATCTCTAAAAATTGACGTTTATGTGAAATTTTCCCCTATACTGCCATGTTAAGAAATTCGTAAATTTCCAATAACTTGCGAAAATTTCAAAGTAGCATATTTATAGTTACTGATGTTCATTCCGGCATCAAAACGGACATTTTAAAACTGGTCTGACATTTTTAGAGTAAAAAGTTTACATTTAATGCACGTTTAAGTGAATTTTTGTCCTATTCTCCCATGTTAAGAAAATCGTAAATTTGTAATAACTTACGAAGTTTTTAAAATCGACTGTTGCAAATGAATAGGGTTCTTGCCAGTGTCGAAAGTAATATTTTAAAACTGATCTGACCTCTCTGCGACAATTTGTTCTTGAGATATCGTGTACACAGACTAACAAACTAACGGACTAACAGACACCCTACAGACAGACACCATACAAATTTTGTCATTTTCGGATTCCTCACATCTGAAAACGTGTAGAAAAGTCAAAAAACCGAGGTCGAAAATTTTCACGATTACCTAAGTTCCCCATACCTATAGTATGATGGGGAACTAAAAAAACTCTTTTGAAAAATTAATGCAAATAAAATTTAGTTATACATTTATTTTCTACAAAGAAAAGAAGGCCACTGAAAAGATTATGGGCAAATTATGCTCAGAAACCAGCAATTTTTACTTTCCGAACACTATAGTGAGGAAAGTATTGTAATCATGTCAAAAATCCGAATTCGAGATTTTGATGTTTCTATACGTTTCGAGGTCCAACGAGTCCGTTTTCACTATTTTTACGATGATGTATGTATGTGTGTGTGTATGTGTGTGTGTATGTATGTGTGTATGTATGTGTGTATGTCTGTGAGTGAACACGCTAGCGTCTAAACGCTTTGTTCGAATAAGCTGAAAGTTGGTACGTATATTGTAAGTCACCATAGTACGAACCCTATAGATTTTGGTGAATCTAGCACTTATAGTTTTTTTACAGGGACACAAAGAAAAATTCTTTATCATTATGGCCAAGGGACCAAAATCTTAAAAGTGCGATAGCAACTAAACGCCTTATTCAATTGAGCAAAAACTTTATACACATATTATAGGTCACAGATACTCAATCTGTATAGATTTTGGAGAATCTAGCACTTATAGTGTTTTTACAGGGACACAAAGAAAAATTCTTTGCCAAATTTTTAAAAGTGTGATAAGTGTGAAGTTCTAAAAAGTGTGAAGTTTAAAAGTGTGAAGTTCTAAACGCCTTAATAATCTCAGCAAAGAATTTGTACACATGTTATAGGTCACATTTGAACCAACTGTATAGATTTTGGTGTTTACAGTTACAGTTTTTTTACAGGGACACAAAGAAAAATTCTTTATCTTTATGGCCTATGAGACCAGCGATAGCATCTAAACGCCTTATTCAATTGAGCTGAAAATTTGTATGAATATTATAAATCACTGTTGCACTAACTATAAGCATTTTGGTGAATCTAGCATTTATAGATTTTTACAGGGACACAACGAAAAATTCTTTATCATTATGATCTAAGGGCTCAAAGTTCAGTAGCATTAAATAAAACCTCGTGTAATATATAGAGAAAAATACTCAAACACTCTGTTATGGTTTTCTCTTTTTTGTTTGTTTAGCAACGCCTCTTTCTTTATTTTATCTACAAAACTGTTAGTTACTCAATGTTCGGAAAGTCGAGTGGAGTCACTCCAGATTTTTTATATTACATCTTTTAAATCTAAATTTCATGAATTCAATAATATTTGAAATTATAGTAGTGAACCAAATTGTGTATATAAATGTACAGCTTACTGGAAAAGTTCTCAAACACTTCATGAAAAATTTCCCATTTAACCATATTTTATGTTCAATATGTGGTTAAATGGGAAATTAATTGAAAATGTTATGCTTTTTTATGATTATTATTATTTGAAGATAAGAAAAATTCTTCATGTGCGCGTTAACTATTTTTTCTTATAAATATATTATTTTTTCTTATAAATTCTCGGTATTCGTACTCGACCGGACACTCGGCTTTCGGTTACTCAGACAAAGTGTTACTCGGTACAGCACTAACAGAAACAATATTATCTAGAAATGAAACATCTTAAGAATAAATATGTCGATAAAAATCATACAAACGCAATGCGGAAAAAAATACAGGCAAAATACTGCGTTAATTTTAAGTAATTTCAACTGAGCGATTATTTTTGCGGCGGGCCCAAAATATTCAAATGATTTAGGGAAAAAAAGGAACACATAAAAGCCCAATAGCAGCAATAAAAAAAGTTCGGTGCAAATTTTTCAGTCACTCCAGAAAATATTTGCAGAGCAATATTCTATTTAATCATTTAGTATATGTTTCACTTTGGTGTGCGCGCGCGCATACACTACACACACACATATCTTTGCAACACTATAACACACGCATACCTTTTGTGTGTGTATGTAATGAATTGACGGGACTGACGAAAACACTACTTGATAGACGAAATATCCTTTATACGGTAATATACAGGGATGAGATTAGCAAAAATTCAAAAAAGCTGAAACTGTATGCAAAGGCAAGACGTTTAAATGAAATACCAGAATTTTGATTACAAAATCTATTATGTTAGAATAATAAGTATTTATTTTAATCTTCAATGTATAAAAAAAGAACAAATGCACATCAGAAACATAAAAAAAGCTGAAAAGCTAAATGTACAAAAAAGCTGAAATCAGCTGAAAAGCTGAAAAATCTCATCCCTGAATATATGATAATGCAGGTATGTAGATGAGATTCAGTCTAGGCCTAATAAGCATCCTGAGTGAAAAGTGGTTCATACCGTAGAATATCCCGAAGCGACCGCACCGGACGTACGCCGCCGGATCACCGTAGAATACATGATTAAAATTTTCCATATGTTTGTATTCTCGCTTTTTATTTTAAAAATCCTCGCTTATGATATGAATGATTATTAATCTCACGATTGGTAGTTTAGTTTGGTTCCAAATATCTAGGAATTAATTAATATCCAAGAATCAACCATAGACACTTGCAAAAAGCTAACTTTGTTTTTTAATTTGTTCTTTCTTTCTTTTTTTTTTTTTCTATCGTGTTTTACAGTGAAATACAGTTATAAGAGAAATTTCAAAATTAGATTTACTTTAAGCTACTATAAAATATTAATTAAAATTAAATTCTTTTAGTTCACTAAAAGAGATCGAATAGTTCTGAACTTTTAGTGAAATACTTTGATACAGTTACAGGCAAAAAATCAGAATATAAAAATGAAAACTTTTTATCCGTGGAAGGTAAGAGATCGTGTTAAAAAAGTTAATTTAGAGGAGAAAAAAATAATTAGACTGAACAAAACCAGCATAGGGGAAAGTGGTGTACCTTGGACACAGTGGCGGATCCAGAACTTGACTTTTGGGGGTGGGGGGGGGCGCTAAGATTTTTCAAAGTGTTACTCTAGACCATTAAAGAATTTACAATTGCAATATTCAATTGTCAATGTCAGTGTTTTTTTTTTTTTTTTTTTTTTTTTTTTTTTTTGGGGGGGGGGGGGGGCTTCAGCCCCCTAGCCCCCCCCCTCCCTTAAATCCACCACTGCTTGGACATAAGTGTACCTCGGACCTATGCCATTTCTAGCTCTATTTATTTAGATATATAGATAAACAATATCACATGCAGTTAAAACATTTATTGTCAGAGGTCTCAGTCAAGCAATGTATATTTGCCTGGAAGCTCAACTTTTTGAAGAGTTCTCGAAAAAGTAAATTTTTCTCAGATACTTTTATGTATTTCTATATACACTACCTTGTATATTCTAAAAGGAGTGTTATGCACATCATGAAGTAGCTTTCTAGCTATAACCCCATATGCTTGTAATCAAGTTAAGCTCAACCTGAGCATTATGAGTAGCAATTTGGTTTTTAGTAACAGAGTGGTGTACCTTGAACCCAACACAAGTAAAGTAACTTGGACTGGTCATACTGTGTGGTGGATCAGAAATGCAGCTTCAAAAGTTAACATTTGGAATTGACCTATCCAATTACAATCCTGATTATAAATAAGTGTGAGGATTTTTACCAATAATCACAGTATGACTTAATTTAGACTTTTTTAAGTTAATATTTAATATTTTCCACTTTTTAGACTCAAATTAGACTTAATAATAATACGATTGTGACAGATTAATGATTTTGAATTAAAAAAAAAAAAAAAAAAAAAAAATGTATATTTGAATTCATGTAATGTGTAATTGATTAACAAATAGATTTTCTAACTTAAAATTGAGTTTTTCTGTATCTATTAATAAATGGCACAAGGTACACTACCAGTGGTGTACCTTGGACCTAACTGCACTTTTTTTTTTTTTTTTTTTTTTTTTAAATAAAATTGATAGAATTTTCATAAAATTTTGGAATAAATATACGCAGGGTTTCCACTCAATTTCAAAAATAAAATTACCTGACTTTTCCAGGTCTATTTTTAGAAAATTCCAGTCACAAAATTTCGTTCGAGACATAAAAAATAGCTCGCGGTATGAAACAGAACATAGCTCGCGACATAAAAGACAACATAGTAACGTGCCTTGCGATATAAATTGAATGCTCAAAAAGCATTTTCCAGGTTTGTATCATCATTTTTCCAGGTTTTTGAGCAATATTTACAATTTTCCCTGATATTTCCCTGACTGTTTTTCGTAATTTAATATTCCCTGACTTTTCCAAGTTTTCCCTGACCCGTGGGAACCCTGTATACGTTGTACATAACACCATACGGTATTTAAAAAAGCCATTTGTATTTAGTTTTGGAGAGTAATTACAAAATTAAAACTGGAAAAGTCAAAATGGGTCCCAGGTACCCCACCTTCCCCTACTTTCAGATATCTTTACAGCCCAATTATAGACAAACAGCCTATAATTATTTAATATTATTAAAAGTAAGAAATTATTTTTTTTTTCCATTCATACACTGTTTTGCCAGCCTTAATTTTTTTAATATATCACATGTGCAAAATACATTAACATAAAATTTAGTTAAATTAGTGGAATCATATATACGATTCCAATGATTTCCGGTGCAAATGTTCGATGCAGACGAAATATGTACATTACAGTTCTTCGCTATTAATTAAATATTTTTAAAAGATAAAAAAAAAAAAAAGTTTTTACTATTTATTACACAGCGAGTTATAAATAACAATAGGAAAATATTTTGTTTAAAGAATTATAATTCAGCTAGAAAAAAAAAAAAAAAAAGATCTTCATTGCAGTCTCAGCTTTATTTCTATAAAAACATTAGAAAAAATAAAGAGCTAGGCTTATCCCAAAAAGCAAAAGAAGGAATCCGCTTAAGAATTAAAAAAAGAAAAGAAAAACTAATGAAAAAGCCTTGGCCGGCTTCCAGCAAAAACTGGATAGTGTGCATATGTCAGAACGCGTGCTCCTATTATTGATCCGGCCATTGCCTTCCAAACTTTTTTTCCGGACACGTATGCAGAATTTTTGGAAACTAATTCCAACACGCGAGTTTTGATTAGCACTATCAAATCAAATACAATCAATAATATCCAACACGCAAACAAGTCAGCAAAGGCAAAAATGTTTTTAAAACTGACCTGTTTACACATTGTACTTTTGTTCAATCGAAGCATAATATGCCGAACAATTTTACTGCTTTACGTATATGGAACTGTCATACTACAGTAGTTAATCCTATTCATTTTTCTCTTCCATTGATTGCTGAATTTCGTGAAAATGTGTAGATTTCCTAAAAATTACAAGATTGTAACTAAGCAGAATTTTTTTGAAGTTAATCCCAACATGCGACTTTTAATTAAAATTATCAAATCAATAATATACAATACAAACAAGTCAAGTCAGCAAAGACAATAAAGTTTTTAAAAGTGACCTATTTACATATTGTATGTTTGTTCAATCAAAGCATAATGCGCAGACAGATCTAAATGTTATTTTAAGAGTGCGTGGTACAGCTAACCTATTATAGCAGTCAATTCTACTATATTTTTCTCTTCACCTGTCCCAATATAGTCCATGAAAATACGCACATTAGATGCAAATTACAAGATTCTACTGAGTACGTAGGATTTTGAAAATTATTTCAAATACGCCAGTTTTTATTAGCACCATTAAATTACCAAAAATATCCAATACAAAAGCCAGCTTGTGTCGATTTTCTCTACCTGGACTATTCTCTCTTCCAGCCAGGCTGCATTTTGTTCGAGACGAAATTGTTTTCACGTTCATCGTTAATTAGCAAAGAAAAAGCAAATATTTTATTATTATTATTCATTTATTTATTTTACATAATTTTAACAGGTAGTATGAGATATGAAATTTTGTTTTCTTAACTTGTTTGTAACTCTGCCTTGATTATCTGTCTGCCTGACTCTCTCTGTTCGTTCATGTTCCGATTTTCGTAAATATTTTTATTAGGTCGGATCAAGCCGGGCTGATCTGGGTCGAACCTTATATTGTCACACAGAGCCAGGTAAGCAAAGCTTTCGTACGTTGCCGAAGGCAGAGTGAGGACCCACCAAGTCAGGCTCACGTGCGAATTCGTTTCTTTGCGCTTGGATAAAGCGCAGCTGCAGGCAGAGGGGAACCAAATCCGGCATACTGCAGGCAGGGAATACACTGCCGAAGACAGAGGCAACCCGATTTGACCGAATTCAATGGAATTTTGTTTCAGAATTATATATATATATATATATATATATATATATATATAATCCTTTTGATAGTAGAAGCAAAGAATGAGAACGAAGAATAGTTAGTCAAACAATTTACCAAAGAGAAATACACACACCAAACAAAGCAACAAGATTTCCCGAATTGATTCAATTATCAAGTTCAACAATAGCACTGACGCCAATCCACTGTACAACAATACGTGTTGAAAATTGAAATAGGACCGATATATATATATATATATTGAGATTTTATATTTATAAGTGATTTATTAAAGCATTGTGAATAGAGAAGCGGCCGAAGTCTGCTAATAAAACACATGTGTCATCAATTAATCATAAAATTTATATCGACAATAAAATAATTCATAATTTATTTCGCGATGTATACTAAAATTTCCGTATTTTTACATAGTGTATTTCGTTTATTTACGTACAATTTTCTAGCTTAATCCATACGGTAAAAATACACATGCGCAGTAATAATAATAATAATAATAAAAATTGTAAAATAACTATTTAAATTTTTTTTACTTCTTTTAAAAAGAAAGAAAAATCAGCCTTCAGAAATATTGTGTTACCAATCCATTGTTATAAAAACAATAATATTATGCATTTCCTCTTTAACAGATGCAAGATAATAACCATCATGCATAATGCATATATGCTTAGTAGTGATTTGGCAACAATTAAACGGAATCATTAACTGTCATTAAGCGTAATGAATTTCAGCAGATAAATCTGATTAATTGAAGAGGTTTTTACGGCCCATTCATCAAATTTAAATATAACATAAATATGCGCATTTATTTTCTACTTAGAAATGCACTTGGGGGTTCTATTACTTTTTTTTTTTATTATTTTAGTTTTATTAGATGGCAAACGGAGGGGGCGTATATATAGGAAGAGCTATTTTATGAATATGATTTCGTTTGAAAAAGTCATGAATAAACAATTTTAAGACATTAATTACTTTATAAGAAGATAAATTTTCTGTTTTATTTTTTCATCCGAAACTCGGAATGTTATTTATGGGGATAGTGGAAGTTATAAATCGTTTTTGTACAACGTTGTCTGAGAATTATAAAAATTTATATACAGAGTGTTACGGAATTGTAAATAATTGTATTTATTTTTGTATAAATTCTTTCCGAGAGGCTTAGTAAGTTGATAAAATGCTAATTTTGTGCATTTCTAGTCGTCTTAGAGTTAAAATAGCCCATTTTTTCCTTAAAAACGCATTGAAAAGCTCCAATAAGGAAGGTGATGGATTTTGCGCAAAATTTGGCGACTTTTTCCCTCTTTGGCGAGAAAATCCTTATTAGGGATATACCAAATATGAAATCTCTAATCTCATTGGCTGATGAGATACGAGAATTTTCCAGAACAGTCTGGGTTCGGTAGAACACTATAAAAGGAGCGTTTTTTTTTTTTCGCCAAGCCGGTTCAGTTCTCAGTCAGTCTCAGATCTGTCTCAGTAAATCACGTCAAATGCTTGCATTGCTTTGAGCCTCTCTAAATGAGATTTGCTTTATGTGTTATTGCTATACAATTTGTATTGTGGATTTGCTATTGACAGCTGTTGTTTAAGCTGTGTTTACTGGTTAAATTGAAGCTGATACTTGGTTTATAGACCTGTATTTTTCTGGAACTTTCTGTGAATAAATTACTGAATTTTTGCAAGTTTCGCCTCTCATTCTCAGACAACTTACGAACCCCCAAGTACGCAACAATATACACTAAAATATAACAATATTACTTATATCAAAATTTCTGGTAAACTATAAATTTAATAAAATAAAATTTTAATTTTTTTAAATTTTAAAATGTTTTATGCTCACTCGATGATTAATTCATTAACGGGCTAGATTAAAAAAAAAAAAAAAAATTAATCGAAAGACATTTGCACAGAAATATATTTAGTTAAACTGTAATACTGTAGAATCGAAGGAAGATAAACATATAAAAATTAATATATAGTTTCTCATGAAAATTTTATTATACTAATTATTGTTATGCTTCAACGCATATCCCCCTATTCTTCAAAAAAAAAAAAAAAAAAAAAAAAAACACTACTACCGCTGCCGTTTTTTAACGCAACGTGTCTTTTTCACTTTCTTAGTAAAAACCATAAAAACTGTTTCACATAAAAACATCAAAGAATTTGGCAGTTTTGTACAGAAATGTGTGATAAACATGATGAAAGAAATCGTTTATATGTCAAAGCATTATTTTAGAAGATATTTAATGTTGAAGTAGGTCAAAACATCACCGGTTTTAAAGTTTTATAGACTCAAAAACTATTCGTGGAAACCTTATCAGATTTTGCTACGATATACATCAGCTAATATGTGACAAAATTTTTGATTTTGACAAATTTTTATATTTATTTTGACTTTTTTTTTTTAATGTTCTATGCGATTTTTGCGTGTTTCCCCGACATTTTTCTTTGAGTTCTAATGTCAAAAAGATATCACCAAAAATGAAATGTGTGCAAATTTTTATTTTTATTTATTTTTAATATAAAAAAGAAATATTTATTTATACGTGATTTTTTTTTTTTTTTTTTTAAGAAAAGAAAAGAAAGAAAGAAAAGTTAAACCTGCATCATTAAAAATTTTCTGATAAAATTGATGTCGTATAGCTTTAAAATTTTCATTTTAATTTATTTATAATTTAAATATTAATTAATAAAATTATCTTAAATGTTTTATTTTTTTTTTTATTTGATAGTCTACAAACTAATGTGAATGCATATTTAGTTTATTTTAAATTAACCGTGTTTATAAACAATACAAATACTGTCGTTTACATTTCATTAATGGCTGTATACAGCGAACTTTGGCTATGGTTTTCAACTGCTGAAAATGTCGCTAATCAAAATATATTTATTTAACCGTTTGAATTATTCAGTTTTCTTCTTCTTTGCTTTCTCTCTTTTTATTTTCTTTCCTTTATTTTCTTTTAATGCAAATTTTCTTAATTCTAAGACAGTTACGAAAAATACTTATAACGTTCACCATTCTTTTTTAAGATAAAAAGTTGATGGAAATAATTAAAATCGATACAATTAAAAATACTTTTGTGTGGTTATTATAAAATGTATGAAAGTAGATAAGACCAAAAGTAATATTTCCCATTTCCCGAAATAATATTTACAAGCTTTTGTAAACTTTTAAACTCAGAAATTTATGTTTCGTAAATAACCAATTTTTAGAAAGTCTCTAACAGCACATTCTATCATACTTGTAATTCTTTTTAGTCAGTATCTGTACTGAGAGTGTTTTGAGAACTGATAAGAGCAGCTGTGCTTATAAGGAGTGATAAAACGCATTAGTTTTAATAAGTCAGAATTGTAATTAAATTACGTTACAATGAATAAAAATGAGTTTAAATAAGTTATCTTCTGTGCGGGAAAAAAAAAAAAAAAAAAAAGCCTCAAAAATCACATTGCGACAAATTATGAAAATTAGCATATTTTTCACACTTACTTTTCTTTGTTATTAACTCATTATTTGCTAAAACTATTTTTCAAATTTTCTATTGGTTAGTGAATTTTATAAGTTTTAGTAAAATAATATTAAACTAAATGAGAACAATAAATTTCAAGCAACTAAATATACTACTACAGATCACCCCACTTTTGGGACAGTAAAAGAATATTGTTTAAAACCTTATTTAAAATATAGTTTAAGGCTACACAGTACAATTTTTCAAAAAAAAAAAATTTGGAGACAGTTACATTAAAAATAATTAATGTTTTTGTTCGAGATTATAAAATTAAACTGATTCAGGTATTTAAAAAAAAAAAAAAAAAAAAAAAAACACTTTAGCAAGCACCCTTCTTTTTTCTTTTTTTTTTTTAATGAAAATTTTTTTTTTAATGAAGTTTTTAAAACTTTTATAACATTTTAATTTTTAATATTTTTTAGTTATTTTAAGTGATTTGTATTCATTGGATAATTGGGAACAAAAGTTAGTATGGAATTAAAGATGTAACTTTCATTTAAATAATAATAATAATAAAAATAAAAAAAATAAAACGAAAATTTTGGAAATATTAACTCTGACATAAAATAAATAACTATAACCCTCAGAGTTAAATCCATACTAATTATTGTAGTACATATACATATATGTCTACAAAAAATTTCAAGACTCTATCTGCAACAGAAAAGAAGCCTTAGGGAATAGCAAACACTAACATCAACCAAAATAAAAGTCTGAGAAAAATGCATTTAAAGTTTGTAAAGGCATAAAACAAAAACTAAAAATGTTTGCAGAGCTCTGAGTTTTTTTTATATGTTATTCCCCACTTATAAGATGTACAAAAACGTAATTTTAACTCAATATAATAGAATATATATTTTCTTATTCAAAATATGTTTCAAAATAATAATACCACACCCCCTCAGCTGTCACATTTTGAGGCTGACAACACTCAGAAAGTTCAAATATCTTTAAAACTATTTGGATTTCAGATCTACAATTTGGAGTCAAGATTCACAACCGTATAGACCATTGAAAAATGCAAAAAAAAAAAAAAAAAAAAAAAAAAAAAAGAAAGAAAGAAAGAAAGAAAGAAGGGGAAAAAAATCGATATTTTCGTCATTTTTAGGGTATTTGTGTATGTGTAGCCTTGGGACAGTATCAAAATATTGTTTAAAACATTGTTTAAAATGCATTTTTTTTTTTTTTTTTTTTTTTTTTTTTTTTAATGTCAATTGTGGACACTTTATTTTATTTTATTTTATTTTATTTTATTTTTTTCGGAATTTGTGTTATTTTTCTTTAACAAATTAAACGCCGTTATATGAATCCTACTGAAATTTTATGAAATTTTGTATATTTTGGGTTTCAATGTGCGATGATTACGTATGATTAGAAATAATCATATTTAGTTTAAATAATTACAATATATATATATATATATATATATATATATATATTGTTAGAAGATATGATGTGTTTCCAAAATGGGAGATTTGACACCTAATTGGGGTAGAACAGATGTTGAAAAAATGCAAAATCCTTTTAAATTAATTTTCTTGATCCATGTTTGTTATATTTTAAGTTTTTTTTTTTTTTTTTTTCCCATATCCATTGTTTTAAACCCCTGTACTCGAATGAGTTATTTTTGCTGATTTTTTTTCTTGACTGATGTTTTGCAGAAAAACAAACATATTTGTTTGAATAATTGAAAAAATAAATAAATAAATAAATAAATGGAAGTTACATTACAAACTTTTTGAAGAAATTACCAACGAAGCAAGAAGTTTCAATATTTAATGTAACAAAAAGAAAAAAAAAAATATTTATCTTAATTACTTACAGAGAAAAAAATTCTTAAAAAAAAAACTGTTCCCGCAGCGGGAGCTTTGGCGCCTAATGGGTTAAAATAACAGACCAACCGCTTATATTAAGTCTTTTCTTAAATATTTGTAGAAGTTTTATCGTTTAGAAGATCATGAATTCATAAAAAAAACGCAAACTCAGAAAACGCAATTTAAAGATTTCAAATCTGTAAAATTATATCAAAAGCCGTAAGAATTTTCTGTCTGAATAGATATTTCATTGAACAAACCTAACTTTAAATTTATAAATATTAAATGGAAATATAAACTTTTACATGAAACCTTTAGTGGCAATAAGTCAAAGGTGTTAAGTGTCATTATATATTATTTTCTTACACATCTGAGCACAGAACAACTTTTGCCTTTTTGCGCGGGTAAAATTTTAAGAACGTTCATCGCACAATAACAGTTTCAATAATTGGGAAAATATGCCTAAATCAAACATTTATCACTACATACACATAATCGATTATCGTTTCTTTGTGGGTAAACCAGCCTGTACTAATTGATTCTGTGATACTCATGATTAATGATCTTTAATGAATTTCAAATATTCCCAACTTTTATAAGAATATTTTTGTAAGCAATGTTTTTAATGAATACTTGAAATGATCCCTAAAGAGTTTGTCATTTCTGATTCATGAGCATTGATGATATTTTGTTTAAATATCATAGTATTCAAATATTTTTTCTTAAATACTGAATACAGAAACTATCGTAACATTTCCGAGTTAATAACAGGCATCGAGAAAAAAAAAAAAAAAAATGAAAGCAATTTTAACAACTAAAACACATTGTTGAATGCATTAGGGGTTAACCAGATTAAATTAATTGATTGTAAAATTATGAGTTATTATCATGGTTTTCTTAGTGAAAATATTTTTAGTAATTGGAATGTCTAATTGTTGAAAGAAAAACTAAATAAAATATAATTATTACTTTCTTCTATATATATATAAGAAAGTATTGAATCTGTGAAAATTTTTGACCTCTGGTTTTTGATGGATTTATATGATTTGAGATGTATTGAACACGATTCGATCAATTTTAGAAAAAATCTGTACTTTCCCCGGAAGGGAAGAAATTAATTTTCAATATGAGCATTTCTTTAAAAAAAAAAAAAAAACAAGAATTTATTAATATTATTAAAACAAACGGTTAAGGTAGATCTGTCATAATTTGAAATAAAGTTTTTTTTCCCCCTTTCTTTTCTTTTTTAAACAATAATAATAACTAGTATTGCCCAGTAGTCGAAACTCGACCCCTTTTTGCAAAAGCAAAATAATTGCCTTCTCATAAACGGAATTACATTGCAGCATAGCAGTGTCATTTGTGGGACGATATGCACCCAGATTAAAACAGCATAGTTTTACATAATATCCATCTCATACACCATGTTTGGTTTGGTGTATTAATACAGAAGTTGAGATAAAGCCGGTCAAATTGAGTTCAGGAAATCTCAAAACATGTAACTGCATAAAAAACCAGAAATCTAATATTTTCTGAATTTTATACTTTCTTGTTATATATGCAGAAGATAGAATAATAAATCCACTTTTAAAAAGATAAGCAGTCAATTTCTCTTAATTGAAATACAAGGAAATCTCAAAACGTATAAATTCATCGAAAACCAGAAATCGAATTTTTTTTTTTTTTTTTTTTTGTATCTTCTACTTCCTTCTTATATATGTAGAAACTAGTAATAAATCCGTTTTTTAAAAAATAAGTAGACAATTTCAGTTAATTGAAATGCAAGGAAATCTCAAAACGTGTAAATGGATCGAAAACCAGAAATCAAAAGTTTTTCTAAAACTTAAACTTTCTTCTTATATATGCAGAAGATATAGTAATATTTTTTTAAAATTATTATTTAAATAAGTAGTCAATTTCAGTTAATTGAAATGCATTATTAACTTACACGTACTACTACTAAGTAAATTAAAAGCGAGACAAGAGACAAAATATCATTGAACTGTTTATGTTTCATAAAATGATCTCAAACTATAACTCGTTTAAATATAAGAAATATAACATAATAGTAATAATATAATTAGTTGAAAAATTCATATTTCCGTTATACGTACTACTACTAAATAAATTAAAAGCGAGACTAGATACAAAATATTCCTTGCGTATTTTAAAAGTATTTATTTTCGATTTTTAAATCAGCTTTCATTTTTCTAATTGTTTTTACAGCTGTTTAAGCATTCTTCAATTTCATTTAATATAACAGAGTGCGATTTCATTTGTTCCAATCACTTCTATGTAATCTCAGAATCTAAAAGACGTCACACAGGTGCAAGTTTGCAGAATTACAAAAGTATCTTGAAACAGAAGATGGATTAGTTCTCAGAGACATTATATCTCCATAATAATGGTCAATCATTTCCAATCCACTGCCTGGATAAATGTGTCCTTTAAATTTTTCTGTTATTCCTTATGTATAGTTTAATCATCCAATTAAGATCGGCTACGTTCCTGATTTTTTCATTTCATTATACTTGATTTCAAGTTTGATTTTCAGTTGTTAAACATGTCTAGGACAGCTAATGTAGGCTATTTCTAACCCATTTGTTATGTGTTCTTGTTAATGTATCCAGTCTATATTTATTTTAACGTCATAAAAATACTGATGACACGCTCAAAATTTCCGGCGGATTTTAATTATCTTTTTTACTTCCGAATATACATATGTAAGAAAAGTATTGTAATCATATCAAAAATTTCACTTTGGGATTTTGATGTTTCTATACGTTTTGTGGTCCCTTGAGTTCATTTTTAATATAAATAAATTAAAAAAAAAAAAAAAATAGAACTTTCATATATCAAATCTTTTTTTAATTTGCGTATATCTTCAAGAGTATAAACTTTCAACCTACCACTCATTCACTCAAATTTCTACCATTCTAATGGCTGTTTTCTCTTTGAATAAAAAATCAGTAGTCGAGAATATAGTGATGCTACATCTATACAATTTCCTGTGTCTATGGTTTTATTTGAGTTTTAAGAAATTCTCAGATTCAAAAACTTTCTACTTTTTTTTTAATATAAAAGAATACCTATATAAAATGGAAAAATGCCTAAAAATAAAAGTATCTTTAAATGGCTTCTTAACACCGTACGAAAATAATTTTTGTATTCTGCATATCTGGCTAATGATATCTTTCTAATGATAACACTTTCAGCCGTCTACTCCCATAATTAATATGTTAAAAGTGTACCACAAATTTCACGTTTGCTTATTAATATATACATAATAATAAACTGAAAAAAAAAAATGTATTTTTTCAGATATAGTCTTTAGCGCACATAACTGACTTCATTTCACCATTTAGTGTTATATTTCTCTCACATGAAAATCCACTGCATTCATCAAGGAAAATAATGTCGATAAATAATCTATATAATATTTCTCTAACGTGGACCAGTTACAATTATTTTTTGTCGAAACGATATGATATTGGTGAAATTAATAAAATACGCGAGGATAAAAAACAATATTTAAAAATTAACAATATTTAAGCACGTGGATTCAGCTCAATGATGAACTAATAAGAAAAAATTATGACATTTGTATGATGACATTATTTTTCGGAAAAATGTATTTTTAAAAGTTGTTTCTCCAGAATCTTTGCAAGCGTCATTTTAAACCTAGCAATACTTTATGTATACAGAATATGAATTATGTATTATCGTAAATTGACTTAAAAATGCAATCATAAAAAAGTATAATCAAAATAGGAAAATCTTTTTTTTTTTTTTTTTTTTTTTTTTTTTAACAAAAGTACCAAAATAAATAAAATGCCATCGCAATCTTGGCGATAAAAATTTAAAAAAAGGTGGTGAAACTGTATAATAATTATGAGTTACAAAAAGGTAAATAAGAAAAGAAAAAATGTGCGAAAATTTTGCACAGGTTTGCTAGTAATTTTAATAAATAGTTTGTACTGTGCAAATTTGTACAGAAAAATATAGAACAAAGCTTTGTGATGGTTACAACATATTTATCTTTTTTCTGTGATAATAATAATAATAATAATAATAAATTTTTGCAAGTTTTTTTTTCTTTCTTATTTATCTCACAATCTTAAATTTTTATATTCAGAGAAACAAGTAAACATAAGAATGAATGCAACTATTTTATAATTACAACCCTGCAATCATTTAATAGTTACAGTTTAATACGGGGAAAAAGTTACAAAAATATGTTATTCAATAATAAATTACATTAGCTTAATACACATGTAAGTTAAAAAAGCAACGACATCGGTCAGACAACGTTTATTTATAAACAAGACCGTTGCACTTTCGACTCTTTTTCAAGTTCATGGCTTTAGCTAAAAATAAAATAAAGCTCCTTAGTTACGCACCTCCCACAAAAGAAACAATCCGGGAAACAAATTCTCCCTCTCCAGCTCGTTTTATTTCAAAAGAAGAGAAAAGCACCCCCTTTCATTTCCCTTCTAAACCTTGGCCCGTTTCCAGTCAGGGCAGGATGTCAGGCGCGTGCCGGATTATCGATCCGGGAGCGTAACATTGGCCTTCATTTTTCTCCGTTGCCGGTTAAGACTTTTGTCCGGCTTTTGAATTGAATGAGAGAGAGGGGCGTCGCGTGTTGTAAAAAATGGAAATAGTTCTTTTATCCGGTTTTCATAGGATATTTAGGAAAATGTATGAGGGGGTAATATCGAGCGGTAAATGCTAAAGGTAAATGGGTGGGAAAATATTGTATTATCGCAGTATTTCATTTTATAAAGTAGTTTTGAAATTTTTGAATTTAATTCTGAATCGCATTCACAAAATAAAGCGGCGCACGGGACCATGCGTCATTTCCGAATGTGTTTGGAATTCCGATTACATTCGAAATATGAGGATAAACGTACAGACATTTATTATACATCCATTCACATATATAACAAGTAATATTAAAAAAAAAAAAAAAAAAAAATCCTACTTACAAACCCTATCGATTTTTTTTTTTTTTTTTTTTAATTTTGAATTAGAAAATAAAAAGCGCGCGTGCAAAAATGAAATAAAAATAATTATAAGATAAGAAAAAAAAAAAAAAAATATATATATATATATATATATATCATGTTTTAAATTTTCTGGTGAATCATAGAGCTCTTATCAGTGTGCATAAAATTTTTAAATTGATAATGACGTCAATTTTTATGAGACGCATAATTTAACTTTTTATAATTTTTTAATGTTCACGTTTAATTAAATATACTTATTTTTATGTCGAAAGAAAATGAACTCGTAAATTTTTTGGCAACAATTAAATTATAGCTAATATTTCAATGGCTCTGTTAACGCTATTAGGATGTTATTATTTTCATATTTTAATTATAAGAAAATTAATAAAAAATTCGAAAATCGGACTTCGAAGTATTGTGTCGTCACCGTGTTCTGAGCAATCAAGTTTCAAATTTCTAGCTAGTCGGGAAGTTAGTTAAAAATCGATTGCAAGACTTGTATAAGATACACTAGCAGGCTACGCCCGCTTCGCTGGCCACTATATTTAAATGAATCTCCAAAAGAATTGAATCATTATTTATTTTTCACATCACATTATAAATAAAAACTAAAATAATTACATTGGAATCGCTCTAGACCTCGCATCGGGTACTCGCTGACTACGGCAGCTCTTTCACTGCCCGCACTGTATCGGGAGCAGGTTCTCACTGCCTGCAGAAATCTCTTTCCTATGTATTTCAATATGGGTATTTATTGACGATAGGTGGGTCTGCCATTATTTAAGAACTACGATTTTAAAGATAACTGTATCTCAGCGTCTATTAAATATTTTAGTTTTTGAACTAAGTATTTTATTGCTCATGCTATTTACACTGTATTACAATTTGATTCCGACCAATGTAATGAAATAAAATAAAAAGTAGATTTTCTTTTAGAAGGAATTAAATACATAAAAAAATAAATAAATTCCAATCAGTTTAATCCTTTTTACTATATACTACCATTATTTCCTGACAAATACTATAAATTAGAAAAAAAAAAAAACTTTTAAAGAAATTAAATTAACAAATGAAAAATAATTGTTGTTATACAACAAAAATTATACATAAACATAACTGTTATAAATACCTTTTTAAATTTTTAATTTAATATATTTAATTTTTTCTACTGCATTACCATTTTATTTTCAATAAATATAATAAATTAAAAAGAGAAAAAAGATTCGCCCTCAAATAAATGTATTAAATAAAAAATAAATTGCATAATATAGCCGTTGCTAAGATACGCAGACGATTACAATCGAAGAATAAATTCATGAAAAATGAAACATAAAAGCCAATGTTTAAAATCGAAAATACATTAATTTAAAAAATTCAAATTCGAAAAAATCTCGATGAGGTGCACACCTGTAGGGTCCCAGGTACCTATATGCCAAATTTGGAAGCTCTGCGATAAGTAGTGTGTTAGTATTGTTCATGTTTAGATAAATGTATTTATTTTCCTGTTGGAAAAAATAATAAACTCGTTTTTTTTTTCCCCCAACAATTAATATATGGATTAAATTTAAATGGCTAAGTTTTTGCTATTATTAGCTTATTATTTTCATATTTTTATTAATTAAAAGAAAACTAAACAGAAATTCGAAATTCTGACTTCGATGTGCGCAATGATCCTTCGGGGGGCACTTTTGTGTTAAATATCGTAACTGTCCGAGCTACCGTTTTCGAGAACAGTGAAATATACATACAAATATTGCTCACTTAATAGTATAAGATATAGGGAGAGTGCGAACTAATAGTAGGAATTGAAAAAGGATGATAATAAATACGAGGTGTTTTACGTATTATTTCATATTCATTCAGATACCTTAGATTTTTTAAAAAGTCGTTAAAAAATTATCGTGTTTTTCAAAAAAACCTGCTCTCTCCTTAGAAAATTAAAACACAGGGAAGAATTCTAGAAATAATCGTATGGCCATTAAAAATTTAAATTGTTTAGTTTTATTATAGAAAAGTACCATGTTAAGCGTTTATAAATATTATTTTTAATTCCACCAAAAATAACTCTGACGATACGGAGGAATGTTTTGGCGCACCGATAGTCCCACCGTTGTGAAACAACATTTACAGGCTGAGTTCCCTACTTTGATTAACATTGATGTCGCCGTATTTGAAGGGCTTTGGCGACGAACTTTACGAAACTTAGGCGGATCAGCTTCAGCAACAAATTAACATAAACATTTTTGCGATTAATGTGTTAAGGAGACAACGGACGTTGAAATTAACTATTTTGTTTTACATTCTATCGCTTTAAAATCAAGTAATGTCATGAAATCCATCATTTTTATGCATACAGCATGTTTTGAATGATAAAAAAGTAATTTTTAAATTAAAGGCATCTTTTATGGATATAATAATGCAAAAAGAAAAAAAAAAAATGCCCAATTACAAAATGCTTTATTTTTAAGCTATTTTAAAGCTCTTTTTATTAAGCAGACTGAATGAAAAGATATCGGCAAGGAGCATTATAAAAAGTAAAGTAATTATTCTCGAAATTTGGAACCCAACAGAAATTAAAGTTTAAAATTTTGTAAAAAAAAAAATTTTAATAATGTTTGAGATGCTGTAGAATATTATGTTAACTGCATAGATTTCGATAATTTTCATCATGCCTTATTCTCTTACATGAATCAATCCAAATACCTCTGAATCTTCTAAGATCACGATCTTCTACGATGACGTTGTCAAATGATCTTTATAAATCGATTGTCACTGGAAGATACAGAAATTTCAAATTTTGTAAAGAACTGCTATCACAACTGCTGTCTTTATTAAATCTCTGAGCCCCCCTTTTGGTTGTTTTAAAAGATGTTCATTTAAATTCTACAGTACATTCCGTAAATGTTTTATTTTGTTTTTTTAGTTTTCTCTCCCCAATCCCCCTGCCCTTTTCTTCCCACGATCGAAATAACACACATATCACCGCATGGGATAATATCGTAAACTATAAAATAAATAAATAAATAAATAAATAAAAATTAATTGACATTAAATAAAAATGCCCATTTTCAATAAGAGTTTTTCATTTTTCCTACTTGTGTTTGTTTGAGCCTTTAAACATTTCTTTACATACGTAGATAGAAATTATTCCATGAAAATTATAAGCGGTTGAAAAATCTAAAATCTAATCTCTGCTTATAAATCTGAAAATACATAATTTTGAGAAAATTGCCTTTAAGGAAATACCATTGTGTGAGCACCCTGTAAATTCCTCTTTATTCAAACCCGAGCCCCTAACCTTTTTACTTTAATTGAATGGTACATTTGAAGTAGGTTTCATATTAAAGTTTATATTTCCATTTAATATTTATAAACTGAAATATATTAAGTGTTTCAATGAAACAGATACTTAAGCAACAATTCTTATGGTTTTTGATATATTTTTTTCCAGATCTGAAATCTTTAAATGGGTTTTCTCAGTTCGCCTTTTTTCATGATATCATGATCTTCAAAAATGCTAAAACATCAACAGATATTTAAGAAAGCACTTAATATTTATTTATTAATTTTTGGATGTTTAATAGAATCTACTTAAAAGAATTAGGGATGGATTTTGCAATATCTTTAAAAGAAAAAATAATGAAAATATAACAAAAAGCATGTTTTTCTTTTCCAAATTTTTAGATAGACATGCACTTTTTAATTTTTTTCCCGAAAACTAATTAATAAATTTCAAAATCCATCCCTAATTCTTTTAAATAGGTTCCATTAAGCCTCGAAAATATATATACAGTAGAACCTCGATTATCCGAATCTCGATTAACCGAAACTCACCTCGATTAACCGAAACTCTCCGTTAACCGAAGTCGGTTTCTTCTTCACTTTTTTTTTCCACTTTCTACTACCATCCAAAATTTTCTCTTAACAAACATGTATTTTTAAAGTTTTTTTTTTTTTTTTCCCCACATTCCTTTTGTATGCAAGCCATCCTTTCCAAACTACGAGTGCTGATAAATATTTTAGATGATTATTGATGAATTCTCGATTATCCGAAAATTTCGATTATCCGAAGTAAGTTCGCTCCCAATTACTTCGGATAATCGAGGTTCTACTGTATATATATATATATATATATATATACGAGGGAAAGTCATTAAGTAAGTCACAAAAGATAATACAAAAATAATTTACCATGATAATCACTTGGAAACTATTTTTCCACATAATCTCCAGCAACGTTGATGCACTTATACCATCGTTTTATCAGAGCCCCAATTCCAGTTGCATGAAATTCTTTGGGTTGCTGTCTCATCCACAGTAGGACTTAATGTTGAACGTCGTCGTCATCTGCAAATTGTTTGCCTCCAAGATGCTGTTTCAGTGGACCAAACAGATGAAAATCGCTTGGAACCAAGTCTGGGCTATTAGGTGATAAACACTTCTCTCCATAAACAGGTAACATTTCTTAATGAATATTTTTTTATTCAAGTCCTTTCGCCCACAAAAATCAGACCACAGCACGCTGCTCTTCTATCGTACAATCATTCAGCACCATCGCCATTTTTGAAACTGCATTACGCAAGCGTGTGAATGCTACCTACTCAATATGAATTGAATATCATAAAGCTGTATGGTGCTGCAATCTATCACCATTCTTTGGAGATATCTGTTACTACTTTAAATCATGCCATATGCATTTGTGACTTACTTAATGACTTACCCTCGTATATATTAGTCTTTTTTTTTTTAAATACCTGTAGAGTTTTAGCATTTTGAAGATCATGAATAAATTCATGAAAAAATGCAAATTGATAAAACGCAATTTAAATGTAAAAAATACATTAAAAACCATAAGGATTGTTGCCTGAATGTATATTTTATTGAACAAACCTAATATAGTTTACCTTATAAATATTAAATGGAAATATAAGCTTTTATATGAAACCTATTTCTACCTACACAACCGTCAAAGGTGCCAAACTCCCTTAACCTTTCTAAAAAGCTGAGACTAGTTAAAGGCATAGATATAGTAATATGTACAGATCTATCATCCCCATGTTATCGAGCAAAAATTTTTGATGCCGAAAAGAAGTTCTAAAATCAGCCATTAGAGAGTATTGAAAAAAAAGAAAAACGAATTTGAAACTGTATCTGGAGTTTTTCGTTCACCTTTAGTAAATAAATTATTCATAAATTTAATTTACTAAATTATCCGTGAGTATTCCTGTGTGCAATTTACTCGGCGAAAGACAGCCATTAGAGTGACTTTTCCCGAGAAAAAAGGTATCACTTTTTCCCTCTCGCTGAACAATCTATGTCTTAATACTATATCTATGGTTAAAGGCAAAAAATTCCTTTTTAATAAACAAATTATTATTTCCTCATCACAGTACTGGTATTATTCTTTTACATTACTTCATTTCTCTACATAATTCAATATTTTTCTGTGAGTCAAACATCTGAAGAAAAACCTTGAAAGATTCTTTTGAATAACCAAACAGATAACAGAGACATCAAACAAAGATTTAAAGCCTGCTTAGATCTACCATAGTGACACAGATGTGACAGCTCTAAATTATTCATTAGGTCTATCAATCACGTCCTTCAAATACTCGAAGAAATAAAATTGATTTTTATTAGCATAGAATCAGCAGGCAGTATTGAGGAAAAGCATCTCTCTATTAGAGAGAATGTCCGATGCGGGGCGTTTCCATACGATCACGCAAATGCCGGTATGTCAGAACAATTACGGCGTCATTCACGGATGATAAAGTTAAAGTTGCAGTGATTATTCCTATTTTTACAGATTAATGATGTTATTTTCTCCTGTTTCAAGAATTGCTCAATGTGCTCCAAAATAGTAGAAAATTAAGACTGCGTTTATGAATGAGGAACATTGCAACAAATCTCAAATCTATTTTGAACCATAGATATAGTAATAAGGCATAGATTGATCAGCGAGAGCGAGAAAGTGATACCTTTTTTTTTCGGGAAAAGTCACTCTAATGTCCTTTCCCCGAGTAAATCACACACAGGAATACACACGGATAATTTAGTAAACAAAATTTATGAATAATTTATTTACTAACGGTGAATTAAAAACTCCAGATACAGTTTCAAATTCATTTTCTTTTTATTCTTTTTTTCAATACTCTCTAAAGGCTGATTTTAGAACTTTTTTTCGGCATCAAAATTTTTTGCTCGATAACATGGGGATGATAGATCTATATATATTACTATATCTATGTTTCGACCCCTTATCTACTTCATTATGACATAGACAAAAAAATGTATTTGAAACACATTTCTTTAATTACTTAAGAGTAAATTTTTAAAGATACACTCCTGCTCAAAAGTTTAGCAAGATTTGCACCCGATCGTTTTTTTTTTTTTTTAATTTAAAAATTTATCTCTCGATGAAATGTTTTCAAACATTGGGTATTTATAGAATTGGCTCTTTTCCTCATGTTTTTCAGTGAAGATTGGTTTAAGACAACATTTAGGGGGCCGGTAACAAATTGAGCAAAATCAATAATGTTTATGATTACCTTGTATCGTTAAGTGAACGAAATGAACTGTAACTTTAGGATATGTTAATATAAACCCAGTTTAATTTATGGATGAATTTGTATGACGATAGTATATTAAAGTAACGGAGATATAAGCATCTATTTTTAAACTCAAAAAAAAAAAAAAAAAATCAGCATGTGTTTTATTTATAATATACAGAGCTTTTAACGGAAATTATTCCCACTTTCAGATTAGTTGGAAAAACACTTTTAAAACAATATACTGCACCGGAATACAAATGTCTCACGAAATATCGACATTTTTATGAAAAACGTTTTCACAAAAAAGTGTGCGAAAGACAAAAAAAAAAGTTTTCGTGCATAGGTTCAAAGCTAGATATATTGGGCAACTTTTGTCAAAAGTGCATTTGAGTAGAGTAAAAATTAAGCAAATTATCCGAAAAAGAACGAGCTAGAAGTAACCACTTAGCAAAAGTTTTTTTTTTTTTTTTTTTTTTTTTTTTGTGTGTGTGTGAAACACCCCTTATCCTCTCACAAATCTTAGTAAATAAACAAAAATATGTTAGAGTTACAAGCTTATAAGGGGTTTTTCACAACAAAGTACATTTAGAGCGTGATTCAAATAATTGGATCTTGAAATTAATTACGATGCATGTAAAACACTCTTGGAAAATATCTAAAATCTAGCTCGTACTTTTTCGGATAATTTGCTTAATTTTTACTCTATTCAAATGCACTTTTGACAAAAGTTTACTAATATATCTAGCTTTTAACCTATGCAATATACAGTCGGTGACAAAGATATCCGAACACTAGCAAAAATTCCTATATAAAAAAGGTAGAGTTAATACTATTTTGTTAAATAAATCCTTGTCGAATCATGTTCTTAGTCAGTCTAAAAACAGGATTCGACAAGGATTTATTTAACAAAACAGTGTTGACTCTTCTTTTTTTATATAGGAATTTTTGCTAGTGTTCGGATACTTTTGTTACCGACTGTATATATATATATATATACACATACATACATTAATCTTTCGCACATGCGCAGTGAAAACGTTTTACATAAAAATGCTCATATTTCATGAGATGTTTAAGATATTTGTATTCCAATTGGAGTATATTGTTTTAAAACTGTTTTTCTAACTTACCTGAAAGTGGGAATAATTTTCGTTAAAAGCTCTGTATATTATAAATAAACTAGTTGGCATAGGTGGACTCTGCTCAGTTCCCCATCATATTTATGTTCTCAGAAATTTCTAGTGCGAGACATATTATAATCATGTTAAAAGAAATGAATTTGACCAAAGCTTGATACAGTGACAGAATGAAATCCCCGCCTAATAGGATATCCACCGTTCACTTGGATATAATTATCTTATTCTAATTTATTAATTTATTTTATCATGGTCAATTCTGTTGTTTAGTTTTCATGCTACTATTTCCAATGCAATAAACCTCAAAATTCATATTTATATGAAAAATTTACAATTTCGCGATATTGATAAAATCGTAAATTACGAATAATTTACGAAAATTTTCTAGTAGAATATTTGTATTCAGTCATGTTCAAACAAATATCATAAACTTAATTTTGAAGTTGTCTAATGTATTTAGGATCCTCAAAATGGAAGTTTATGATCAATTTTGCCTTATTCTGACATGTTAAGTAAATCTTAAATTCCAAATAACTTACGAATTTTTTTTAATTGGAAAAATCATAGTCTATGATATTCATGCCAGTATCCTAAATAATATTTCGAAAGTGGTTTGACATCTTTACGATGAAAATATCCCTCAAGATTGACGTTTATGTGAAATTTTGCTCTATTCTGACATGTTAAGAAATTCGTAAATTTCCAATAACTTACGAAATCTTTATATTAGAAAATTCATAGTCATTAATATTCATACCAGTGTCCTAAATAATATTTCCAAAGTAGTCTGACATCTTTACGATGAAAATATCTCGCAAAATTGACGTTTATGTGGAATTTTGCCCTATACTGCCATGTTAAGAAATTCGTAAATTTCCAGTAACTTGCGAAATTTTCAAAGTAGCATATTTATAGTTACTGATGTTCATTCCGGCATCAAAACTGATATTTTAAAACTGGTCTGACATTTTTACAGTAAAAAGTTTTCATTTAATGCACGTTTAAGTGAATTTTTGTCCTATTCTCCCATGTTAAGAAAATCGTAAATTTCTAATAACTTACGAAGTTTTTAAACTCGAATGTTGCAAATGAATAGGGTTCTTGCCAGTGTCGAAAGTAATATTTTAAAACTGATCTGACCTCTTTGCGACAATTTGTTCTTGAGATATCGTGTACACAGACTAACAAACTAACGGACTGACCCACTAACAGACTAACAGACACCCTACAGACAGACACCATAGAAATTTTGTCATTTTCGGATTCCTCACACCTGAAAACGTGTAGAAAAGTCAAAAAGCCGAGGTCGAAAATTTTCACGATTACCTAAGTTCCCCATACCTATAGTATGATGGGGAACTAAAAACGCTTTTTTTTTTTTTTTTTAGTTTTAAAAATAAATGCTTATATCTCCGTCATTTAATATGCTATCGTCACACAAATTCATCTACACACTGAACTGGGTCTATATTAACATATCCTAAAGTTACACTTCATTTCGTTCACTTAACGATACAGGGTGATCACAAACATTATTAATTTTGCTCGATTTGTTACCGCCCCCCTAAATGTTGTTTTAAACCAATCTTCACTGAAAAACATGAGGAAGACCTAGTTCTTTAAATACCCAATGTTTGAAAACATTTCGTCGAGAGATAAGTTTTTTAATTGGAAAAAAAAACTGATCGTTTGCAAATCTTGCTAAACTTTTGAGCAGGTGTGTATATACAATAAAAATTAATGAATATCACCTCCTCATCATAGTAATTAATGAGGATCTTTAGTGTACCACACACACATACAAATCGAGAAAGATATCAGAACCTTAAAAAAGTAAAAAAAAAAAAATATTTAATTTTATGTTCCTTATATTTTTTGAAGACTGGTGTTAGTTTCTTAAAAGTAATATAGGAATTAATTATAACACACGAGATGGTTGCGAAAAAGGCCAAAAGTAGCTAGAACATTCTATAAAATCCTTTCAGGAACATAAACCGCTACATGTAGCACCTTGTGCCATGTAGTGAGATTAACTGAGGCATTTACTTTCCATATTTCTTATATTTATTCAAAGATTGACGAATTATTCTTGAGGTAATACAGGATTTAATTATAACACACGAGAAAATCGTGAAAAAAAAAAAAAAAAACGACATCACTCCATAAAATTTTTCTGGAACAAAAGCGGCTACATGTAGCACCGATTTTATACTTTTTTTTTTTTTTTTACTAATTGTTGTTTAAAGTACCTTTAGTAGATAAAGGGTTAAAATAACTTAATGAAAGATTATTTTTATCTATATAATATTTCTCTAACGTGGATCAGTTACGATTATACTTTGTCGAAACGATATGATAATTATGCAATTAATAAAATACGTGAAGATAAAAAATACTTATAAATGGACAATATTTAAACACGCGGTCTCAGTTCAATGATATAATAAGGAAATAATTATAAGATAAAAAAAAAACTTTTTATATACCATGTTTTTAATTTTCTGATGAATCATTAAAAAAAAACGCGAGGATAAAAAGTAATATATAAGCAATATTTAAACACGCGGACTCAGTTCAGTGAACTAATAATTATAATGGGGGGAAAAATGGTTTTAAAAATAAAATATGACGTCAATTTTTGTGAAATGCATAATTTAACTTTTTATGATTTTTTTAACGTTCACGTTTAATTAAATGTATTTATTTTTAGGTCGAAAGAAAAGGAACTCTTAATTTTTTTTTTTGGCAACAATTAAATTATAGCTAATATTTTAATGACTATTTTTATTGCTATTAGGAGTTTATTATTTTCATATTTTAATTAATTAAAAGTTTAAAAGAAAACTAATCGAAAATCTGACTTCGAAGTATTGTGTTGTCACCGGGTTCTGAGCTACTGTGAAAGTTCAAAATGTCTAGCTAGTAGGGAAGTTAGTTAAAAATAGATTGCAAGATTTGTACCGGACAAACAAACAAATACACAAACAAACAAGAATTGAAGTAAACAAAAACATGGTAACATGGTAAAATGATGACATTTGTCTGATGAGATTATTTTATGGAAAAATGTATTTTTAACAGTTGCTTTTTCAAAATCTTTGCAAGCACCATTTTAAACATAGCAATACTTTAAAGATATATATGCAATACTTTAAAAAATATGTATTATTATCATAAATTGGCCAAAAAATACAATCATAAAAAATATAATCAAAATAGAATTTTTTTTTTTTTTTTTTTTCTTTTTCTTTTTTTTTTTTTTTTTAATTTTGCCAAAATAAATAAATGAAAAGTCATCGCCAATAGAGCGACAAAAATTTAAAAGGCGTCATGGGGGGACTCCTATATTAAAACTGTACTGCCTGCGGAAGTATGAAAACTGGGTCGTCAGTCATGAATTTGATTTTGAAACCTTTCTTTGAATGATTTTGATTTCAATACTGCACAATATTAATTTGGGTTTAATAATAAGTTGGCTTCTAATAAATTAAAATTTTAATTAGGTGGAGAAATTTGTATATTATTTATCAGTTTCAAATTTTAAAGGTAAATAAGAAAAGAAATAAAGTGCGAAAATTCGCATGGGTTTGCTAGTTTGAATAAATTAAAAATTTCCAAAATTAATAGCATATATACGCCTCATAAACTATTTTTAGTATGATTTATAATTATGAATTAAGTGTTTTTTAATTAGTTCGAACCAATTTACGTTATAACATGAACACTAAAAGGAAAACAGAAGGAAAGATAATAGTGTTGACTTGCAACCGAAAAGCAGCATAAGTTGTTTCAACTGTTTCTTTTAGATTTTTATTCGCTGAAACCGAAAATTGCAGTAAAAATGGTTCGTCAAGTCTAGATTTTCTTCAGAACACATACTTTTAGATGAATTTTGTGTAAAATAAAGGAATGTAATTTCCTATTACTGACTGTAAAAACTTTTTCAATAATCATTATTTTAAAACAATATTTTTTAAAGTGAATCTTAAAAAGAAATGAATAAAATAAGGCAAATAAAAATTGAAAATTGGAAGGATGCAGCGGGCAATAGAATGGATGAAACTGGCAGCGTGTTCGGGGGGATTAAAAAAGAAAAAAAGTTTCTCGACCAGACAGTGACCACGGAATTTCAAATATATCATAAAGGAACTGTTTGTTTAATTTTGAGAAAGAATATATTTAGTTTCATGTAATAAAATTAGTAATACTTTATTGCAAACTCATGTAATTCTAGGGGGAGGGGAGGGGAAATGAGGTGGGCAAAAATGGAGGTAATCTTTTTAATTCAGCATCCTCCAAAACAAAGACTCACACACACAACGACAACAACAAAAAATCCCCCCCCCCCCTCCCCAGACCAAAGTTTTTTTCGATGATGTCTAGAATGATGAACAAGAAGATAAATAATGCAAGAGGGTTCAAAACGTTATGGCTAATAAATTCATCGTGTCAAACTGTCGTCCAGAATAAGATACATCGATCGCTATGATTAAAATTATTTTCACGAAACTTTCCAAACCGTAAACGGAACATCGAGATATCATTGGCACATTTAACTATACACAGCACGTATCTTCTTTCGCGCCTTGAGAAAATTTTTTGGGTAATGCTTAACAAAATTCGATCATTTTTAAAATACATGATCGAATAACGCATTTCTTCACTTAGGCTGAATCTATAGCAATCTATAATAATAAAAGAAGATGTTTGTCTGTCTGTCTGTGCATCTATACGTTCAGCCCCTACTGAACGCAGAAGTATAAAATTTGACATACGGGTGCTCAGAAGCCTTCCCGAGTTGATAGTGAAAACAGAATTTAAAAATTTTAATTAGTTCCGGAGATATTAATTAAAACGTCGACCAATGCCTAATTAAAAAGCGAGCGGATCGTAATTTTCGCCCTTCAGCGTGTTCTTCAAAAGAGAAAGCAGAGAGAGAAAAATTTCGCGGTTTTTTCTACAGCGGTCGCTTCCGATCTGTTGGAAATATCGAAAATACACCTGTACCACGAGAAAGAGCATTTATTACCGATTCTTACGGTACAATTTTTTTTTTTTTTTTTTTTTTTTTTTAAATATGGATTTTTTATATTTTTAAAAAAAGTTTTAAAAAGGGTCGAAAATTTCTCTTTTTCTCGATTGTCTTTTTTGAAACGCCCTGTACGACCCAGTAACTGTTCCATTTCTTAACAACTGGTATATTTGGAAAGGACATTTAATCCTCTTTCGAACCATACATTTTTACAAAATAAGGATTAGCGATCCATATTTTTAGATTTTACGAAACATCGATTTTTTCAGAAAACATTTTATAACTCAAAAGCGTTTAGAGATAAATCATTTCTTTTTTTTTTTTTTTTTTTTTTTTTTTTTTTTTGTATATAGATCTCGCTTCAACAATTGAATACCCAAAAGATTGAGAGAAAATTTCAAAAACTGAATGAGTTATAACTTTTTTCAATTTTCAGTATCGCGGCAGTTTTCGATGAAATTCTGAATCGACGTTTCTGAAACTCTTGCAACTGACCTTGACAGAGAAGAGAGAATAAGATTCTTCAGTGCCAGGTGCTAGAGGTCGGGAAAGAGTTTTTCGCCTACGTGACAAAGTATACTGGAAATAAAAAAAGCAGTTTTTGAATTTTTTCAATTTAAAATCTATCAAAAGCAGAACTTCGAAATTGCCCGTCATTATGGCTCACCTGTATGCAGTTTAAAAATCTAAAGTATAGCTTTAAAAATAAAATAAATAGACATATTACATTTATTTAAATTCATTTTTATTTCATCTGTTAATAACACCATTCACCAATTTCATCTGTTAATGAGTTACTTTTAACAGAATAATATTGATTTTTTCCCCTTTTTTTATGAATTCGGTTGTAAAAAAGCAGTTTTGTAATTCTTAAATTTTAGATGGATTTTCAATAGAAATCGTTAATCGCCCTTGATAGATTAGCCATTTTGAGTCTAAAATATAACACAGATATTCATTATTGTAATACATAATACATCATTCAGAAGATATTTTAAAGAATTTTTATTGCAGGCTATTAAAATGATATAATTCGTTTATATTCTGTACGAAACTTTCGGAGAAAACTACGAAAAAACCAGAAAATTTTTATTCTTTTATATTTTACAGAGTTTCAAATTCAGATTTTCGCTCATATTTCGTACTAATAATTTTTAACGATGTATAGCTCGGTATTAAGCAAGTTTTGGAGAAAACCACAGATAAGTCAGACACAAATCTTTTAAAAAAATGTTATACGGCGCCGCAGGCACCGCCGAGCGGGACTTAGCTAAAGTCAGAAATTTGAAAGATCATAACATGGTGAGCGAACAGGCTGTTTCAGATATTGAAAAGGGAAGAGGGCGCCGAAGGCGCTACCGCACGGGAATTTACTGCGCTTTCAATAAGCTATTTTCACGATATATCGATAAGCTGTTATTAGACCTGAAACGGGAAAAAGGCGGCGCAGGCGCCACCGAGCGGGAGTTTCGTAAAGTCGGATTTTTCAGGGATCGCGAACCAGCTGGTCGCCGAAGGCGGCTAGTTATAATAATAAAAATGTCTGTCTGTGTGTGACGTACAGAAAAAACTATGGCACGTACATCCCTCTCCCCAGATAAAGGAATAAAGGCAGATTTGTAACATACCTTCGAATTTTTAAATTTATTATGCTTTATGCGACTTTTTGCGTTTTATCCGAACTTTCTGGAACGTTCACTATAGGAACAATCACTATAAAACGTTCCCTATTTTAGCATTAATCGTACAACTGGGACACCTTAAAAAATGCAAATGCATTGCGTTTTAGAACAGACAATTTCATAAATCCCATTTAAATAACTTTCAACTGCAAAGATCAAAGAAATTGACATTTATTGTTAATAAGCTAAAATAATGTTTTGTATAAAATATGATAAAAGCTTAACCTCCAGATTTACAAGGTTACATATTAGCATAAATGAATTTTCAAAAGAATTGAATCACTATTTATTTTTTATATCACATTATGAGAAAAAAAAAAAAATGAAATTACTTTAAAACTTGCTTCGGATACCCGCTGCACACGGCAGCTCCTTTTCCGCCCGCACTGTACCAGGTCCAGGTTCCCACTGCCTACAAAAAGGTCTTTCCCGGGCACTTCAATCTGGGTATTTATCCACGACAGGTTGATCTGCTATTATTTAAGAACTACGATTACGAAATATTTTAGTTTTCGCAAAATCCCTTTACAGTGCATATTGCATACACATACCTACCGACACATAAAAAAATCGAGATTCTGCGATTATTTGAAGTAGAGTTTTTTACTCCCCTGCGCTCACCTGGTCGCCACTGGAGACCAATATATTTTAACTGGCGACTATGTTTTCAACTTTTATGGAAACTCAACATTTTTTCTTTTCTTTCTTTCTTTTTTTTTTTTTTTTTTTTCTTTAATAACTTTGAAAAAAAAAAAAATATATATATATATATATATATATATATATATATATATAAATATTAAAAACAAAAAAATCTTTTATTCCACTACCGCTCATCTCACCACGTTTCAGAACCCGGTGTTGAATGAATGCACCATTTCAGATTATTGGTTTACACCGCTCCCGTTCGCGTGTGCTTTGCGACCCAGTGTTGAATCGTGCTGGTGTAGTGATCTATCCGTTTAGAGAAAATAATAAAACCAATCTAATGATGTTAAATTTTCTTGATTTATCATCTAGTTGCTATAAATATTTGGTTTTTATGCATAGAATTTTTATTTTTAAATTAAAATAAATTTCAAAATTGGGGGAAATAAGAAGGGGCATATTTTTACTGGCTACCAGAAATGCTTGCTGGCAACTAGTTTTTTAAAAATTCCTGGGGCCCTAATGATAAATATATAAACAATAATTGCAAATGTCAATTATGTACAACATCTCCTTAGATCATGCCGCATGTTCAATTTTAAAACACGGTCATTGAACTTCTCAGATATTCCATATACACGTGAACCGCATTATTTATTTTATCACACTATTTATAACAATTATTTTCATAAACCGCATAAAATATACAATTCCTTATTTATCTTGATGAAATATTTTTTCCACTTGGATTATTTCTGAAAAAACTGCATAACAAATTTTTCCAGAGATGCTTTTATTTATGTAACACAGAGGAAGATATGTTTTATTATAAGTAAACAACATTAAATATTTTTGAAAATGATCTTTATCACAATTCACATCTCACAATCAAGAAAAAATGAGAAAATATCAAAATGTGAACAAAATGCAGAAACATACGAAGTATAACAGTTGCATTCATTATATTTATCATCATACAATACAAGATAACAATAATAATAATAATGGCCAAGTTGAATGTACTCGGTAACCAGATTTCAGCAAACGGAAAAGAAAAAAAAAAAAAAAAAGTGCTAAGAGTAAACAAAGCAGCGAGTCAAACAAAGAGGCATCAGAAAAACTGGGTTGACGAGAGAAAACCATAAAGGGAAAGGGTGAAAAATGTATAAAAGCATTCTAAAAAAAAAAAAAAAAAAACACAGGAACAAAATTTGAATTTTACAGACTCCACCATCAGAGAGTGTGAAGGAGATAACAATAGCACCCCCATTCCAGCAGTTCCCCTCTCGAAAGAAAGAAATAACAGAGGTGGTAAAGGAATGACATGTAGAAATAAAATATTTTCAAATTTTTGTGTTTAATATTCCATATAATATATATATATTCCAAAAAAAAAAATATATATATATATATATATATATATATATATATATATGTAATATTGAGAATAAATTAAACTTTTTTTGGATATTTAATGTTATATATTTAGTTTTATAGTTATATAAAAGTGTTATACTTCGTTATAGTTACATAAAAGTGTGATTTTAATGTTATACTTCTCTAATATGGAAATCGTCTGCATTATCATGGAAGATAATTTTTTTAAATAATAATTTTAATAAATTATTTTTACTGGGTGATTTTGTATAGGAAAATATAGAAGAAAGTCGTGTGGTGGCCACAACACACTAGTTATTTGTTGTTAGTAGATGTGCTTTACTAATAATATTTTACCATTTCTAGGAAAGCTGTTCGGGAATTGAAATAAATTCCTCATAGAGCTATGGTAAATAATGTATTGTTTTAAGTTAAATATTGATCACTTGTTTTTTGTATATTTACACGTTTTGAGGCTTCCTGATTACCTCAGACAAGTATTTTAACGTTTGATCTGTGTCTCTTAGAGTAACTTAAAAACGAATAATTTTAGGAGATCCAAATGTTTGATCAAGATTGATAAGTTTCAATGAATGTTGCGTGTAAAAATTGTCTGTATAATTTTAAGTAAACTTTCAATTTTAATTACAGAATTAAATTCTATATAAATATATGTGCATTAATGAATCAGGGGGTTGAGACAGAACTAATTATCACATAAAACTATTCCGAACCCTAATTTGAATTGTTGTATCATAGGTTTACCGTTTACATAATAGTACTCGTTATCTTACTTCTTAATATCCAACCTGTATTTATAGTATTAAATTTCAGGGTAAGAGAAAGTTGTGTGAGTGACACACCAGATTATTTAAATGTGTGAAATGAATGTATTGTAACAAATGCACAATGTTGTTTGTTCTGAAATGTTTATTTCAATACTATTTTATCTCAAAATGTATTAAGTTCGGTATATTTAATTATTATCATTTTCTTTTACGGTGTATTTCAATGCAGAATACTTCTTTAATTTTTATTTTCATCACGGTAGTCTACAGAAAAATGGCGACAGCACATTTTTGCTGTCTAAAAGAAATAAGTCACCTCGTCCTAGCAATGCGGTTATTTAGGTGATCTTTTTGTTTAACATACCACAAGAACACGACGAACTGTTATGCTGTTAATATTATGCAAGCAAATAATACAAGTAACTTGATAATGTTTTCAATAAAACTGAAAAGTTTTTTAATAACTTCGGTTTGTCTGTTTGCTCATTACTCTATAATTTATGCAAAAATAATAGGGTCACAACGAAATATAAATATGTTGTTAAAGTATGCCATCACATGTTTTCCGTTGTAAACGATTACCGTAATTGAAAACGATTTGTGGATGACAACAATGAATAATTTGGAATTTATTATCGTGTGAGGACGATAAGTCTCTACATCTGCATTTCCAAATGCATTAAAAAGAATTTGAATAAGGTTTAGGAACACTGATTTAGTGGACATCAAAAGAATGTTTCAAGCGAAAATAGTTGCAATAACCTGATACATATACAGGGTTGAGGGGAGAGAAGAAAAAAAAAAGGGGGGGGGTGTCCGAATTTTATCGAGGTTTTGAGAAATTTTTTCTTTGTTTTTCTTTAATCATTTATTTTTATTTTTTTTTAAACATGATATTATTAATAAGATGATTTTAAAAAGTCAAACGTTTATTTATCAAAACCAAAAAAATAATAATCTATATAATATTTCTATAATGTGGACCAGTTACAATTACTTTTTGTCGAAACGATACGATAGTGGTGAAATTAATAAAATACGCGAGGATAAAAAATATTTAAAAATGAATAATATTTAAGCACGCGGACTCAGCTCAATGAACTAATAAGAAAAATGACGACTTTTGTATGATGACATTATTTTATGGAAAAATGTAATTTTAGTTGCTTCTTCAGAATTTTTTCAAGCGTTATTTGAAACCTAGCAATATTTTAAAGATGTATATAGAATATGAATTATTGTCATAAACTGACTAAAAACGCAATCCTTTTTTTTTTTTTTTTGGGGGGGGGGGGGGTTCATGGGGATGAGGCTTTAACTGTACTGCCTGTGGAAGTACGAAAACTGGGTCGTCAACCATGAATTTTATTTTGAAACTTTTCTTTGAATGATTCTGGTTTATTGCACAACATTTATTTGGTTACAATATTTTGGCTTCTGGTAAATTAAAATTTTAATTAGGTGGGGAAATTGGTATAATATTTATGAGTTTAAAATTTTAAAGGTAAATAAGAAAAGAAATAAAGTGCGAAAATTTCGCACGGGTTTGCTAGTAATAATAATAATAATAATTTCTGAAGTCTTTATGTTTAGATTATTAAAAAATAAAGAAATAAGTGTGCTTAAATTATATTAAAATTCTGTTTATCTGTCACTTACAATTACAACAACAACAAATACTTGATTTAAATAATTATTTAGTACTGCTTTATATTATTTTTTTCGTATACAATAGATTTTCATCAAGTGTTTTGAATTATTGCCCCTCTATTATATTAACAGCATTTCACTGAAGTTAAAGTTTACAGACACTTGTAAAAATTTGATTTTTATTTATTTATATTTTACATTCCTCGAGTTCCACAGTTTTTTTTTTTTTTTTCTTTTTTTTTTTTCTTGATTTGATCTGCTTAAGTAATTTTTCCCACTGCATTTTAAAGAGATGTTCCTAAATTGAATTTTCATGGGGAATTTTTCAAGATTTTGTTCCATCGAGCAATCTGAGCACCTCCAATATTTTCGAAAATTCTTTGTTAATGTTATAATAATATATAATTATATTTATTTTGTATTTATATATTTATTATAAGCTAATAAAAGTATTTTTAAATAAGGTTGTTTTGGGGAAAAAAATTATTTTGTGTTTTTTCTGGTCGGGTAAAATCAAGCCAACCTCTGGATTATATACAGTATTATAAATAACTTCAGACATATTTTATTCCAATCATATTTCAATAATGTTCTTTCAAAAAAAAAGTTTATATATTTATGAAGATTGTCGCTAAACGGCTCTTTTGCATATTCGCTTATTAAACAGAAATCTAAGACTTGTGGAATTTCGAACAGTGTTGCCAAGTTTAGGGACCTTTTTTATTCAATAATTTTGAGGAGTGATGTTTAATACACACGATAAGCAAGTAATCTTCGAAGTGATAAGGCAAACGTTACAATTAAAGTTAAGTGGTAATGAATAAAAAAGTCCCTGAAAACGACAACACTGATTCCGATCCACTGCGAACATCACGGTTTTTCGCGCGAGTTGACAGTTTTTTTTTTTTTTTTTTTTTTTTTTTTTCCCTCCCAGGTCGAGACGAGAAAATTTTTCAATAAATAAATAAATAATTAATTAATTAAATTACAATTATAAGTAGTAATCTGTTTGATATAATTATATAACTTATGTAAATATACTGAATATATCCATGATTAAATATATGCGTAAAGTAAACATCCATATCGGACCGAAGGAAAAAAAAAATGTGTATACATATATATATATATATATATATAATATTTTATACATTATTTTATATATATATATATATATATATATATATATATATATATATATATATATATATATATATATATTCTTAAAATATATATAAAGGCAGAGTAACAAATGATTTAAGATCTCTGAATCCACATAGACCAGTAAAAATAAAATATGAAAATAAATTTACCAGTGAAGACTTTTTGTGAATTAATACAACAATTAATTTTACTTTTTGATTTCTGAAACAATATAAATTTTACTTATTGATTTTTGAAGCAATAAATTTTACCTTTTGATTTTTTTTTTATTTAATTTAAATTAACATCAAATTTACCTTAATATTATTCTTAGAAAGTAAGTTGCCTCTACGTTAAATTAAAACGACATGAAGCAAAACAAAAGAAGGAAACAAGCAATGAAGGGAATAAACAAGTAAAACACTTTTTTTTTGACAAATTATTTTTCAATTAAGAATGGCTCAGAAAGGTGAAAAGAAGAAAAAAAAAAAAAAAAAAAAAAACTTTTCAAGGGACACCTTTTTTAGCACTGAGCACCAATGTATGATTTCGTTCGCTATTGGCTATAATAGCAAATTATTATCGGGCCCTCTATCGTACATGAAAATTATTGAAGTTAAATATGAGGAAGAATGTGGAAAAAACTATTTAGTTCGAAAAATCAGATGATCAAACAAAAAACAACCAGTTTTCAAAGGAGGAAGCATGTGCAGTCACATGGATTACAAGTTAAGTAAATGAAAGGTTTAGTTGTTCATAGCATACGAAGAAAAATGAACCTTTCAACCAACATGAAGTCTTTAAATTGAGTCTAACCATACATTAAACACTTAAAAGGCTATTTTGATTATATTAGATAATTATTTTGTATAACTTTTAGTTGAATTGATATATGTATACGTATATATATATATATATATATAAATTAAATATAAAAACTACGAACACTAAGAGGCTAATTCACCGATAACCTTCAACTACTAGTTCAACCCCAGGTGCAAAAACTCTAGGCTTGCGACTCAAAACCTGGGTTGAATATTTGTTATTCACCGTTAACTTGCAAAGCTGGTTACTGAACCTGAAGGTTTTCAGCGTAGATTGAACTGCTCAAAGTTGATTGGTCGAATGAAAGCACGTGATTTAATACCCATAAGAAGACACTCTTTATTTCATCGATCCGAAACGTTTATATATAGATATTGTAAAAAAAAAAAAAAAAAAAAAAAAAAAACTATTTATTATTTCATAAGAAATAAAACAATTTGTAATAGTAATGGTGAACCAAAATGAAAATTTTGTATATTTAAGAACATTGCTTTTCTTGTGAATAAGTGGGAAATTAATGAGTATTTTTTAAAAGAAATCATAAAAATATTTTAAACGAATTTTTGAAACGTATATTTTGATATATTTAAAACAATGCTATCGATTTTTTTTTTTTTTTTTTAAATAAAAAAATAAATAAATAATTTAGATCAAATGCGCTTTTAGGATGTCTGTAGGAACCATTTTAGCGATTTTCTTTTTCTTCAAAATTAAGTTACAAGATATGAAATCATGTGTACTTACCATGGAAAATAATTTTATTGATTACAATTTTAATAAAAACAAATTGCACGGAATAAAATTATATTGGAAAGCACAGAAAAATGTCTTGTCAATAAATAAGTTTATCTTTTAATGTTTAAATGACAAAGGATATAAACTGTTAATTGAACAAACATTAGACAATATCTTATAATTTAATGGGTTGTGAGAAATAATTTATTTTTCTAAAAAAAACAAATGTGAATCTTACATATTTAATGGGAATTTTTTATTCTCCCATCATGATGTTTTAAATTTAAAATATTTTTTTTTTTTTTAATATTAGAATTGCATTTAAAAAAAAAATATATATATTGTAGATTTTCTATTTTCTATTCATATTATAAACGATAAAAAGATACATACATTCAAAGTATTGAAATATTCGCGTTTAGCTAGCATGTTTAATTTTTTAAAGGGAAGGGGGACGTTACGAAGCTTTTTATTATTATTTAAATTAGAAAGTAAAACTTATATATATATATATATGTGTGTGTGTGTGTGTAATCGTTCAATGCCTTGCCCAGTTAAAAAAAAATTCCCTTTAATTTTAAATTCAAGCCCCAGTAGTAACCGAGTGGTTCTGCATTCAGAGCTGGTAGATGGGAAGTGCCAGGTTCGATCCCAGGTCCTGCTCGTCGACCTCGTTATTCTAAAATTTCCGTGGTTTTCTCCGAAACTAGTATGAATACAGGCCAGGACCCCTTAGAAAGATTCCTACGAAAGACACTCCACCTGCTGGCTTAGGAACCTAGAGTAGTTACAATCGGCATCAAAATCATCGAAGCGTTAACAATAATTCGTAATTAAAAGATAAATACCTAAATCTGTTTTGTTAAGTAAATATTTCTCGAGTCATAATCTTAGTCCTTTGCTGTTTATAAAAAAGTAAGTTGATGATAAAAATTAGTAATCAAACTTAAAAAATAAAGAAAGAAAGAAAAAAAAAGTGTGGATGCCAGGGCTGCCAACCTCTGGGAGTGCTAAAGTGTAGTTAAAAAGCAAAAAAAGTGTAGTTTTAAGCTACAAAGTGTAGTCGCTAAAAAATTAGAAAATACTTAAAATATAAATAAGCATAAAATATTTTGTTTACATTATGACTTACTTTCTGAAATTTATTGATTTTTAATAATCAAACATTCAAAAATAATAGAAATTTTATCCAAATTTACCTTTTATATTAACATGGATACATGAAAATACACTAATTCTAATATAATACACTAATATGCAGGGTTGCCAACTTTTCAAAAACAGTTTGAGGAGTATTCAGAGAAATTTTGAGGAGCATTTCGGCTACTTTGAGGAGCAATTTTAAAAATTAAAAAAGAAAAAGAAAGAAAGAAACTACTAACAAAAATAAATTAGCAATAATCATATGAAATTAAGTGAAGAAAAAAAAAAAAAAAAAAAAAAGGGTAAGATGCAGGTATGCATCAAATTTTTAGTTATTCAGTATACTGAATATTCATTATTCAGTAATAATCAAACATTTAGTGCATGCCTATTCAAAAGAAACTTGTTTAATTACAAGAACAAGACAATTGATGTGAAAATAATTTCAATGCTATACTTCAAACAGATACAAAAATTGGATTTTTTTAAACAAAATCTTAAATTTTTGGAGTAACAAAAGTCAAAATAATGAACAATTTTAATAGTTTAGATATTAGAAAATGTAATAAAACTGAATCTACAATAAAATAATCATTGTTATTAAGGATGGAAAAGGATTGAAATTGTACAACATTAAATTCAATTTCAGTGCAAACTGACAGCCATCAACTTTTCTGAAACTTTTTTCCCCCCTTAAGATTATTGCTAAATATACCTAAAAAATCGAGTTTCCGTAGAGGGGGGGGAGGGGGGGGAGGTAGAATTACGTTTTTATCATTAATTAAATAAATATGCTATTTTTCTCGTATTTGACAGAATTCGCAATATTTTTACGACCGATTGCCGAAATTCGTAATTATTTCACTGCAAATTTACAAAATCTACGTTTAATAGCAAATAATTGCTAATATATACTATAATTTTGCTCTAATTGATAAAATTCACTCTTCTTTAAAGGTAAATCCTAAAATACGCGATTATTATGCGGCCGATTGCCGAAACACGCATATTATTTAGCTACTAATCTATGCAAAATACGTTCATCTAAAAGCTGAATCTTAAATACTCAACTATTTTGCCACTAATCAGTGAAATTTCCTTTTTTTTTTTTTTTTTTTTTCAAAGTGTAATCTCGAAAATCGGGAATAATTTTGAAGTAGTTTTCGCTAATACGGGATCGCTTACCCACTAATAATCAAAAATTTACGTTTTATATTCTATCATTTGGCTGCTAGCCAATAAAGGTTTTTTTTTTTTTTTTTCCCAGTTGATTTCAGTAAATCGCGATATTTTTGTAGCCGATGACGGAAATACGCAATCATTTCACCGCTAATTAACAAAATTTATGTTTAATCGCTGAAAAGGGCTTTATTTTGATGCTAATCGATGAATTTCTTGCTTTTTTCAAACATGATTTACATTTTAAGTATAATTTTGTGGCTTTTTATAGAAATACGGAATTATTTTACAGCTAATTTTTAAAATTACGTAATCGTAAACTAATTGCTAAAATAGATGTTATTTTTCTAAAAATGTCTAATTATTTAGTCATAAATCAGCTTTTTTTTTATTACTGAAATGTCATTTTTTGCGGCTGATTTATAAAATACGCAATTTTCTTGTGCTATTTTTGTGATGAATCCATTTTAAATCCGACGATTTTTGTGAAAGTCCCATTTCAGATATGAAAATTTCTTAGAATCACCCACGCACTATAAAACTAAGTTATCGCGTATTCAGTTATCCTAAGAAAAATCACAGGAAATATTCTTTTTCTTTCTCCAACGGTAGATACTTTGTACGATAAAGTTCGAAATTTTCCATGATTTTTTCAGAAACTTGTATATTAAAACACTTAAGAAAGTTTCCTATTACAGAGGACAATTCCTCCGTTAAAGTCCGACTTTATACTGTTTTCTCCAAAACTCGCGCGATTAAGGCTTCAGACACTTTAGAAAGTCTCCCACGGAAGATAGCTCTTCCTGGTCTTAGTTTCCTTGCGTTGTCAATCGTACTTAAAGTTCAGTAACTTTGAATCCATTATTTTTATCGATAAATAATTAAAATAAACAATTTTTTTCGTTAGAAAGTATTATTTTTTAGCGACTTATTAAGCATTAAGATAACTGAAACATTGATAGAGTTTAAATGAAAATCAAAATACAGCATAATCATAGCCTTGAAGATAATCATAGCATTCGGTTTCTTTCTCCCCCCCTTTCAGCTTGCGGTTTTAATTAAGCACACTCTCAGCTAATGTAAACAAATACTTGTCTCCGTTCTGAGTCAGCAATATTTCGATTACGCAATGCCTAGCGCAGTAGAATGTTTTTTTTTTTTTTTTCTTTACTATTTATTTATGAGTATTTACGATGAAGCATGTGGTTCTTCAACTAGATTGTAAAAGTTAGATATGTTATTTTTATATTTTCAAGAAGCACTTTCATACATAAAAAATAAAATTCAAAGAATAATGTTTTATGCGGCAACTGTTGGAAATGCAAAATTAAAAGTTGATAAGGATTGGATTGCGATGGGAAAAAAAAAAAAAAAAAGAAAAAAGAAAGAAAGAAAAGAAAGAACGAAAAAAGATAGTTTTTTTTTTTTTTTTTTTTTCCCCAGTGTCTGCCACTATTCAGTTTTATATTATACTTTTTTAATCCGTGGTGAAATCGGAGTTCGCTCATTGTAAACAAGATGACGATGGGGAAAGGAAAAGCGTAGCTTTAAGTATACAATGCGTAGAGTGTAGTAGAAGCAGGCTAAAGCGTAGTTACTACGCCAATTGCGTAGTTGTTGGCAGCCCTGGGATGCGTGCTTCCTTAATTTTATATCGCTATTGTTCAAATATATATCCCAAACGTATTTAGATATTGCTTTATGGATCCATTAAAAAGAAATATTTTATGTTTAAATAGTGAAATTTCATAAGAGTTCCAGGTTTTTAAAATATTTTTAATTAGGTTTTAAGTCTAAATCAAAATAAAAACTATGATAGATAGGCGGGTGTGTCAACAAGATGTCATTATTATTTTTATAAATTTTATTCCAGATCAGTGGTGTTAAAACCTGTTTAAAAATTAAAAAAATATTTTTTATTTAAATATTTTTGAAAAAATTTCAATATTTTTTATATTGTATACGTATATATAGTACATACAAATTACTGAATACATGCAATATCACTTTCGATCGTAAACAGAAAACAATAACAAAAACACAGCGCAAACGAAATAAAACAATTTGCGTATGTGCACTCGACTTTTGTTAACACAAAAGTGATTATTTTTAGAAATTTATTCTTCAGTCTTTAATAGACTATTTTTTGTTAATTAATGCTCTTGGTTTTTGTGATAAAAGCACCACAGTTATATATATATATTATACGCAATGTTGCATGTATTAGCAATTCCCTAATATCTCTTATTACTAACAAGGAAAATATGAATATTTAATTTAAATGTTGAAAAAAAAAATCCCCCCCCCTTTTCTGAATGAAATAAAATAATAATCATAATCATAATAAAATTCTTATATTTTGATATGTATATATATATATATATATATATATATATATATATTACATTTAAATTTAATTATAGTTATTATATACCAGAAGCTACAATTTGTAACTAATTTAATTTTCCGCCCATAAATTATTATTATCGCTTCAAATATTTCGCTAGAGTAAGAGCACGTACACTAATAATAAAATAAATAAAAATGTTTAAGTTAATTTGATAATGTATAATTTATTATTATTATTATTATTGTTATTAATTTAATTTAACAAAAATGGAACTTTCTTCTACTTCTCTCTCTCTCTTTTTTTCCCCCTCTTCTTTCTGTTAGTTTAAATAAAATAATTTAAAAATAAAATGTTTGATCATTTTTCTGCTTTTGAAAAGTTATTAAACAGAAATTAAACTTTAAACTGAAATATTTTTTCTTTATTATTTATTTCTTTATTCTTAATTTAATCTCTTGTTATTGTGTATATATGTATTATTTAACTTACTAATTTTTTTCTACTTCATTATTCATTAAATTTAACTTTTTTGTTTTAATTAAATTAAAAAAATATTTAAAAAAAAAGCAATTAAATTTTAAAACTAAAATGCTTACTTTTGAAATATTTACTTGAATTTATACTGAAATAAAAGTTAAATTCAACTAATAATGAAGTAGAAATTAATTGCTGAATTAAAACTTACAACTGGCAAATTGTTTATTTTAAACTTCTTTTTTCCAGACTTATAAAAAAAAAAAAAAAAAAAAACTAAATAGGACGTAACGGGGTTTGAACCCGGGTACTGTTGATCTGTAATGAAATGCTCTGCGTCCAAGCCACTAGGAGACGAATAGCAGTGTCCTTATGTTATTTATAACAGAGTCCTTAAATGAGCATTTTTACAATTATTTTATTATAAATGATGAATTCACATGATTTAACTAAGAATTTATAGCTCTGAGGACGTCAAAATCGATTATTTTCAGAAAGTTATTCTTTAGTCTTTAATTTTAGGGTTATTTTTGTTTTATTATTTTAAGGTAAAAGCAACAGACCAATCGTCACTGGTAAACTTCCTAATCAAATATCTTTAAAACAATTTATTAAACGTATATAGTGTTCACACAAAAAATTTATAATTTTGAAAGTTCTTTTCAAAAAAGTATAACTTATACGCATCATTTTTATTTTTTAAATCACCAGTTTTTATTAAAAAATGGCGGACAATATCTGAGCGTATTCACTTTCGACCATTCACGCACTGTGATTGGTCAGATAGTATTCGAAGCATCTCTACCTACGTCTAACCTGCCGTTTGAGGTAGGTTGAGTTTATGCACCTGGGTTACGTTTTAAGCGGCGCTACCACAGAGGCGAGTAACGGTGAATAGAATTTCCTTCTGAACCTGTGGTTTACTGATAAACCAGCGGTGGAGGTTGACGGTGAATTGGGCGGTAAATCTGAAGCTCAATTTTCTACACATGAAGTACACAACGCACATAAATGTTTAAAAAATATTATTAAACTATTTTTCAGATTTTTAAAATTTTCACTTAATGTATCAGTTGGGTAGGTGCGCCAGTGATTGGCATGCTCCAGTAATTGACATCTATCCAGAAATAATTAATAAATAACAAAAATAATAAAATCATATATTTTACATCTATGAATTTTAACATTTTATGTCAAACACTGGAGCATAGGGTGCTAATAACTGGTAAAATGAATAACTAGCAGTGTCAAACAATGGAACATAGGTGGCCAATTACTGATAAAATGAAAAAACTGGCAGTGTTAATTACTGGAACATTGAGTGAGTGTCAAATAAAAATTCATAAAAAAAATAATTGTTATCAAATGTATATATTTTAACATATATGTGGTCCTGGATGTCTTTCATACCATATGTACTAACTTAAGATTTCTAAAAATATTTTCTGATGACTAGAACATTAAAAACATCAGAGATTGCTCTAAAAGTGTCAATCACTGATGCACTTACCCTAATTATTTTTTTTTTCTTTTAATGATTTACCAGTTGTGTGATACTTACAATTTACTTTATTAACTTAAAAAGGTTTTCCATGACTTTTAGATGGTTTAATTAATTTTCCTTCAGTTTTCAGATTTCAGGTCGGGTTAGAGTATAATAAAGTTTGGTTCGGGTCGTCAAAATTCACCTCTGAAGGTTTGGGTGTCGATGAAATTTGTTTTGTTGGGTTTCAGGTATTTAAAATTTATTTGTCCTGTTCGGATAGGGCCAGGACTCTAATTCAGAACCGACATTGGCAACTGTTAACATTTTTAGCCAATGAGCCACCATTTTAATTATTTTACTATTTTATACTTGCCCCTGCCTTCCTTCCCCGCCTATAGTCTCTCAGTCGCTCCCAGGTTAGCCAATCGTAATTTACTTTAATATTTAGTAATAGTAAAATACATTTTGTGTATAATTGCAACTGCAAAAATATTTTAAAATCAAAATACATTATCTTAGAAAATTTAATAAATGCATTTCTGTGAAAAATACAAAATTAATATTTAATACAGTGACAGTCCCTTGATCCTAAATAATATATACAAAAATGTTTCTTCATACATTAATCCATTGTTGCGTAACCAAAATTGTTCACCTATAGCAGTTTAAAATTGAAACATTTTTCATTCTAAGAAATGAGGATTCTACACAAAATATAAGTAGAAAGACAAATATTTCGCAATAATTTCATTGGCTACAGCAAATCAATAATTTAATACATAAATCTATTAGATATAAAACGTTGTTTCCTCCTGAAAATTATGTAAATATGAGATGGATTAGACAGACAGAGAAGAGAGAGCATTGAGACAGGTAAGAGAATACTATATATGAGAGCAATGAACTCTGTTGATATATAAGCTCTACAAAGATTAAGTCCTAATTTGCTGCGCAATTTTATTAGTTTCAGTTTTCTGCCATCACAATGATTCGTTAAAAATAATTATCACTATGCACATTTCTACGAAATTTTCTTCTATTCTCTTATATTTCAAATTATGAAAAACGGAATGGCAACGCACCTGTTTGGCAATTTTCACTAAAAGCTAATCAGCACCAACTCAAATCAAAGTTAAACCAAATATAAACTTATACAGCGTTCAGAAAAATTTCGATGCACACGGAAAAGCACAGACATTTTCTAAAGATTATCACATTGTGTTCAGAACATGTCAAAACGTGTAAATTCATTAAAAACCGGAGGTATAACATGTTCACGAATCCAGTACTTTCTCTTCATGTACATAGAAGGAAGTAACACTATACCTACAGGTAACATTTACATTTACGTTCATTAATTTAAAATACAAATCTACATATTATTAGGCAGAATAAAACAAGATATTTATTACAGCAGTTATTCCTAAGAAATAATGAATAAGAAGACACTTTCCCCTTTTAGAATATCCTGGAGGGATTACGCATTTCCTAGTTCCTAAAATGGCATCCTTGCCGTGTTTTATTGATTTCACCCTGTAGTATACAAAGGGTGTCGCCTGGTATGCCTCTATCTTGAAGGGTAATGAAAAGCACAGCAATAAATAGGACATCACGTGACATAGATTATCAGCGCCTTAAACTGCGCCCATTCTCTTGACTCAGGTAATGGACTAGAGATTTTTTTTTTTTTGTCGAGCTTTAAATCTTCCGAAGTTGAAGGTTACGCAAAGTTAAGTAAATAACATATTTTCAGGATATTTTTAAAATGAGAGTAATAAAATTACAATGTTTGACTTTCCCACACTTTTAAACCCCAGTCAGAGACTAGATTCAATAAATGGATAAAAAGTTTGAAAGTATACACAAAATACTAAATAATTCATCTTTGTAGTATTGTTATTGAATTTGATGACTTTTCTATAAAAAAAAAGAAATATATATATATATACATACATACCAGGTGTATAAGCTTAAATCCGCTGTTTTTTAGTAATAAAAACACATTTATTTTTTATATAAAGCAAAACAAAATTTTATTCAAAATAGTTTCCCTCGCTAACTATACATTTTCCCCATCTTTCGGGCAATTGGTGAATTCCACGCCAAAAGAATTCCTTATCTTTTGAGGCAAACCACTCGTCCAGCCATTTTCGAACGTCTTCGTAAGAAACGAAGTGCTGTTCGGCGAGTGCATGGCCCATTGATGAAAACAGGTGATAATCAGAAGGAGCCAGGTCTGGTGAATTAAGCGGGATGGGGTAACACCTCCCAGATAAGTGTTTTGAGATAATTTTGGACCAATTTTGACGTGTGTGCTGGCGCATTATCATGAAGAAAAACCAGTTTGTCATGTCTTTGTTGATAATAAGGCCTTTCCCATGGCATGTAGACGGATAGAAATGGCTGGTTGAGTGACACCTAACTTCTCGGCAAGCATTTTTTGCGATTGGGTATCATCTTCGTCCAAAAGAGCCTGTAATTCATGGTCGTCAAACTTTCGGGGCCGATTTTCACGCTCTTTGTCATTTTAGTCAAAATAGCCATTTTTGAACCGCCGAAACCAGTCTCTGCAAGTTGTTTCTGACAAAGCACTGTCACCATAAGCTTCCACAAGCATTCTATGCGATTCGGCAGCTGATTTCTTCAAATTGAAGCAGAAAAGCAGAGCTTCCCGCATATGCTCTTTTTTTGGTACAAAACGAGATATGTTTACACGAAGAAAAATTAATGTTTTTATATGAAATCACTAACGATTTGCACTGATTTATGTGAACAGACGTCAAACTAATACAAAAACAATAAGACATTTAAATGTCCGCTGTTAATACACTCACTAGCGCCATCTATACGCAAACAGCGGATTTAAGTTTATACACCTGGTACATATATATATATATATATATATATATATATACACTGGAATAAATAAATAAATAAATAAAAAACAAGAAAGAAAGAAAGTTCTGCTTACATTCTTTGTAAACAGAATATGATTTAGTACGATAAGACTTATTTTAAACTATTCGTCCATATAAAGGCATGTAGTAACTGTATTTCGTTCACTAGCATCGATTACTATAGTCATTTCTTAAAATTACTTTGGTATAGCTTTAACGTAGGAGCCTCTTGGAGGTTTTTATATTTTTGTCGTCATTTTAGCGATGAATTAAAATGGCAGAGCTGCCTGCCTAATCCGGAGGATTATTAGCTCCGCCCCTTTTTCCACACCGCGGTCTTTTTTTAGAGTATATTTCTTCTTAATTCATCGAAAACGTACTTGAAGAGAATTACTCTAAAAATTAAGTGGAGTAGTAAAAGGGGCGGTATTAACAATCCTCCGGATTAGATTGGCAGCTCTAAAATGGGTGACAAATTTCATATTTTGCCAAGAGGTCCAAACTGTTCAACTACCTTAGCACGATTTTTTTTTTTTTTTTTTTTTTTTTCAATTTTATTTTAAATAATTTTTTAACTTAAAGTGAGATGGAAAAAAAAAGGAAAAAGATTTTTTAATTGGTCTAAGTAAGTATACAAAATGTCCAAAGGCAAAACATTATTCGTTTTCCGTTCTGTTTATTATTTGAAAGAAAATGGCTAAAGCAGTTTTTCCTAGATCAATGACATTTCTATAAATTAAATTAAATTAAATTAAATTTCCGTTACATTTCATTCTCCACACGCACTTTATATTTTCCAAATAAAATATTATCTATAAAAAAAAATGTAATACAATAAATGGCGGCAACGCTAAATCGCTGTCTGAAAGAAATAGTCCTGCGTACTAATAAAAGGTACTTAAACATGCAACATTTCTGATAGCTTACATGAATGTTAAAATAATTTTACTATTAGGGGAGGACGGGGCACAGTGGACCACCCCTATTCAACTCCATTAATATTCAACTCTTTTAGTTCATATGGATACACATGTATGGCAGCATAGTACTAGTTGTATGCAACAACAACAAAAAAAAAAAATCACATGGGAAATAGTAAGATAACCATTTTGAGCAGTTTTTATGTTTTCAGCTGCTCAAAGTAATTTTTTCACATCGATTTTTTTTTTTTTTTTTTAATTTTATAAAGATTGAGCTTGTGACATACTATATAGCTGTTAAAGGAAGGCAAGATAGTGCTGTTTTTAAATTCCTAAAAATTATTAGCATATTTATAGTCGATATATTATTTTATTATTATTATTTGTTTTACTCTGACACGGGGTACAGTGGACCACCTTCCAGTGTGCCTAAAAGTACAAATTCGATTTAATATACTTTAGTTAAATTTATAGATACAAATATAATGTAAAGTATATCTCAAAGTAATAAATCTGTACTGATAAGTATAAAGTATTCAAGTCCAAAAATGTCGATTTTGAGTTAAGTACATAGTCAGACTCAGAAAAAAATTCTCTATCGATTGGTACAAAGGATTTAAATCCATGTCATTTAGTCTGATAAAATCCATTGGTAAAAAAAGATTAAAGTCAGAAATTTAGCATTAATCTTTGGTATAAAATATTTAATTCAATTTTTTCCCTTTATTAAATGAAGGTTGACAATCACTGAATGGTATAAAGGGTATAAATCAACATAATCCCTTTTTCCTAATCGATTCTTCTGATTAGTTTTTAGTTAGTTAACTTTATTTTTCGTCTCCTGAAAAATCAAGAATATGGACTTAAAACAGGAAAGCAATAACTTCATGCGTCGTTCACATTCACTTTCAAAATGGCACGCGTCGTCAGTGCTGTCAGATGGAAACATCAGAATTTCCCTCATTTTGCTTTAAAATTTCCCTTTTTAGCATAAAATTTCCCTCAGTTGTGCAACATGCAAGGCTTTAACTCCATTATGTGTATTGGTGTAAAGGTTAATGCAAACTGTCCTCACGTCCTAGAGGTCCCTGTCCCTTAATTGAATACTGCTTTTTCTCTTTTTCTTTATTTTTTTAAACTTTAATTATTTAAACAAAAAAAAAAAAAAAAAAAAAAAAAAAAAAAACTGCAATTGATTACTGAAGTTTACTAATAAAATATATGGTATTCAATTAAGAGATGGCAAAAGCCTAGCATGTTGGACCTAAGACTACTATATAATAGTCTACTATTATATAGTAGTCTTAGTTGGACCTAGACCTGGATAGATATCTTTCTAATGAACCCTAGTCAATATTCACGCGCGTTTCTGAGAAAATCAGGGAATGCTTTGAATGAGTAGGCCGAATGATACTAAATCCCTAAATTTCTTCAGAGCATTTTAAATTTATTACAAAATATGAAAAAAAAAAAAAAAAAAAAAAAAAAAGACTGCACAGATTTAAGATAAAACTGCTTTTTGAGAAATTGATTCAGATAATCTAAGTTTGAGGGAAAAATTTAACAAATATTGCTTTAAAATTGACAAAGTAAAATTTCCCTTTTTCCCTCAACACCTACAATCACATCAAAATTTCCCACTTGTGGGAAATTTTCCAATCTGGCAGCACTGCGCGTCGTAACCTCGTAACTCGTAAGACGCTTTTAAGGTTTGCCACAATATACTTGGCGATTTCGCATTGTAGAACGGGAGAAAGCGTACAATATGAACTACTGCGTTAGTTACGGTTTCCGAAAGCCAAAGAACATCTACCACTAGTTAATATACTTTGCCGAATGCTTCACTTCTTATCATGTTAGAAGTTCTTTCGCAGCACACCATCTTCTAAAACTCTAAGGAAAATTTATAATACGAATGCGTATATATCCTGCCTAATTCACAATCGTGTATCGATAGCAAGATGAAGAGATTCAACGTCATTTGACGGAAATAATGACTTATAAAAAGTACCTATTAATCCGTTGAAACTATTTTTTATTAGAATCAAAAAGGAAAACAAAAACTAATAAAATACCTATTTTAAAACGTCGAAAAAATAACAGGAAAAGTACAACCATAAAACAACGTTTGTTATAGGTTTTCTTTATTACTGAATAAATATTCGAAATTGTTCAGGGAGAATATTGCGAAATAAAAACTATTTTTCAACGGACATAAAATAACGTAACCAATTTTTCACTGCTCAGACTTATTTGCAACGATATAACAACGTTATGTGTTACCTAGGATATTTTATTTAAATTTATCCTACAAATACAATGTAAAAGTAATTATATCTCAAAATAATTTAATAAAATTAACTTTAGAACTGAAAAGTTTCAATATATTATGTGTAAAGTATGAAACCGAAAGTTTCTTTTTCTTTTCTTTTTTTTTTTTTTTTTATATATCATGCATATATTAAAGTAATAGAGGTTGAAGAATTTTACTTAGATAATTGAAAAACTTCTTAAAGGATAATTATTTTGTAATTTAATTTTGATAAGGCAAATACGTCAGCTTTCTGTGAACATCAGATAACTGAAGTTTAGACTACTTTAGAACGGGAAAAAAAAAATTGCATGTATAATTAAAAAGTTTTTTGCATGTACAATTAGAAAGTTCTTTCTTTCAAGCGAATTAAAAGCCTTCTAAGCTAATTATTACACAAAATACATTAATGAAAAAATATATATCACTATTCTGCAAACTTCAGATACAACTTAATCAGAATTGGACCAATCGAAAGAGCAATTCGAATGAGATATTTTTTCCGGTCCAGCAGGTAACGGAGTAAACCACAAAAGATGAGCCAATGAAAACTTCGGGAAAAGGGGCTAACGGAACAAGGAATTCCTATAAAGGAAATAGACAATACAGAAGAGAAGAAGAAAACAGCTAATAGCAAAATCAATCCCCTTTTCCCTTTTGTTTTTCCATGGGGAGAAACAGAAAGGGTTAAGTATCATTACCCAGAGGAGGGAATGAAAAACTTGCGGCTTTTCAAGACAATGGAACAGAAAGGAAGGGTTAATTAAGATAAAGAGGTAATAAGAATTGTTTCTCCTATCAGGGAAATAATCTTTAGAAGGGGTGACAAGGTGATTTCATTAAAGATTTATATATATATTAAAAAAATTACCTGTCAATTTTGTTAATGCAATTATTTAAAGTTAGCAGGCTGAAATTGTTAAATTTGTTTATTTTCAAGAACAAAGAAAGCAAAAAAACTAGTATGTTATGGCCACCACATGACTTTGTTCTATATTTTCCTATACAAATTCACTCACTAAAAATAATTGGTTAAAATTATTACTTATTAAAATTATCTTCCATAAAGAATGCTGACGATTTCCATCCTAGATAGGTAATTATAATTTATAACACTAAATATCCAAAGAAAGTCAAAGAAAGTCAATTTCACACTGTGTGTGTGTGCTAAGCCTCTCGAAACGTGTAAATCCATCGAAAACCCGAGGTCGAAAATTTTTACGAACCCCTCAATTTAATATAGAAGAAAGTTAAAAAAAAAAAAAAAAAAAAAAAAAACGTACGCTTACTAGGAAATTATCAAATGCTAATTTCCATTTGACTGGAAAAAATTACAGAAATTTATTTACATTATATTTAACTAGTCGGGTTTGGCCGCTTCACTGTTAAATGTATTGCATTTTTTAAATTTTTTATTTATTTTTTAATTTTTTCAAATGCATATATTGATTGTATACAATTTAATATTAATTTTTCCAATTTCTTTCTTTCTTTCTTCTTCTTTTTTTTTTTTTTTTTTTTTATTTAATCTGTACATATCTTTCAAAAAATTTTGGTGAATCTGAAATACTCACTGGTAACGCCACTTCAAATTGCAATGCAGTTCTGTAAATATAAAACGGCGTTGAATAGAAATTTTCAATGACGATATTTTTATATTTAATCACGACTCGACGAGTACCCATAACAATTTTTTTAGTTTACTTACTTATATTTAAATGAGCAAAATATGCATGAAGTTCCAACAACAATATGGGTCACTGTTTAGTGAAGGTTGGGCAGCAATTACGTTTACGTCTTACCTTTTCACTACAACAGGTGTAAGCAGAACATCAGGATCACGACATAGGTCTAGACAAAATTTAACAAGCAAATCAGAACACCCCAAACACGCACATTATTTCTTCGTGATCAATGAAAGCGTGAGGAAAGTGATCCAAGACGATTTATGTAAAACGCAGTTAAGATTTTTATTTTAGAATCAAAATCTGCCTTTTTAAGGCGAAATTACTTTAACACCAGCAAGAAAGCTTACCCTGTGGTCACAGACAAATTTCAGTCCTAAATTCAGTATCCTAATTTTGCCCAAAGTGTGTTGGGTCAATTCTCTCTCTCTCTCTTTTTTTTTTTTTTTTTTTTTACTGGTTTATTAATTATATATATATATATATATATATATATTCATTTGGTTGCGATTGTGTGGGTTAAGGCGACATATTAGAATCCTAGACTGGATAGAAATGTTCTCCGTGAAGTGTGTAAGTGAGGGTCTTTTTAAGGGTTCCTAATCCATATTCATGCAAGATCCGAAGAAAAACTGAGGAAATTAATAGCTAGACCGACGAGCGCGACCTGAGATCGAACACGGCACTTGCCTGCCATCTTCTATCTTGGAGAGAAGAACCCCTTGGCCACCTTTTATGCGGGTCTTATTTAGGTTGGGTTGAGAGAGAACCAGATGTATAATTGATAAAAGCATATCCAAATTATTCTAGTGCAGCTAATTTCCTTATCGGACACCTCCAAATAACGACGAACTCTCTATTTAACAAACTTGTCTCTTTTTTTTTTCTTTTTTCTTTTTTTTTTTTTTTTTTTTATTTATTTATTTACATTTTAATAGAAATAGTGCAAAAACAATTTTAGTAAGAGATATTAACTTACAGTCTTGAGTTGATTATTTTTAGAAAAACACCAATTGCAATGCCGTTTAATTATTAGTCTTTCCATATATCTTATTTCCCGGCAACGAAAAGCGGATGAGCTGGCCAAAAAAGGTTGTTTTGTTAATCAGTCCCCATGTAACCTAGTTAGCTATAAGACCACCTCGTCAATGATCAATCAAGCACTTAAGACAACGCATGTCATTATTAAAAGAACGTACGAAAGAAAAATCATGGAGAAATTCCATCTCTAATATCCCCGATAGAGGTCTGCACGGGCCGAAATTTTGAGGCCCGGCCCGGCCCGTACGAAGGCTTTGCTTACCCGGCCCAGCCCGTTTATTTTTTAACAGTGTATGGCCCGGCCCGAAAAAAAAAAGATAAAATCAGGCCCGACCCGGCCCGATTCAAAAATATGGAAAATAACAACAACAACAAAAAAACACGGCCCGGAGAAAATTTTATTCACGCCCGGCCCGAGCGTGAAAAAAAAAATTTAAGCCCGAGCCCGGCCCGAGAGCAAAATTGAAAAATTCAGCCCGAACCTGGCCCGAGGGCCGGGCCGGGCTCGGGCCGTAAGCCCGTCCCGTGCAGACCTCTAATTGTCCAAGAAGCAGTGTTGTCGTTGCCTTTCGTCTCACGACTAAGCATGACTGCTTATATGTCCATCTTTGGCGGCTTCGGATAGTTTATAGGCCTGCACTCTCTGCCGCAGTGGTGCGGCGATGAATACTGATCACCTTCCGTGTGTTCAGCCTTTACACAGAACTGCATCTACGCCCGATACTGGGGAGCCAGAGACCTTTTGAACAATTTAACTTCTTAATTTTATGTGTTTTCATGTTCTAATTTTTTACTCAGTTCCAGTGTTCGATTTATATTTTGTGTTTGACGTATTTGTATTTTACATAGATCTGTATTCCTGTATTTTCATATTCTTTTGATCTCTGTACGGCGTTAGGATAATGTCTGTATCGCCTGCAGCATTAAAAATAATCAGATTTTCTAGTGGTAGGTCATTGTACGAGTCTGTATAACTCAAGAACAAATATCAACAGGAAATCTAAACTTGTTACTCTACGTGAATGCAACTTGAAACTTTTTATTGAAACTGAACAAATGGTTCTTTTACAGGGATATCCAAGTGATTTCAAATGCGAACGTCTATGGGCGAAATATCTGGGAAGTACAGTTTAACACTTTAGACTGTATTAAATAAAATGAAATTAACATATATTTTCTATGCATAAAAGTATATTTAAAACAATACAATATCGTATGGAAATCATTCATCAATCGTTTAGATGGCCACACAAAAGAATTCGAATATATTAAGACTATGCCTGGAAAATGCTGGATGCCCATTTCAAGTTGTATTATGTGTTTCACATACTATACTAAATTTAAGTGCATTATGTGATGTGTATATAACTTATAGACAATGTTCAAGGCTACCCAAAATTAAGTGAATACGTTCTTCTCTACCGAATGCAATTAATGAAAATGCTTAACTAAATTTTACCAAGTCCAAGAAAAGTGCTTAAGAGCAATAACCATTTTCTCATGTCTATACAATAAACAATGTGCAAGTTGCATACCGAATTTCAAAGCTGATTTTTTGTTATAATTACGCGTTTTGAAGTTCCATGAATACGAAAATCAAGTGAAAAGGCTCATTTTATGGATTTTATAAAGGGGAAGCTGAAAGACCCAGGTTTTTGCTTGGATCGACTCTTGGGTTTTAATTATGAAATAATTAGCATCTGAACAGATTTTTATCAAATATAATTAAGGACCATACCAATTAAAACAGTGTTCTAGTAAATAAACAAATAAATAAATAGTTCGTATTGAAATCGGTTTATCTGTTTAGGAGATTCAAAGCCGAAGGCATACAGATACACAGGCACTGACAGACAAAGTCAACGAAACCTCTTTTTATGTAGGGATTTATAAAAAGCAAACAATAAAATGGGAAATAGAGGAAACATTGTGTATACAATTAATTTTGTCAAAAACATCGAGAATATAGACAAGAAAAGAGTTCGCCTGTAGACAGTAAAATACCTGAAATTTTGCGCGCTACATGCTTCCTTTTGTGAGCCTTACCCAGTAATTAACTTTTTTCATTAAGTTGAAATTAGAATAAAAGGGTAGAGGGGTCGATTTTCGTTTGTTTTCCTCTTTTCAGCCAGTTGAACAGAAAAAAGCATTCTATAATAGTTATGTATAATAAAATGAAAGATAAAATTTATATAATTATTTTTATTTATACAAATACGCCGATTTTAAAAATTCACTTCAGCCTTAGTAAACAAAAAAAAAAATCATTCACTACTATAAATGATCGCACCATAAATTAAAACTAAAAAAATTGAATTTCAACAATTCAACCTACGAAATTTTCCCATTTCTGTCGACATATTTTTCTCAGCTGAAAATAGCTACTAACACCGCAAGCAAAAGAATACGTAATCTGGAATATGTCATATATACTTATGATGTTTTCCACCTTTTTTTTAAGGAGAGATAAAAGCTTCCCTCTTCAACTACTCTCTAGGTGGCCATAGTAATAAATCTTCTCTTATCCATTTTTATCTTTTTCCTTGATGTGTTTGCGGAATCTGATCAAAGAGCTTTTATATGTATACACTGTCATCACAATCCAGCGATTACTTACGTTTCTTAAAACGTGAAGTACGCTTTGATCTTGTTCTGCTTAAAATACACCCTTACAGCACAGATTTCCATGATGTCGAAGGGATGTCCAGTTCTCCCCAAGGCATCCTCTAGATGTCCTGAGGAAAAAAATGTATTACTATATGCTTGGTCAGTGAAGCAGCATTTATGTGTCTTTTACATTTATGCCTCAATCCCGATTCATTTTTTCCTATTAATACAAAAAATAAACTAAATACCAAGTTTGGTTAAATTTCGTTCATTGGTTCGTCAGATACAGCGTCCACAAAATTCGTGATACACACACACACAGACATTTTCTAAAAACAGTCAAATCGTGTTCAGGACATCCCAAAACGTGTAAATCAATCGAAAACTGGAGTTAAAAAATTTTCACGAATCCAATACTTTCTCTATATACGCAAATAAAAGAAGTAAAAATGATCAAATTGAGTTTAAGACATCCCAAAATGTGTAAATTCATTGTAAACTTGAATTTGAAAATTTTTAAAAATTCAATACTTTACATATACACACATATATATATATATATGTAGAAGAAATTAAAAAGAATTAATGAATTTAATAATTTCATAATACTTTATTTCAGATAATTACTAAAAATTATTTTGTAATCAAAAAATGCGTACCTGCATGAACATTTGCCTGTAAATCTACTTTTATTGCAATAGCCCAATTATGGCAGGGAAGAAATTTAATTCGTTGCGAAGTATTTGCGTCTGACAGATACAATTAATTAAATGGCAGAAATCGTTAATTTCTTTCCAAAAATTTTTTGTTTCTCCACATAGATCATTTAATAACAACAAATGATACACATTTTATTTAACCTTTTAGAGTTCTTTGATTTTGCACTGAAACCGAACATTTGACATCATTCAGCATTTTTTATGTGTCAATTTTTCAATATTTTTTCCTTGTTACTTTCTTCTATATGTATATAAGAAGAAACTATTTGATTCGTGAAAATTTTTGAATTCCAGTTTTCGATGGATTTACACGTTTTGAGATGTGTTGAACACAATTTGACTGTGTTTAGAAAATGTCTGTCTGTCTGTGTGTGTGTATCACAGATTTTGTGCACGCTGTATCTTACGAACCAATAAACGAAATTTAAGCAAACTTGGTATTTAGTTGGACCCTAACCTAAACTGGTGCTGATTACATTTCGGAATCAACTGCTCAACAGGTGGTGCTGTGATCGTATTTTTTCTAAATTTTTAACATGGCAGTATAGGACAAAATTTCGTATAAATGAATGTGCATAATGAGAGTTATTTTAATCGTGTGATTGTAAAATTCATCTGAATTATTGATAATAATAGTAGTTAACTAGGAAAAAAATTCTGCGCATGTGGGACCATCGCTTTTCCCCCTGGGGGAAGTTAGCTACAAAGTTATTGATTATTTTCATTTTTAACGGGAAAAAAAAAAAAAAAAAAAAAAAAAAAAATCTGATGTTGGCACAAAATTGATTTTTTTTTTTCCTGCATTTAGTGTTACATACTTCTGTGAGATAAAAATCGTCTGCATTCATATTGGAAAATAATTTTAATAAATAATTTGTTCTGCATAAGTTTACATAAGATTATATAGAAGAAAGTCTTATGGTGACCACAACATACCAGTTTAAATCAGTTTTTAAATGTTCGTCCCGTCTCTGTTCTGTTGATAGCAGTCCTATTCCAAATTTTAACAAATTATGAAGTTTCAAAAGAACCCAAATCCAGAAGTCATATCAGATAGTAGGCGCGAGTGGTACTTCAACAATTTGGTGATACACACAATGCTTTTTTTTTTTTTCCTCCTAATATTCCGTAATCACGCTAAGCAACTATAATAGGAACTTAAGGTATGAAAAAATAAGATGCGGGTTTTTTCACTTTTCTGATAAATCTGTGACTTTAAAATTTATTTATTGTTTGGAATATAAATATTACTATGAAATAATTAACTAAAACTATGTTAAAAACGTTAAAAGTAATTTAAAATTACATTAATTTAGAGTCAAACGTGTAAGAATGAAATTTGATTATTAAAATTTGATTATATGTATTGACTAGCTGACCCGTCCGGCTTCGCACTGATGAACAAATTTTAGTTAAAGATGGATTGATATGTAAAAAATCAAGAAATATATCAGTTTATATGTTATAGTCAGGCAATATTATTAACTGGAAAGTCAAAATATAATTTTACAATTATTTTTTTTAATTAGTTGTTAAATGTTGGCAATTTTTACTTAATGCTATTTATTTATTTATTTATTTATTTATTTCATAAAAAGAAACATTTCTTTACTCATGAATAAAAAATATTGAAAAATAAACCTATGACATGAAAATGTTTTTGATAAAATTGACGTCATAATAGCTTTAATTATTATTTATTTTTTCATTTCGCAAATATATTTAATTTTTTCCATAATTGATTATTATTTTAATAATGTATATTAAAGGAGAAATCAATAATATGAAACAATATTCGTACAATATATACTATTACAGAATCTGGTGTGAAACAACCACACGACTTCCATTACCCACTATTACACGTAATATATACAATTTTTTGGAGATATTACTTGCATTTTTTGAGATTTTCGAGTAAGAGAAACTTGATACACGTATAAAGACACATACAACAGAGTTTGCATAGCGAGTTAAAAAATAAGGGGAAAAAAATAGATAGTTATTTTTTTAAACACGAATTTCCGAGATCTAAAACTGAACTACCTAATCAGGATGACCGTTAATATTCCTGTAATAAGCACGTAATACTTGAGAAAGGTTATCTAAATTGGATTAAAGAAAAAATTTTCAAGAATACGTTAGAGCCGTTTTTGTGATACCAACTTTTACCAAAACTTAACATACTCAATTATTGACCTAAAAACAATAATTACATGCAAAAGGATATTTAATAGGAAGTTAACATGGCGAGTTAGAAAAAAATCCGTACAGGCGTTTTTAAAGGAACGCACTTGCGAAGTCTGAAATTGAGCTGTTTATAGAGGACGCCTATCAATTTTCCTGAACTAAGCAACTTTTCAATCGAAAGGGCATCTAATATATTATTTATATAGCAACTTTGAAGAAAATCATTAGAGGTGTTTTTGAATATGGGCTTAGGGTCCCATTTCTGGTTTTCGATGACCCAATTCCGGTTTTTCAATTTTCACGAAAATTTGGAAAATTTATCTGTACACCAGACCTGAATCACTTGTGAAGTTTAGTAGTTCTATTTTTATTAGCTTTGGAGATATGACAGCCAGAAGATTACACACACACGTGCACATATACACACACACTGACCAATTGCCAAAACCTATACAATACTTCCACTACCTACGGTAGTAGGGTAATTGAAGTAAACACATACATCTCGTATTTACTACGATAATATACAGATTTTCGTATTACGTTTTCGATCGCCAAATACAAAAATCGCCAATGACGATAGATATCAAATCTATGCTTTGTTTTCAATTAAAATATTGAAAATTTTAATTAAAAATTTATTTTACCAAAATTTATTATAGCTTCTAGCACTTAGAGAGAGTCAGTGTAACTTTTGATTATTGAAAGGGAAAATAAAAAAAAAGCGATCGGCTTTTTAGTTCTAGCGATCGTTCTCTACATATGCATATAAACCTTTCTTTTTTTTTTTTTATATTAGTATAGCTATACAGCATAGGTATATTAAATAGGTTTCCAGTCAACATAATGTAACTCAAATAATTAAATGCTATTTAAATTTCAGTAATGGCTGTATGCGCTATGTATATTGAGCTACTTGCCATAACTGTTAGTTGCTAAAAATAGTCGCCAAATAAATTTAAACATCTCAATACGCAAGCGAAGTATGACATCACTGACCGCCCGTGGATGCAAGAAAAAGATTTTCCATGTTAATCGCTCATTGGATTTTTTTTTTTTTTTTAATTAAAATTCTAGAAGAATTATTTCCCGATTTTAATCCTCATATTTGGGTATAGATATGTATTAGTTATTGTATGCATGCGTTAGATTGAGTTATTTTGCTGTCAAATTGACAAAATTTTAATTTTAAATTTCAAAACTGTCACCCTTGGCGTTTTTTGTATTTGGCAATCAAAAACGTAATACGAAAATATACATGCCAGATGTATATTTTCGTAATATGTATTGTACGAAATATTGTTTCATATTATTCGTTACACTCTTAATGTAAGTTTTTAAAATAACCATGATTTTTGAAAGGAATTAAATTATATTCGCCAGATAATTTGGCGATATTTTTCTTTTCTGCCAAGGATGACGGATATCAAATCTATTCCGCTGCAACATATTAGTATATTATATCAGATACTTTATTTAGACATTTGAAAACAAATTTGACTTCAAATTATGATAGAATATTTATCCTTTCCCTTTTAATTAGTTTATTAGTTGGATGTTTATTGTGTAAATATCATCCTTTGAAATGAAATGTTTATGTTTTCAATCGAATATGGAAATTTGCCATTTTTTTTTCTAGAGTTTTGAAATTTAAAATTCCAATTTTATCAATTTTACAACAAAAACAATTTAATCTAACGGATGCACATGATAACTAATACATATCTATATCCAAATATGGGGATTAAAATGGGGAAATAATTTTCCTCGATCTTTATTATTTTTTTACAAAAAATCCAGTTCACTTTTTATATTATTGTTCGCGTGAAAATATATTTTATTATATGTCTAAAAATAAATTAATTCGTAAATATTTTTGGCAACAATTATAAATTAAAATAAATAATATTATAAAATAGAATTTCTTATTTTGTTTTATTTTATTTATTTATTTATTTTTAAATTCCAATTTCGTTTACACACATCAGTTTAAACCACGGAGTAATAAAGACTCCGTGGTTTAAACATTGATGCTTAGATATTATTGTTGATTAATTATAACTAGACTAATGCATAAAGAATTGACCTGCATCAAAAACATTTTACTCAAACGAAACTAAATGTCAGCATGCAATATTAAGAAAAGCTAACTCACCTCTCTCCTGCATTTCCTCTGGTCGGTTGAAAAAACATTTAGGAGATACAAGTCAATAAAGATGAAATCCGATTACTTTCTATACTTGATTTTAATCAAAGATTTTCTTTAAGTAGTTTTATGAATGAAAACAGAATCTTTCACAAACTTTAGCACAGGTTTAAACATTCAGAATACGTATAAAGGCATTTTTTTTATGCCTTGAATGAATTATACAGAATAAACAGAAGAATACTTAATGTTTTAATAATATAACAATTAATGGATTACTTGGCTGTCCGAATGCAGCCTGAATATTAGAATGTCAATTCAAGAATAAAGTTACTTCAGTTTTTTGAATAGTTCGGAGAGAGAAACAGAATCAATAATAAAAAAAAGAAAAAGAATGAGTTTTTTCTCTTTCTGGTCACATGACTGTCTACTTCTCATCGGCTGGCGCCTTTACCGCTTCCCATGAATCAACAGGCTGGGCGGGGCGGGAAGGCACCGGAGCAGGAGTCGAAATACTTGGAAAAGGGATCACCTGCGATACCGGTCGAATAAGAGTTCCAGCAGAAGAGGTCTTGAGTTGGAGGACCCTGGCGATTCCATCAGGTCCGTGAATCAACTTGATGATTCGTGCTAGCTCCCAATGGAGTGGAGGTGATACTTTATTTTTCAGGATGACGAGTTCCCCTGGAGAAAAGTTGTGACGGTAGTTGTTGGTTCTTTTGGATCTATGCAGCAATGTTGGCAGGTATTGTGCTTTCCACCTCTTCCAAAACGTTTCCTTCATCTGCAACAAGAGCTTATACCTAGAAGAAAGACTAAGAGAATTGTTTGTTAATGGCAATTCTGGCAATTCTAATAATGCAGTTCCAATCAAGAAATGTCCTGGTGTTAAAGCTGCGATATCATTAGGAGCATTGGACAATGGTGTTAGAGGCCGCGAATTTATAACAGCCTCTATTTGACATAGAAGGGTGGAAAGCTCCTCAAATGTTAATATTGCTCCTTGTGTGATTTTTACCAAATGATGTTTGGCTAATTTTATCGACGCTTCCCAGAGTCCCCCAAAATTTGGAGCATACGGGGGAATAAAGTGCCAGGTTATTTGGTGTTGGGAAGCAAAATTTTGTAATTTTTCTTCTTTGAATAAAGAAAATAGCTGTTTTAGGTAAGACTGGGCTCCGACAAAATTTCTGCCATTGTCCGAAAATATGTCAGAGGGGTATCCACGCCTACCTATGAAGCGTTTCAAGGCTGCGAGAAAGGCTTCTGTAGAAAGATTTGAAACACATTCAAGATGCACTGCCTTTGTCGCCATACAGATGAAAAGGGCAATATATGATTTAAAGGTTGTCGCTTTTCGTTTATGTTGACATTTTGTCATTACTGGTCCCGCGAAATCGACACCAACCTTCGAAAATGGCCGAATGGGTGTGATTCTTTCTGAGGGTAGATCCCCCATCTTTGGAATTATTGGCTTAGCTGACAGTCGAAAACAGAGTATACACTGTCTTAATACTGATTTTACGGTGGAGCGTCCGTGGGGAATCCAAAATTTGTTTCTAAGGAGTGAAAGTACTAAATTGGGACCAGCATGGGAGCTTAAGTTATGATAATATGTTATTATCAAGGAAGTAACGTGATTTGCTTTGGGAAGTAATATGGGGTGTTTTTCTTGAAATCGTAAGGATGGGTGGTTCCGCAGGCGTCCTCCAACACGAAGAATGCCTGCTTCATCCAGAAAAGGATCAAGACAGAATAGATGGTGTGAAGGTTTTAAAAGTTTGCCTTTCCTTAGTAAGGCAATTTCATCACTAAATTCTGCATTTTGAATAATTTTTACAAGCCACATTTCCGCTTGATTTAGCTCTATGGCCTTTAAAGGACCACTTTCCTTTGATTTGGTTTTAATTTTATTGATAAATCTCAAAACATAAGCTAGAATTCTTAAAAGTTTTAGATAGTTAGAGTATTTTGTGATATGTGATATGAAAGTGTTCTTAGAAAGTGTAGGCTTAGAACTTGAATCTGTCGAATGTTGATGAGTTTGTTTCTGAACGGAAACTGAATGTAATGTGCACATTGGTGGTAGCTCAAAACTATGGAGCCATTTTGGCCCTTCCCACCACTCAGTTCTAGCTTTCAACTTAGCCGGGGACAATCCGCGTGTGGCACAATCGGCCGGGTTTTCTTTTCCTGGGATATGTCTCCAAAATTCTAATTGAGTAAGAGCTCTGATTTTGGTAGCTCTATGGGCCACGAAACTATTTTCTTTGTTTGAAGGGTTATTTATCCAGTTTAATACAATAGAAGAGTCAGTATACCAGTATGTCGAATGAGTAAATTTAAGGGATTTTTGAATATTGCAAATTAACTCAGCTACGAGTACAGCCCCACACAATTCTAATTTCGGTAAAGTGAGTACTTTTATGGGTGCGACTCTAGTTTTAGCAGCAATTAGATATACCTGAATCGTGTTTGTTATGATCTTTAAATATGCGACTGCCGCATATGCCCTCGGAGAGGCATCACAAAAGCCATGCAGTTCAACTGTACAATCTTTAGTATTTGAACCTACATAGCGTGGAATGGACATAGATTTAAACTCATTAATTTCATTATAAAAAGTTTTCCATTCTTGCAAAATATCTGGAGGTATAGGCTCATCCCACGTTGATTGCAACTTCCACAATTTTTGTAGAATGATTTTTAAGATAATAGTAGATGGCGAAATAATTCCGAGGGGATCATAAATTTGCGCAATTACGGATAGCAACTGTCTTTTCGTATTAATTTGTTGATCAGCTAAGGTTCTAACTTGAAGAGTATCTTCACTTAAATCCCAGAACATTCCTAGTACTCTTTGATTTATTTTTTCTTTATCCTCAAAAAAATGAATGACCGAATTAGCCTTATCTTCCTCTGGAATATCAGAGAGCGCTTCTGGATGGCTACAAGCCCATTTCCTAAGTTTAAACCCTCCAGCTTGCATTAGAGCCTGCAGCTCCATTATTCTATCTTTTGCTAATTGAAGGGATTGTGCCCCTGACAATAAGTCGTCGATGTAAAAATTCTCCTTGGCAATTTCTGCTGCCAATGGAAAATTTTGTCCCTCATCCTCACATAATTGCTTAAGGGTGCGTAACGCTAAATAGGGTGCACAAGCTGTTCCGTAGGTGACAGTATTCAATTCGTAAAAGGATAATTGGTCATTGGGAGATTCTCTCCAAACAATTCTTTGGTAGATTCTATGTTTCCTTTCAATTAAGATTTGCCGATACATTTTAGCTATGTCTGCACTGAACGCTACAGGGTTGGCTCGAAATTTTACTAAATTGTCAAAAATATTCGACTGCAGTTTAGAACCAATATATAGAATGTCATTTAAAGATTTGTTATTTGTTGTTTTAAACGAGGCGTCAAATACTACACGTAATTTTGTTGTTTCAGAGTTTTCATTTACCACCGCATGATGCGGTAAATAATAATGTGGCGTTTCATTAATTTCAGCTGGATTTAATTTTGTCATATGACCTAAATTTATATATTCGTTCATGAAATTCGAATACTCCCTCTTTAATTGTGGGTTCTTTTTAATTTTATTTTCAATGGAAAGAAATCTTGAAATAGCACCTGACTTACTGTCACCTAGTGCCTTATCTGGCTTAAACGGTAGATGAACGACATATCTTCCCTGACTATTTCTTTTAGTTGTGGTTAAATAAATATTTTCCACAGGATCATTTTCTATCTTTTTTTATTCTACGTTTGGAATTGATTCTGTATCAAAAAATTGTTTTAATGTGTTATTGATATCATCCTCCACAGTGGTATGACATATTAGACTGATATTTGTACATTGAAAGCTATCAACACGACCTGAAAGGAGGTAACCCAATTTTGTTGGACATGCTGTAGGAGTTCCAGCTGGCCCTTGAATGGGACTGCCATTGCAGATTGAGGCGACTATTTCTGCCCCAAGAAGAATATCGATTGGACCACTGATATAATAATTTGGATCCGCTAGTTGCAATCCTTTTATGTGTGGCCAATCATGTTGCGGCAGTTGGAAATTAGGGAGAGGTGAGGTAACCCTATCAACTATAAAAGCGCTGACTGAAAATGACTCCGACGAAAAATGCGGAGTGAAGTTAAATTTTGTTTCGTTGAGAGCAGTCTCTGCTAAAACGCAATTAATCCCTATTATACTATGCGACGTGCTCCGTAAGGGCAAATTTAGTCGCTTAGCACATTCCTTAGTAATTAATGAATTTTGACTAGCATTATCTATCAAAGCTTTACAATGCATAAATTTGCCGTTATTTGATTTAACCTTAATTAGTGCTGTAGATAACAAAACATTACTAGAATAAAACTGAGCACTATTTGAAACAGATAAATCTGGCGATACATGATTCGCCCTTTCAGAATTTGAATTTCTACCATACACATGTAATAGTGTATGATGATTTTCTGCGCAATTTTTACAATTGATGTTTATTCTACAATTCTCCAGCCTATGATTTTGGCGTAAGCAATTTTGACATAACTTATTTAATTCAACAAATTTCCATCTTTCTTTAACCGGTTTTGAATTAAATGTCGGACATTTAAATAGCGCGTGACGCTCATTACAAAGAATGCACGTATTTTCCTTTTTTACAATTGTACTCAATACGTTTGATTTCTTCGAATTAGTGAATTTTACGTCTTGTTTACATTTTATCTCTTCAACACCGCGGGCTTCGCGCTCAACGAATTTCCTAAAAAGATCAAGATCCGGCAATTTATCACTATCCAACATTAATTCCCATCTCTGTTTTAACGATTCATCCAATTTACCCATCATGAATTTTATTATAATTAAGTCGCTTAACGCATTAGAATCTAAACCCAAAGTTTTTAAGTTTCTGACGGCTTCGTTACAAGTATCTAATAACTCAAGTAAAGTTTTAGCATTGTTTGCTTTTACAATTTTCATAGAAAATATTTTGTTAATTTGACTCAATGCCAATTGTCTCTTATTTTCATATCTTTCATTTAATATTTCCCAACATTGATCTAAATTTTCCTCTTTTAGAGCGAATCCTCGAATTAATTTAGCTGCGTTTCCGCGCACTGAAGAATGTAAATATTGCAATTTTTCAATTTTGGATAATTGATTATTTTGTAGAATTGTCGAATTAAAAATTTCTTTAAAAGAAATCCAATTTTCGGTTTCACCAAAAAATTTTGGAAGATCAAATTTAGGTAATTTAATAAGAGACGATTTACCATTTTTCTCATCTTTATTTTCCGCGTGAGTATCTGAATCGCACGCATTTACTTCTGTTTTGTCCTCTAACTCCACCAGTAAATCAAAAACCACTCCTTTATATCTCAAATACATATCCATATAATCCTCATTCTCTTTAGCGGATAAATTTTTAAATATTTCCGCGATTTCATGATCATACGATTGAACTTTGGTTTTTAATAATTTAACCTTAGATTGTTCATCTTTACTACACCCCTTTACTCTATCTCTAAAACTATCGATTTCCTTACATAAATTTTCAAATAATAAAACTTGCTTAGATAATTTCGGCATTTTAGAATATATAAGTTTAAATACACATAACTATAGGCCTTCGAATTACAGAACAAACATTCAAGAACAAAAATAAATCATTTTAAGAATAAATGATTACGAATAAGAATAAGAATAAGAATATCAAATACATATTAAATATATATAGTTTTTTTTTTTTCTTATATATATATATAAATCATCGATAGCCTCATGGCTCTAAGACGGACCAAAAACATGTTGATTAATTATAACTAGACTAATGCATAAAGAATTGACCTGCATCAAAAACATTTTACTCAAACGAAACTAAATGTCAGCATGCAATATTAAGAAAAGCTAACTCACCTCTCTCCTGCATTTCCTCTGGTCGGTTGAAAAAACATTTAGGAGATACAAGTCAATAAAGATGAAATCCGATTACTTTCTATACTTGATTTTAATCAAAGATTTTCTTTAAGTAGTTTTATGAATGAAAACAGAATCTTGCACAAACTTTAGCACAGGTTTAAACATTCAGAATACGTATAAAGGCATTTTTTTTATGCCTTGAATGAATTATACAGAATAAACAGAAGAATACTTAATGTTTTAATAATATAACAATTAATGGATTACTTGGCTGTCCGAATGCAGCCTGAATATTAGAATGTCAATTCAAGAATAAAGTTACTTCAGTTTTTTGAATAGTTCGGAGAGAGAAACAGAATCAATAATAAAAAAAAGAAAAAGAATGAGTTTTTTCTCTTTCTGGTCACATGACTGTCTACTTCTCATCGGCTGGCGCCTTTACCGCTTCCCATGAATCAACAATTATATCATATCATATCAAATTAAATTATTAGAAAAATAAACACTTTTAATTCTATAATGACGTCAGATTTAACGTGTAAGTTTAACAATTAAAAAAGCTTTATATGAATTTCAATTTAATGCACGTGCAAATATATTTCTTTTCTTTTCACGTCAAGGTATTTTAAAAACGAAATGAATATGTAAATGTTCCTTTTATGTTGGCAGCAGCTAATTTTTTTAATATTTCATTATTTCCATTTCTATTACGGCTTCTATGGGGATTTTAATTAAAATGCTCAGATTTTAAACTAAAATTTATTTTATCAAAATTAAATATAGCCTATAACAATATGGCATACTGTAGCTTTCGGTCAGTGAAAGAAGTTTTTAAATCGGTTCAGTAGTTTCAGAGATTACCCTCCACAAACAAACAATTTTTTGCGCTTTATATAATGATATAGATATAGATAATAAAACACAATTAAAATGATAATAATGAGAGCTTGTGTTATAAACATAAACACAAATAATCTGGTGTGTCACTCACACGACTTTCTCTTACCTTGCATTTCAATACTTTAAAGATAGATTGCAGATTAAATTTAAGATCAATAAGGTACGATAATGAAGTTCAATCTACTTTAAAAATAATCTAAAATAGGTTTAGGAATAGTTTTATTTGACATTGTGACTTTGTGTGATTCTGATTCCCCAACTCACCCTCTTTTAAATTTTTTTAAACCTACTTTTATTTTTAATTAAGGCTGTTATTAATTTACTTTCCGAACTCGCCAATCTTCATCAAATTTTTCAAATGGCAACCTAACACGAACTTCAAAATTCCAAAATCGTATTTTCTACAGTGATTCTTTTATAAGCTATCTTGATAACAAATACACATACAGATCAACAGCTAAAAATTTTACTTTCGTATTCAGGGGATCTCAAAACGTGACATTATACAAAAACCAGAGTGGAAAAATAAACTTCAAAAAATACTTTCTTTACAATATGGGTATGAGAAATTAATTTTCCTTCCTAAGCAGTGTTCGTCGACATAGTAAAATATTGCAAAACACTTCCATTAATTACAGCCATTTGAAAAGAACGTTTAGCTTAATTTTGGGTAGTCCTGTATATTGCTTATAAATATATACACATCACATTGTGTGCTTAAATTTAGTGTTATATGAAAAATACATAATACAAAATGAAATACACTTCCAGGAATTTCAAGTATAGCCCAAATGTATTCATATACTTTGGGTAGTCCTGTAAACGAATGATGAATGATTTTCATATACAATCTACATAAAACATGTTTTATGTATATATAAAAAATACGTTAATTCCATTTGGTTTAGTGAAGTCTTTTGATGTTATACTGTACTTACCAGAAATTTCGTCCATATACGTAATGCACTTGAATTCTCTTGGATGGCCCTGTATACGAACCCTTGATCGCAACGAAAAATTTAGTGTTGCATCACTATATGCTGCAGATGTAGAATACCGAGTTTGGACTTTCTGATCCTATTTGTTCTTGAGATATGGTGATAACAGACACACACACAAACAAACAGACAGACAAACACACAGGCCACCCGCTAAACATATGATTTTCGGATTCAGGGATCTTTAAAACGTGTAATAACAAAAACTCAACTTCGAAAATTTGACTCCAAAACAATACTTCCTCTACCTTATTATAAATGGGTAAGAGAAAGTAATAGGATATATTTCATATAATTCATAATCTCTCACATCACATACCTTCAACGTTAATCTGTTGAAACAAACGATCCAAATTTACAGTATTTCTCAAGATTCATTTTCATTCAAGATCTTTTAAAAGTTATTTTCAGATAAATCCTTCGGGAAAAACACACTATATTTTTAGAAAAGGAAAAAAATAAATACTCCAAAATTACTTATTGTTCGCAAGAAACAGATATTTTGAAAAAAGTAAAAAAAAAAAAAAAAAGTTATAAAGTGACTTTTACGTCAGTTCACAAAAAAGAGAATGTAGAACTGAAAAGGTTTCTTTTCCTCTTAAAAATGGCAATTTTCTGAGGTAGCTTTTCTTCAATGCCATAAAAACGACTTTTAGAAATGTTTTCAAAGAATGCTCGTGGGGAAGATAATGTTAATTTTATAGATTTCAATTATTCTTAAAGACAGATTTACTTTGAAATATTAGTATTCCGACAAAAATTTACATAAGCTTCTTAAAGAAATGCCGAAAGAAAGTACCTTGAAAACGACATTTTTTTTTTTTACTTCCATATTATCTCACTACTGTAGTATAATAAGAGTATTGTATTCGGTCAAAAAGTTTAATATCGAATTTTTATCTGATTTACATGTTTTAAGCTCGCGAGTAAAAAATAAAAGTGGTTTTCGGCAGAGCCTGATTACTGCAGAAACAAACGGGGCAACTGCCTCGAGCCTCCACTTCAAAGGGGCCCTCTCAAATCATGTGTAGGAAAAAAAAAATTAAGATACTTTTTTTTTATAAGTTTGTGCTCTACTTAACAAGGTAAATGAAAGTTGTGAGGCGAGCAATATCGGCTATGTGGCGAGAAATAATTCACCATGCGAAAGCATAGCATGTTGTCCTATACAAACTCCGTATCCAATGATTGGAGTACAGTTTGGCGCAGAAATAATTCTGGATCTTCCGCCGTTAAAAACCAACCAACCAATGACTGAAGATAATATATTAAATATTGCTGTAATATATCAAATAACACTGGTTATTCCAGTTAACTCTGCTTCTCTCGAGTATTTAAAATCAAATGAAAAATAAATTTAGAAACAAATCAAGTGAAAAGAATTTGAGTAATTCAGAGCATTTAGTGGTTCCTTAACTGAATATCTTAAAAAAAAAAAAGAAAGAAAGAAAGAAAGAAAAAAATATTTTAACATTGATTTGCTTTGACAACCACTGAAAATCAAAGTACACGATTTCTGAATTTTTCTAAAAAAAAAAAAAAAAAAAAAAAAGTATACAACCAAGGAACCCTAAATGCCCCTAAACTGCTTAAATTGTTTTCACTTAATCTGTTTCGAACTCTATTTCTTATTTGATTTTAAATACTCGACCGAAGCAGAGTTAAATGGAATAACCAGTGTTATTTGATATATTACAGCAATATATTTGGACACATAGTTGTTTACGTAATAAAAAAAGAAAAATTAAAAGAAATACAACACTGAAGTCTAAACTTTGTAGCAATTTGTTAATAAAATAACATTTTCATCTTCTCGAAAATCTTTAGAATTAAGAAGTATTTAGAAATGCTTACCCAATTTTTTCTACTATTTTTTTTTTTTTTTTTTAAATAAAGTGGACTTTTTGTAATTTCACCCTCTGATGGGAACTCTGATTAATAAATTAAAAGTTACATTATAATGCATGGTCCAGGAAAAAAAAAAAAAAAAAAAAAAGGGGGGGGGGGGTTGAAGAAATGAATAAAATTTTCAATTTTTAGTTTTAATAGAAATGCTAATATTTTTATCTATTGTGTTAATAAATTACCAAAATGTGTTAATCCGAGATGAGAGTAGAAAACAGACAAAAAGTCTGAAAGTATGTGCAAAACTCAAACATAATTTAATTTTTGTATGCAATAAAAGAAGAAAGAGATACACAAAATCATACTTTCTATAAGCAAAAATGGAGACTACATTAAAAAAAAAAGTTGCTTAAAACAGCCAAAAGAAAGAAAATTAAACAAAAATAAGAATATTTAGAACAATAAACCTGAAAATTGCTTTTAAAAAAATTAAGAAAAGCCTGAAAAAAAATCTCATCTCTGGTTAATATTAAAAAAAAAAAAAAAAAAAATCAATTACAGGATTTTTTAAAAAGCTCGGACAAATGAGAATACTTTTATAAAATTCAACGTATCAGTAAAAATAGTCAAGTATCCAGTAGTCTACTGGTAAATCCAAAAGAATTGTATGGTATGCAGTAGTCAAACTACCTGAATGTCTTACCAGAGAATGACGGGTAATTAAACATAAATACACACTTATTATATGCTTTTTTTTTTTTTTCCAGTTTCAACTAGGAGAAGAAAACTAAATCTTTGAAAAACAACTAAAACGTGACAGTAAAATTTGCTAATCAATATCATTTAGCACACGTAAACTCAAGGTCACAATATAAAGTATCACTAACACAGTCGTTGTTTTAACGGCCTTCGTATAATAACAGATTTAAAAAGAAAAAATTAAGAAAAGCAAGCTAGCTTATCTGGAAGAGTGAAACAAATTGCACAAAAAATTCTTAAAAAACACACACTATAAAATCACTTTTACGAAACCTTCTCAAGGAAGAGACTTATACTTCTAATGAGAAAGGTGGATGATAATGATGTATAATTATTATAATGATATATAATTAGGGACGTAATAAGAAAAACATTTTATTAGTCAGAAAATAACAGCCAGTTAGTTACTACATGATAATGTCAACCCTGCAAATTATAATTTTTTAACCAATGAAAAAAATGACTGTTTTTTGCACAACAATTGCGATGTATAAAACGCAGCTTTCAATTTTCAAAATCATTTGCATATTCTTCTTCATAAGAATCGTACTTAAAAAGTTGAAACCGATTTCAAGTAATATACTATTTGTGCAAAAGCAAAGTAGTATGTACTGGCCGTCACAAAACTATATTTTTCCTATACAAATTATTTACTGTTATTTTTTCCTTCATGAATGTAGTTTATCTTATCACAGAGAGATACTAATACACGAAATGTCCAACGGATGTGAATTTTTACAGTGTAGATGATATCCTCCCCGTTGTCGGGAAAATTTGCAGTATAGCAGTACTATCTATCGGCCGATATGCACCTAAATTGAATCAATATGATGTTTCATAATAGCCTTTTCACATATCAAGTTTTGTTCGATTATACGCAATAGAACCTCAGATATAGGCTTCACTTAACTTGCAGAAATCACTGTGTAGCAGTGTTGGGCATAATTGTAAAAGTAAAAGGTAACTGAATTACAATTAAATTACAATTATTTTACTGTCAATCAATTAACAAGTAATTGATTGGAAATAAATTGAATATTTTATTCAATTTATTTGTAATAATTCAATTTATTTGCAATCAATTATTTGTTAATCGATTGACAGTAAAATAAGTATAATTGTAATTTAATTGTAATTCAATTACTTTTTAATCAATTATGCCCAACACTGTTGTGTCGCAGCGCCACATGTAAAGCGATTGGCATCAAAAGTTGATAGGCACTAATATATGTCAAGGTGAATCTATATATAAATTTATATGCAATACTGTACATTAGTTCTTGAGATATAGCCTTCCCTGTAATTGTGGAAATCGCTGTATAGCAGCGTCACCTGTTCAACTATTGGCTTCAAATGTTGATAAGCAGTAATATATGTCAATGTGCAACTACATATAAATTTATATGCAATTCTGAGCAGTTCCTGAGATACATTTGGAAGAAAATTTTTGTCTCACACACACAGAGAAAGGCAGACATTTTCTAAAAATAGTGAAATCATGTTCTGTATCTCTTAAAACGTAAAATCCATCGAAAACCGGAAGTCGAAAATTTTTCGAATATTTTCTTCAATTAGATATAGAAGAAAGTAAAAATGGATGAAGATAATTTTTCATCTAATTAATTTAGAAGAGTGTAATCATTTACAGAATATAAGATAAGATAGATTGATCATCATATGTCATTCAAAAATTTACTGAATACTACGAGTATCTTGCTCCAAAAAGTATTGTATGAAAACATATGAATGTAAAATAAATATTATAATTTAAAAAGTACTATTTTAGTATTTTAAACTATTATAATTTTAATTAATTAAAAAAAAAAAAAAAGCCTAATTGAAATCATTTTTCCGTAAAACATACTTTTTCGCAAAATAAGTTATAATAAATCAATACGAAAAAGAATGAATTTTGTACAATAAAATTAACATTTTGAAAATACTACTTTGTACGATAGTTTATAGAAAAAATGCGATTTTATTTTTCTTATCTTTTTAGTTAAAAATGTTATTTTATTTATTTACTTTATTTTTTTCCCCCAAATTATTATAGATACACATGCGCCAACCATTCGTTTTAAAGGTATTGACGTCGACGAATTCTTAAGAAAATTGTAAATTTGCACCTCCGTGGAGACGGGGACACTATACTCTTACGTATACATAAAATTTATTCTGATTGATTAGTGTAAATAAAAAATTTTCATTAAAAAAAATTTTCTGGTAATTTTTTTTAACCAGATTTTTACGCATTTTTTTTTTTTTTTTTCTGGTATTAAAATATATATATATCCTAATTGCGTGTATTTCTACGAAATTGTGTCTCACGTAACTATATTAAAAATTATGAAAAATGGAAGACAGCGCACACCAATTAGAACTTTACATAAAATTCTATGAATTAGTCATTCACTTAGAGCTGCCACAAAATTTTAGTCACATACAACAGACGGGGATTTTCTAAAAATCATCATATCGTGCTAAGGACATTTTAAAATATGTATATCCATCGAAAACCGAAAACTTTTAGGAATAATTTTCTGCTATTGAATATTGAAGAAAGTAAAGATGAAACTACACAAAACAAACTCACACCAATTCTTTTGTTTGAGTTGAGTAAAGATTGTGCTTGGGAAAAAGAAAAAAAAAAGACAGGTTTTGTTTATTTTTACTTTCTTCTATATTCAATAGAAGAAAGTATTGGATTCGTAAAAATTTTCCACTTCCGGTTTTCGATGGATTTATACGTTTTGAGAGTTCCAGAACATGAATTGACCACTTTCAGAAAATGTCTGTCTGTGTGTGACATTTTTGTCCAACTGTATCTCAGAAAATACTTCTCAGATAAATTTATATATAGATTCAACTTGACATAAATAAGTGTCTATCAATTTTTGGTGCCAATCACTCAATAAGTGGCACTACTATACAGTGATTTCCGCAATTTATGGAAGGCTATATCTTAGTTCCTATTCCGTATAAATGAATAAACTTGATATGTGAAAAGGCTATGAGGCATTATGCTTATTCAATTTGGGAGAATATCGGCCAATAGGTGGCGCTGCTAGACTGCAAATTTCCCGGAGAACGGGAAGGATATCATTTGCACGGCAAAAAATCACTTCCGTTGTGGACATTTCGTGTTACCTCTCTGAGAGTAAAATAGTCTGAATTCATGACGGAAAAATAATAATACATAATTTGTACTGCGTGAATTTGCATAGGAAAATATAGAAGAAAGATTTGTGATGGCCACAACATACTAGTTAAAAACTGGTGCAGTCTGATTGTGAACATTATTACAACTAAAAATTGAACACAATACTGAATTAGAAGTAAAATCTATGAAAAATAAGGGTAGCAAACGAAGGGAGAACATTAGTCACAAAATACCGGACAGGGTTCCCTTAATAGAAGGTGGGTGGAAAGAAAGGAAAATGAGGAATCAAAATGGGCAAGGTAGGGATATATCCATCCAGGGAATAGGGGAAAGCTGGGATATATATTAGTCCTTACATGACCACGTTCTTTTATATTCATGGTCGTCGATAGAACAGGCGAGATAAGCTGAATGTATTCCTGACATGTGCTTAACAGACTTCCGATTCGCCATATAAATTCCCCACTCCCGCTCTTTTATATAACATGAGTCACGAAACGGGCCAGAAATAGATTACATTTTATCAACAAGCCATTAGAAAAAAAAAAATATATATATATATATATATATGCGCAATTCGTTGTTTAAAATACTACTGACAAAACGAAATATTAAGATATGGCAATTTACTTTGATTATATGAACAGAGCTGCCAACATCTATAAATACTGAATATTGTATAAAAAGTGGTATGTACAGTCATATAAAAATTTTGAGCATTTAAAATACATAGAATTTAAAATCTTTCCTTCATGTTATAAAGAAGGATTATTTTTTCCTGTAAAAGACTTGATATAAACACAGAAGAAAACTTTCACTCATTACAAGAAAAAAAAAAAAAGGTACAAAAACACAATATTTTATTTTCCTCTATATTCATCGAAGAAAATATTGGATTTGTAAAGAATTTCGATACTGGTTTTCGATGGATTTACTCATTTTGAGATTTCCTGAACACGATTTGTCTGTCTGTCTGTCTGTGTGTGACAAACATTTTGTGACAGCTCTTCATTAAGAATTAATGAACAGAATTTCACAACCATTTTAGAAAATGTCCGTCTGTTCGGGTGTGACAAAAAATCTTGTGACAACTCCAGATCAAGAATTAATGTACAGAATTTCACAAAAATTTATATTTATCTGCACCTTCACCCATATTGATGTGTATATGCAATGTGTGAACATGCATAAAACGGATACAATCTTTATCCTGACTTTAGAAAAAATAAATTCAGAATTGTAAATCACTTATATATTATTATTATTATTTAGTCTGTTACCTAATTCAGTGGCGGACCGATACTCTCGAAGTCCGGGGCAAAAGTCTCACTGAAGGCTCTTAATTGGAACCCTTCCTACACTAAGCTGCCTTGCACTTCTTCACTTGAATTTATTACTACAAATTGGTAATGAAGTAAGTTTTAAGACTAATTCGGAAGCTCAAACCCAACAAGAGGACAAGAGACATTGGCCCCGTTTGCCCTGTCTTAGTCAGGTTTTGCATAAATGAGGTTCTTTTTTTTTTTTTTTTTAAGTTTTTTCGGAGGTTCTCTGCTGAGGAGAGGCAAGGAGCGGACAGCAACCTCAGCCCCACCCTTGGTAAGCCACAGACCTAATTCCTATTTTTACAAAAAAAAAATTATTCTTACGTTTGTGTTTTTCCCGCTCCTGTAGCCGTACGGCTCATTTTAATTCAGGAAATGGAAGAGCAAAGTCTGATACTGTGAAAACATTGATCATGTAGTAGGAAATGTGCCAGAAAAAGTAATTAAAGAGCGAAGTTTACAAAATAAATAAAATAAATTTTGTATAGCTTCGTGTGCACCTCTGCAACTCGATTTTCAGGGAAAATTTTTGGAGATAAAAAAAAAAAAAAAAAAGATTCCCGCTTCCTGAAACTGTATAAAATAATGAAATAAGTCATCAAAATAAAGATATGAAATTTTTAAAACGTTAAAAACTCTACAATTCGAATAGTCCTTCCAAATTGGTAGTAAAAATAAAGTATACAATGATTTAGCGAAAAACGGTCATTTAAAAGCGAGGTTTTTGAAATAAACGCAACAAATTGGGAAGATTTTTGAGAAACGCGTTCGTGCATTTAAAGTTCGAATTTCAAGAAAAGCCATTGAAAAATTAAAAGATAAAATATATAATGAGTAAATTTACAGAAAGCGTGACTCACTCTTTTTTGCAACTTTTAGGAAACGTTAATAACAAATATTTTTTTTAAACAAACGTTATCGGCGGAAAAAGAAGTCAGACGTTCTTTGCGGACAAAAATATACAAATTTGAGGACAACTGCGTTCGATGCAACAATTAAAAAAAAAAAAAAAAAAAAAAAAGAAGTTTTTAATGCGGACAAGAGCATTTTCAATTTTTATCATTGCGACCCTATCGTTAGACACACTGCAAAAAATTCAAAGTAGTCTAAAAGATAATTTAATAATCGGGAAAATTTGCTCATAGCAAATCCCGATGTAGCAATTTTAAAACGCAAATAATATAGCTACTGCAGTTTGAAATCTTCCGATTTTTATGCTATATCAAGAATTGTACGCTCCTGAAAAGAAAATTCTTCAGTTTTTGAGTGTTTTTCAAATTTCAATTAAGTTTATTATTGACCCTTATTTGGTGTTAAAGAATTTGGATAGACATTCTTGTTTAATATCAATTTATCACTTATAATCGGTTCCTTATTAGTAAATATGGTTATTTAAGGTTCATTATAAAGTAAATATTATGGATTTTTTCCTTACTTTAATAAAACTATTTCTGGATATCTCTAATTTAGGATTTTGGCACTTGATCAACTGTTTTCTTGTATTTCTAGGATCTTGTAACATTATACCGTACAGTACGTATAAGGTAAAGACACCAGTGTTCGTCACCCTCACCAAAGACATGTTAAAATAACCGTCAATTAACATCCATGAACTTGAATCCGCTCGAGCCAGCCAGACTCTCCAGTTCTAGGGAATCTAGCGCGGACAGACTAAATAGATGAGACTTTCATAGATGTAATGCTCATTTTAACCCCTTAACGCGCGCTGTCCTCGCTGCGAGGACGCAAAATTTAAGATTCAGCTGCAAAAATTCATCCCGGAAATTTTTCAGCAAAAATTTACGTTTATAACATATCAGAAAAAGCCGGTTTTTTTATTCTCAAAATTTAAAATTTCTTTTAGTTTAATTTAGTTCAGGAATTCCGGTGGCAGTATAATTTAAATGATCCGAATTGTCTAGCGCCGCAAAGGGTTAACATGTCTTTTGTAAAGATGGCGAACACCGATGCAAATTTTAGGGATAACGAACACTAGCGTTTTTGCCTTATAAATCCGTCACAAGTCCGTTTTTTTTTTTTTTTTTTTTTTTTTTTAACCTCGTTTCTTGCTTCAACACTTAATCACAGAAAAATTCTACAAAATGATCATTTAAGATTAGCTCAAAGATTTCTGCGCATGCTTAAATACTGCGTTTTGGTGTTTTAACAAAAGCTATGTGATTCACCATATAGGGGCTTTCACAAACAAATTTAAATGAGATTATAATTAAGAAGAAAATGTACCTAAAACTATTACTAATTTTACCAACTTTAAATCAAAATGAATAAAGATTCCGAATATTTTTAATAAGCGGCAAAAATAATTAATATTGCCTTTATTAAGGGAAAAAAAAAAAAAAAAGGGGGAGGATGGAGAAAGATCAAATATTAAATGGAAAATAATATAAGTAAATACTTGAAAATAATTAGAAAATTACTGAATACAAAAGTTTTACTCACTGAATTCTTCTCACAGTAAAACGAAACAGCAAATCTTACCTATGAAAGAAGAAAAAAAGCAAATTACTTTCAAGTAAGAAAAAAAATTCACACTGAAAATGACACAGCAACAAATAAAAACATTCAAATCCCAATCAATATGAAAATGGAATAATTACTCCATTAAATATACTATACAAATATTTCTTCCCCTCCTCTTCCAATACTCTCTCTGATACATAAGTAGACTAAATTTATACAATTTATATGTATATATAATTCTTTGAAATATTTTCTGAAGGAATACGTATAATATATTATCTATATCTTATAATAGAATTTGTATTAGTACTAGAGGCCTATTTCAGTCGGTACAGTTGTCGAATTTTTATACGTCACTCTTAATTAGTGCTAGAGGCCTATTTCAGTCGGTTTATTGAATGGGGATTTATTGAATGAAGTCCCCCAAGGGGCAACTTTGACATGAGTCCCCCTCAGGCCCAACTTTGACATGAGTCCCCCCCAAGGTACCCCTATTTCAGTCGGTACAGCGTTGTCGAATTTTTATAATACACTCTTAATAGTGCTAAGGGCCTATTTCAGTCCGTTTATTGAATGGGGATTTTTTGAATGAAGTCCCCCCAAGGCACAACTTTGACATGAGTCCCCCCCAAGGCACAACTTTGACACGAGTCCCCCCCCCCCAGGTACCCCTATTTCAGTCGGTACAGCGTTGTCGAATTTTTATAATACACTCTTAATAGTGCTAAGGGCCTATTTCAGTCGGTTTATTGAATGGGGATTTATTGAATGAAGTCCCCCAAGGGGCAACTTTGACATGAGTCCCCCTCAGGCCCAACTTTGACATGAGTCCCCCCCAAGGTACCCCTATTTCAGTCGGTACAGCGTTGTCGAATTTTTATAATACACTCTTAATAGTGCTAAGGGCCTATTTCAGTCCGTTTATTGAATGGGGATTTTTTGAATGAAGTCCCCCCAAGGCACAACTTTGACATGAGTCCCCCCCAAGGCACAACTTTGACACGAGTCCCCCCCCCCCCAGGTACCCCTATTTCAGTCGGTACAGCGTTGTCGAATTTTTATAATACACTCTTAATAGTGCTAAGGGCCTATTTCAGTCGGTTTATTGAATGGGGATTTATTGAATGAAGTCCCCCCCCAGGCCCAACTTTGACATGAGTTCCCCCCAGGTACCCCTATTTCAGTCGGTACAGCGTTGTCGAATTTTTATAATACACTCTTAATAGTGCTAAGGGCCTATTTCAGTCGGTTTATTGAATGGCGATTTATTGAATGAAGTTCCCCCAAGGCACAACTTTGACATGAGTCCCCCCCAGGCCGAACTTTGACATGAGTCCCCCCCCCAAGGTACCCCTATTTCAGTCGGTACAGCGTTGTCGAATTTTTATAATACACTCTTAATAGTGCTAAGGGCCTATTTCAGTCGGTTTATTGAATGGGGATTTTTTGAATGAAGTCCCCCCAAGGCACAACTTTGACATGAGTCCCCCCCCCCAGGTACCCCTATTTCAGTCGGTACAGCGTTGTCGAATTTTTATAATACACTCTTAATAGTGCTAAGGGCCTATTTCAGTCGGTTTTTTGAATGGGGATTTATTGAATGAAGTCCCCCCCAGGCCCAACTTTGACATGAGTCCCCCCAAGGTACAACTTTGGTATGAGTCCCCCCCCAGGCCCAACTTTGACATGAGTTCCCCCCAGGTACCCCTATTTCAGTCGGTACAGCGTTGTCGAATTTTTATAATACACTCTTAATAGTGCTAAGGGCCTATTTCAGTCGGTTTATTGAATGGCGATTTATTGAATGAAGTTCCCCCAAGGCACAACATTGACATGAGTCCCCCCCGCAGGCCCAACTTTGACATGAGTCCCCCCCGAGGTACAACTTTGACATGAGTCCCCCCAGGGCCCAACTTTGACATGAGTCCCCCCCTAGGCCCAACTTTCACATGAGTCCCCCCAAGGCCCAACTTTGACATGAGTCCCCCCCAGGCCCAACTTTGACATGAGTCTCCCCCCAGGCCCAACTTTGACATGAGTCCCCCCAAGGCCCAACTTTGACATGAGTCCCCCCCAAGGTACAACTTTGACATGAGTCCCCAACCCAGGCCCAACTTTGACATGAGTCCCCCCCCCAGGTACCCCTATTTCAGTCGGTACAGCGTTGTCGAATTTTTATAATACACTCTTAATAGTGCTAAGGGCCTATTTCAGTCGGTTTATTGAATGGGGATTTATTGAATGAAGTCCCCCCAAGGCCCAACTTTGACATGAGTCCCCCACCAGGTACCCCTATTTCAGTCGGTACAGCGTTGTCGAATTTTTATAATACACTCTTAGTAGTGCTAAGGGCCTATTTCAGTCGGTTTATTGAATGGGGATTTATTGAATGAAGTCCCCCCAAGGCACAACTTTGACATGAGTCCCCCCCAAAGTACAACTTTGACGTGAGTCCCCCCAGGCCCAACTTTGACATGAGTCCCCCCAAGGCCCAACTTTGACATGAGTCCCCCCCAAGGTACAACTTTGACATGAGTCCCCCCCCCCAAGGCAGACCTTTGACATGAGTCCCCTCCAAGGCACACCTCCCCCTCATTGGGAAAAAGAGAAAAAACGTTGTTTTGCGGCTGTGGCATACAGCCCCCCTTCCAATTAATTAAAGTTGGCCAGACCTTAATCTCTACACAGAGCAGGTGTGCTGATACTTACAATAGTTTGGCTCCAGACTGTCTCGAACTGTGACACTAAAGTACAAAGAAGCTGCCCTGATGGTACGCCCTGATGGTCGTGAGAACATTGGAGTTTCCGAGGAATTTCTTCGGCCAGACGGGAAGGCGCCCGCCCGCTCAGCGAATGAGAGAGGAGCGCGGGTTGCCATCGAGAGAACGAGTTTCCCAGGAACAGAGCTGGAAGCAGAGAGTCGGGGATTCGTATCTTGTCTTCGGCCAGTGAAGGTCGGAGGGTTTTTTCTTGTCCCGTTTACCAGGAGAGGTAACGAGACATTTAATGATTTTTTGTGTTCCTCTAGGAGCAGAGAACACAGGTCAGCGTATTTTCTGTCACCGGCGAAGGTGCAGGTCAGCTCATAAGAGACTTTGTACTTAAAATTATCCTAGGACTGAGCTATATCTTTTCTGTACCTGGAACGGTGCAAGGATTGTTTCAGTAAATCGAATTTAGGATCACGGAGATCCACTGAAACTGTTTGTTAAAAGCATCAACTCAACTATCGATCCATACTGTAGCTCCTGGCCATTGTATATAATCCTCCAACATCAATATTGTAACTAAAGGTTGTACATAGAATCTTGTTTAAATCTTATATATTAAAAGAATTTATGAAAACTAAAGGCAGTCCGTCTGGCCGTTCTATCCGGGCGATTTCCTTCATTTTTTTTTTAAATGAAAGGTATTTAGACACAGATATGTCATCAATCATTGAAATTTACTCAACTCCCACCTTACTCAAGTTATACTCAAACGCGATTCTTCCCTGTACATTTCCTATGGGACACATTCACTCAAACAATTCGAATTCTCATAGCTCCTCTTCTATTGAATGGATCTTGATCGTTTCACTCTCAGAACACTCAGTGAATCAAGCTCTTTCTTTTGAGCTATTAACTGCTTAAATTCGTTGAGTCTGAGGAAAGTTATGCGTGCAGAATCAACTTTACATTCAATTTTTTCAAGATTTTCCTTTACTCAAACCTCTATAACTAGAGTTCTAATTAATGTAGGCTGTTGACACAAGTCTAAGAACACTCAGTGGATCAAGCTCTTTCTTTTGAGCTATTAACTGCTTAAATTCGTTGAGTTTGAGGAAAGTTATGCGTGCAGAATCAACTTTACATTCAATTTTTTCAAGATTTTCCTTCACTCAAACCTCTATAACTAGAGTTCTAATTAATGTAGGCTGTTGACACAAGTCTAAGAACACTCAGTGGATCAAGCTCTTTCTTTTGAGCTATTAACTGCTTAAATTCGTTGAGTTTGAGGAAAGTTATGCGTGCAGAATCAACTTTAATCAGTTTCCCCCCGGGGGAAACGGGTGGGAAACCATTTCCCACCCGTTTCGGGTTAAAAACACGTTTACGAGCTTAACTAAGCTTCAAATTGCTTCACGGTGAAGAAATTCTACATATGGGGACTAGAGTCGAATACTAAAAAATCAATATCTGCGAATTTGGAATTTTCGATTTTAAAGGGGGAAAAAGGGGAAAAGTAGATTTGGAGGAGAGGGGAAAGGGGGGAAATTAGTTTGAGAGGGAAATCCGTTCTAGACCCACACATGTAGCACCTCATTTTAAAGGTCTTGAAATTTCATGTCGATTGGGGATGTTTGTATACAGTATAATGCGACCCCTGGTGGTAAAAAATGGAACTAAGTGATTTTGGAACTAAGTGAAATGGAACTAAGTGATCTTGGTATTTCCTCACCGTTGGTGATGTTCGTACAGAACAAACTGCGCCCCCTGGCGGTGGAAAGTGCAACTAAAGGATTTTACAGTTGACACCACCATGTGACACCTTATTTGAAAGGTCTTGGAAATTCAAGGTGATTGGTGATTTTCGTATAGAACATACTGTGCTCCCTGTTGGAGGAAAGTGGATTTTGCAGTGCGTAAGTAGCATGCCTGCTATACGGTGCCGCAGCCACAGGCAGCGGTAACACGAGTCAGAGGTTCGTTCGGTTCAAGGTTAATTTTTGAGAATTTTTTCATGTTAATAGCTGTCTGCATATACGTGCCACAGGCACTGGGATACGAACCCGAGTTCCGTTCTGTTTGAAGTAATTTTTATTTGTTACAGATAATGATTATTATTATTATTATTATTTATTTATTTTTTTTTTTTGTGATCTTTTCATTTAAAAATAGAAATTCAAACAAAATCGAGTTAAAGATATAAAACCATACAAATTTAAGGTGCATTTAAGGTTATTATCATGGGCCCGGGCAACACCGGGTGGGTTCTTTCGGTTGCAGGTTAATTTTTGGGAATTTTTTTTTACGTTATTAGCGGCTCACGTATGTGCTGCCACAGACACCTGTGTCACAAGACTGAGTTTCGTTCGGTTCGAGGTAATTTTTTTGTTACAGCTGATTATTTTTTCGCGTTGCCTTTATTTAAAAATAGAAATTCAAACAAAATCGAGTTAAAGATATAAAATCATACAAATTTAAGGTTCAATTAAGGTTATTATCATGGGTACAGGCAACGCCGGGTGGGTCAGCTAACATGTAGCCTTAGTATTAAAAGAAACAGAAAATAAAAGATAGCAACTGTTTTATTTGGAGTCAGTTTGACGTCACATTGACAGTACTTTGTAGAAAGTGATGTCATACATAGTATTTTAATTTATAACCATTTTTCCGAATTTCTTTTTTTTTAAGTGAAATGTTGTAAATTAAATTAGATGTTTTAACTTGAAATACATTTAAATAATGATTTAATAAATAATTTAATGATATAATTAATAAACGATTTTTGAAACATTACGGTCAATAAAGTGACCGTCGAAGTCGACGGGGTCCAGCTAGTTTTAATTAAATTAATTTTCTTATCAACTTCTGCTGTGACAGGATTTTCTTCTTCGCTACCAGAACCCTCGCCCGAAATTCCGAAACGCCACAGCTATACAAACTTGGTGGCAGCGCTAGAGGGATGATTGTTGGAGAATACTACACTGCCTGAAGAAGTACGGACTACGGACGATAGAAACGTGATAGACTCAATGGAAGGATAAACGCAGCGGAGTACGTCGAATCATCAAATCAACGGAGGATACATCTACGTCGCATCGACTAGAATCTCTAAGACAGAGAGGAGAGCCCTCAGCCGGAACCCATCCCGAATTCCATACGGAGTGCCGATGCGAGAGCCATCATAAGTGCCAGAAGGAAGGACGGAACTCGAGCAAACGACAACAAAACAGGGGTGAGTCAAACTTTTCTAGTGAGGCTGTAAAATTTTTGTTATTTAAGGTATTAGATGATAAATGTATAAAGTTAAAAGTTATTTAGAAATTTATTAAGGGAGAGTAAACCTTAAATTAACATTGTTTTTGGAAAAATTAAAAATGTGGCATATCACAAATATTAGAAACTCTAAGTAAAAACAGGGAGGAATTTAAATTATAGGTAAATTTAATTTAAATATAACTCATATTTGTTTAGTTTGGAAAAATATTAATTGATTTGCACATATTTGATTATCTTGTTTTAAATGAGAAAGATTATATTTGAAAACAGATATTATTTGAGAAAACAAAAAGGGTGTTAAAATATCTTGAGAAAGATAACACAGTAATTTCATATTGTTTTGTGTAATTTATGAAAATTAAAAGTGAATCAAATAAGTTACGGTTTCTTTCCTGGAAAGGGTTGTGATTTCAAATATTTCAAATTTAATGTGTAGAATTGAATATTAAGTTTTAATTATTGGAATCGTGTTGTATTGGAATTTTATACACCCCAAAAATTTGCAAAATTGAATTATAGGTTTTATTAGTGTAATTTTGTATATGTATTTTTTGGAATTGGGTAAAATTGTAAGAATTGTGTAAAATTGTTAGGAATTGTGTAAAAGTGTTAGGTATTGTGTAGAAATTTTTTTGGGAATTGTGTAAGATTAAATTGTGAATTTAGAATTAGGTAAACATGTCAGAATTAGGGCAGTATAGGAAAGCGGAACTGCAAGAGCTCGCAGTCGAATTCGGAGTGATTGTTGAAACTTCGGATAGGATAAGTGATATCATAGGGAAAATTCAAAAGTCTCCAGATTATGATAAAGAGCTAGACCTAGCTCAAATTAAGTTAATACGGGTGGATCTCTTAGAAAGAAAGGCGGAAGAGAAAAGGAAGGCGGAAAAGATTGCGGAAAGGGAGGCTGAAGAGAAAAAAATCGCTGAAAGAGAAACGGAAAGGAAACATGAATTAGAGTTAGAAAAACTTAAAATAGCCCAAAATTCAGAAACAGTAAGTCTAGCTTCGACTCGTAGCGAACGCCCCAGCCGACAATCACTAAAATCGGTTATGCAAAAATTTGAACCGGAGAAATCGGACATGGCATTATTTCTTGCGTTATTCCAAAGACAAGCTAGGAAGTTAGAAATAGATGACGAGGATCTAGTGACTAATTTATTAGCTTTATTGCCCGTAGAAATCGCGGAATTAATTTTAAAAGAACCCCAAGAAATTAGTGACGATTTTGAAAAAGTCAAACAAATGCTATTAGATCGATTTAAATTAAGTCCGGAAAATTTTAGAATTAAATTTATGCAACACCAAAAACAACCGGGAACTCTTTGGCATGATCTAGCTTATGATTTAGATACATATTTAAATGGGTGGTTAGAGGGAGTAGAAGTGACAAATTTTGAGGATCTAAAGAAATTAATGGTGGCCGACCAGTTAAAGAAACGGGCTAATTTCGAAATGAAAGATCATTTCATAGATTCGTGGAGCTCTCTCAATGAACCGCGAGAGTTAGCTAAGAAGTTTGACGCGTACGAGTCAGTTCGCAGAAATAATAAGAAAAGTTGGACCCCGAAACCACCACTAGAAAAGAAATTAGATAAACCTCGCAACTTTGATAAAAATAGGGTTGAGAAAAATGCCCCAGAACAAAAAAATTGGAGGGATAAGCCTGATCTGACGGAAAGATCTAAATTATTTGAGGCCCGAAAACCTATTGTTTGCTATGTGTGCTCTTCCCCCGATCACATTAAGCCAAATTGCCCAGTCTGGAAAAGCAGACAAGAGAAGGCTGAAAAAGTAAATCACGTAGGAGACGCTGAGAATTTAAACCCGGCTTTTGAACCTTATTTAAGTGAAGCCAAGATAAATGGGGAAAAGTTTACCATTTTACGTGATTCTGGGACGTGCCTCGATATTGCCCCTCATAAAATAATTTCTAATGAGCAATTAAACGGGGAAACCGTGTGGGTTAAAGCAGCTTTAGCCAACGAAGTGAGATGTCTACCCATAGCCAATATTGAATTAGAAATTGAGGGAATAGGGTTAATTAATACGAAAGCCGCGGTAGCGGATAAGGAAGTTCTCATGGATTATTATTTACTGGGAAATGAGACGCAGAAATTAATCGAGAGAAAAAAACAAAAACCCGAATTAATCCATGCAGTCGAAACGCGGGCGAAAAGGCGTAAAAACGAAACTGCGCCAAAAACCAGTGTGGCGAGTGAAAGCGCTGGGAATGATCAGGGAGAGGCAGAAATGTCGCCAGAGAGCGAGCCTACGGAAACTCAGGGTACGGAAGAATCAATTTTCCTCCCCGAGTTAGAGGAGGATAGGATCACCGCTCTGGCGCACGTTGGGAAAAACGAGTTTCGCCAAGAGCAGGAAAAAGATGAAAGCTTGACAGAGTTGTGGGCGCGCGCGAAAGAGGAGAAATCGAATTTAACAATAGATCAAGGTTTGCTGTACAGAATTGCTACAGATCACAGAGGAGAAAAAAGACGTCAGCTAATTATTCCGCGGAAATATAGGAATGAAATTTTGAATCTTTGTCACAGTTTAATATCCGGTCATGTGGCCATGACTAAAAATAAGGATAAATTGTTGCGATATTTTTTCTGGCCAAATATCATTAAAGAGGCTGAAGCCTATGTAAAATCGTGTGATCCTTGTCAGAAAATTGGGAAGGCAGGAGAGCAAAAAAAAGCCCCTCTTAAACTTGTTCCCATTATTACTGCAATTTTTACGCATATAAACTGTGATATTGTGGGGCCACTCCCTCCTTCGGAAAATCAAAATAAATATATGCTCACGGCTATGTGCTTAGCATCAAGGTATCCAGAGGCTATCCCGATACCCGATTCAAGGTCGGAAACAGTGATCGACGCGTTAATGATAGTATTTAGTAGAATGGGATTTCCGAAAGTAATCCAAACAGACTTATGGGCTTGTTTTATGAGTAACTTAACCTCAACTTTCTTAGAAAAATTTGGAATTAAAATAACTCACAGTAGTGTGCACCACCCACAGACAAATTGCATTGAGCGTTGGCATCGTTCAGTTAAACGGTTATTGAAGGTAATCTGTTTAGAAAGTGGAGAAAGTTGGGAGAGGAGTTTACCCTATGCTTTGTTAGCTTTGCGGACGGTAACACATGAATCAACGGGATTCAGCCCAGCCGAGTTGGTTCATGGGAGAAATCTGCGAACCCCGGAAACCCTGCTATTTGAGAAATGGACAGAGCAGGAAGAGGAGCAAAACCCAGTGACGGAGTATGTTTTCGAATTGATAAACAGACTACAAAGGTGTCAAGAGCTCGCAGGGGAGCAGATGGAGGAAAAAAGGGACAAACGCAAAATCTGGTATGACAGAAATGCGGTAAATCGGAAATTTAATCCCGGGGACAAAGTGCTGGTTTTAGCCACAAGTAAACCCAATAAATTATCCGTATCATGGATAGGGCCAGGCACTATTGAGAGTCAAATGTCAGAGACTAATTATATTGTAAATGTAGCGGACAGGCGCGAAAAGTCGCAAATTTATCATGTCAATTTACTAAAACCTTACGTGCAGAGAGCAGAAATCGTAAATGTATTAATAGAGGAAAATCGGGATAATAAAACGACGGAGGCAGACTTAGAAATACCTTATCCTATAACTGACCCGGAAGAATTTGACCTCAATATGGTAATTAGGGACAGTAATTTAGGAAGTCGTTGCACAAAAGCCTAACAGGAGCAATTAGGAGCATTACTAATTAAACACAAGAAAGTGTTTTCCAATATTCCAGGCCGAACGAATTTAATTGAGCATGATATTGAATTGACTAGTGATAAACCCGTTAGAATGAAGCCATATAGGACGTCACCTCGACAAACCGACATCCTGAAATCCGAAATCCAGCGTATGTTAGAATTGGGCATAATTAAGGAAGGGGAGTCAGATTATACCTCGCCTATGATATTAGTAGAGGCCCTTGGCAGAGAACCCCGCCCGTGCGTTGATTATCGCAAGTTAAATGAGATAACTCGTGCCGAATTTTTCCCTTTGCCTAACATAGAAGAGAGGGTAGAGCAAGTGGCAGCATCAAAATTTATTACCGTGATTGACTTAACTAAAGGCTATTGGCAAATACCTTTAACCCCTAACGCACAACGTTTAGCGACATTTGTAACTAGTTTCGGTTCATATCAACCTTTGGTAATGCCATTTGGACTTGTCTCCGCCCCGTATAGGTTTTCAAAATTCATGAGTATTCTATTAAAGGAACTAGAAAGTTTCTGTTTGCCTTACCTTGACGATATGACTATCTAATTCATGGGAAGAGCATTTAGAACATTTAGATATAGTTCTAAAGCGGGTAACCAAGGCAAAATTAACCATTAAATTAGCCAAGTGTAAATTTGCCCAGGAGACGGTCAAATATTTAGGGCATGTTGTAGGGAAAGGACGTAGGAAACCGTCCGAGATTAAAATTAAGGCCATTACTGATTTCCCAGCTCCAAAATCAAAAACGGAAATTAGAAGGTTTTTAGGGATGTGCGGGTATTACTCCCGATACATAAAGAACTATGCAATAATAGTAGAACCGCTGACCCGAGCTTTAAGAGGGAAAAAGAAAAAGGAAAAAGTAGACTGGAGTCCCGAAATGGAGAAGGCTTTTAGGGAGTTAAAAGATAAACTCACCCGTGACCCAGTACTGTACGCTCCTGATTATACTAAGGAGTTTATTATTCAAAGTGACGCCTCAGATAAGGGGATAGGTATTATCATGGCTCAAAGGCAAGGAGATGAAGAACATCCAATTCTGTACTTAAGTCGAAAATTTACTAAGGCAGAGAAAAACTATAGCACAACCGAAAAAGAATGTGCTGGGATCATTTTCGCAGTGAAAAAGTTAAAACATTACCTGGATGGTCAAAAATTTACCATAGAAACTGATCACAACCCATTAATATGGTTAAAGAGAAATGCGGGAAACAATCCCAGATTAATGCGGTGGGCGTTAACCTTGCAGCCCTTTAACTATGAAATCCGACACAGACCAGGAAAAGACATTCCTCATGTGGACTGTTTGAGTCGGGTGGATTAAAAGTTATCTGTAAGAAATTTTGTATATAGTTTATTATTATTATTATTGTTTTATTATGTTAATTAATTTGTAATTTGAAACTTGTAACTTTAGTGTAAATTTAAGTATTGTTTAGTCAGGAAGATTAGCCTCTCTAGAATTGCTTTGATGCACCCTAACCTAATTTGATTGCAGAGATTTTCTGGAGTTTCAACCCCAGAAAACCATCTTAAGGGGGGGGGGGAAGTTGTGGCATACAGCCCCCCTTCCAATTAATTAAAGTTGGCCAGACCTTAATCTCTACACAGAGCAGGTGTGCTGATACTTACAATAGTTTGGCTCCAGACTGTCTCGAACTGTGACACTAAAGTACAAAGAAGCTGCCCTGATGGTACGCCCTGATGGTCGTGAGAACATTGGAGTTTCCGAGGAATTTCTTCGGCCAGACGGGAAGGCGCCCGCCCGCTCAGCGAATGAGAGAGGAGCGCGGGTTGCCATCGAGAGAACGAGTTTCCCAGGAACAGAGCTGGAAGCAGAGAGTCGGGGATTCGTATCTTGTCTTCGGCCAGTGAAGGTCGGAGGGTTTTTTCTTGTCCCGTTTACCAGGAGAGGTAACGAGACATTTAATGATTTTTTGTGTTCCTCTAGGAGCAGAGAACACAGGTCAGCGTATTTTCTGTCACCAGCGAAGGTGCAGGTCAGCTCATAAGAGACTTTGTACTTAAAATTATCCTAGGACTGAGCTATATCTTTTCTGTACCTGGAACGGTGCAAGGATTGTTTCAGTAAATCGAATTTAGGATCACGGAGATCCACTGAAACTGTTTGTTAAAAGCATCAACTCAACTATCGATCCATACTGTAGCTCCTGGCCATTGTATATAATCCTCCAACATCAATATTGTAACTAAAGGTTGTACATAGAATCTTGTTTAAATTTTAATTAAATTAATTTTCTTATCAACTTCTGCTGTGACGGGATTTTCTTCTTCGCTACCAGAACCCTCGCCCGAAATTCCGAAACGCCACACGGCTATAAGACAGTTTGGACTTCCAACGTTATTTGTTACAATATCTGCAGCTGAAACACATTGGTTTGATTTAATGAAATCTTTATCATGGAATTTAGATCGTCACGAATTAACTAAAGAAGAATTTGTCGATATTAACAACTTTAGCAGTAGGCCTCTGGCACTAAATTAAAATCTGTCAATGTCAGATTTTCATGTTTTAAATAATGAAATAATGTCGTGTCTGTATATATATATATATTTTTTTTTTAATTTATTTAGGGTAAATCAGACTTGAATTTGTCTTTAACAAGAGGTCACACATTGGTAGTAGTGTGACCTCTTGTTAAAGGCAAAATCCCTTGTAAAAGACCAACCTAAAAGCACACGAAACCTCAGTGTGCATACAGGTGGATAACAAAATAAGGGCAATACTCCCGATTTTGCACGTTTTGTCGAGAATTTTAGAAATGTTTGACGAATTTTTCTGTAATTTTTTAGCAGTGAATAAGTGGCTTAACCACACATCTTAAAATAACTGTTTGGCCATGAGGTCATTCAGGGCGCCCAATATAAATGCAATAAAAACAAATATTTACAATCAACCTGTACATGGAAAGACTTTAAATGGCCTGTAACGGCAGAATATTTTTCTTTGTTTTACTAAAACTAGTATCGCCCAGTGGTCGAAACTCGACCTTTTTTTTTTTTTTTGGTCAGCAACGCAAAGCAAAATTGCTGCCTTGTCCTAAACGGAATTAAATAGCAACACAGCTGCGGCAATTGTTTGCCGCTGCAGTTTGCAGAAAATCCACTTTTTAAAAAATAAGTAGTCAATTTCAGTTAATTGAAATGCAAGAAAGCCTCAAAACGTGTAAATTCATCGAAAACCGGAAATCAAAAGTTTTTCTGTATCTTTTACTTGCTTCTAATACACGCAAAATCTAGCAATAAATCCACTTTTTTAAAAATAAGTAGTCAATTTCAGTTAATTGAAACGTAAGGAAAGCTCAAAGCATGTAAATTCAGCGAAAAACGGAAATCGAAATTTTTTCCGTATCGTCTACTTTCTTATACATGCAGCAGTTAGTAATAAATCAACTTTTTGAAAAATAAGTAGCGATTTCAGTTAATTGAAATGCAAGGAAATCTCAAAACGTGTGAGTTTATCGAAAACCGGAAATCAAAAGTTTTTCGATATCGTCTACTTTTTTCTTACAGATTCAAAAGATTTACGCAAGCGAAGTGTGACGTCACTGACCGTTGTTGGGGCTAAGTAAAAGATTTTTCATGTTAATTGTCCATTGGATTTTTTGTAAAAAAATATTAAAAATTGAGGAAAATTATTTCCCGATATTAATACTCATATTTGGATATGATTATAAATTAATTATCGTGCACATGTGCTAGATTGTCATCTTGCTGTCAAATTGACAAAAAATTTAATTCTAAATTTCAAAACTATGTCGTCCTTGGCGTTTTTTGTACTTGACGATCAGAAACGTAATACGAAAATATGCATACTAAATGTATATTTTCGTAATATATGCTGTATGAAATATTGTTTCATATTATTGATTGCTCTCTTAATATACGTTGTTAAAAAAAACATGATTTTTGAAAGGAATTAAATATGTTCGCCAGATAATTTGGCGATTTTTTTTCCGCCAAGAACGACAGATATCAAACCTCTTCCGCTACAACATATTAGTATCTAAAATCAGATACTTTATTTTATTATTATTATCATTACAGTTTTTATTTATTAATTTATTATTTATATATAGGAGATGTTGTTTATTTGAATATAGCTTGGATTCACATGTAATTACTAAATATATTGTCCTAATATATTTAGTTCTTCCTTCTCCTCTCTACGTACGTTATATTCCAGCAATCATATCTGGGGTTGAGTAAAAGAATTCTTTGTTGAGTACATGCTGTACTTATGCCTACTTCTTTTTTTTTCGCCTGATGAACAATCATGCTCAATTATTAAGACCTGAAATAACTGTCGCGTGTTTTTCTCATTTATGGTGTTTTCTTTGTTGAACATGAATGATGCCATTTGGTATGTTTTAGTTGGTTTACGGTAAACAAATATGTTTGTCAAATTTTGATGAAAATTGGAAATGATGCCAAAACTTAGGTAACTTAACCCTTTGCGGCGCAAGGCAATTTGAAACATTTATATTATACTGCCACAGGAATTCATGAACTAAATTAAACTAAAAGAAATTTTAAATTTTAAGGTTTAAAAAACCGGCCTTTTCTGATATGTTATAAATATGAATTTTTGCTATAAAATGTCCGGGATGAATTTTTGCAGCTGGATGTTTAATTTTGCGTCCTCGCAGCGAGGACAGCGCGTGTTAAGGGGTTAAAAATCAGTCTATTTCCCCCCTTCTCCTCAAATTTGCTGTATAAATCCTCTTTTAGATTCCTGATTAGGTAGGTTAATTTTAGGTCTCTAAAGCAGACGACTCAAAAAACGGTTCTACCGATATTCTTCAAACAAGCTATATAAACTTCCTTTCAGACGTCTGGACGTATGTATTAGTCGGTTACGACAGAAAAAAATTTAGGCTTTTTAATTAGTTTGGTTAATTTTATGTCTTCTGATTGCCTTATCTCAAAAAAAAAAAAAATTATAATATGTGTGGTAGTAAGTAATGAATGTCGTGTGATTATTACACACCAGATTTATCTCTTTTTGCTCATGATGTATATAGATGCAATCAAATGAATATCACAATATTGAAATATTCACAACAACTAGAAAATCAAACGAAATCTAGGATATTGAAACTCCTAGTACAACTTCATTAAAATATTGACTTTTCTCTCGATATTAACCAAAAAAAAAAAAAAAAAAATCCCAACTTCCACTTTTATATATCGCTCCAATAGCTACACACATTTTAGATACAAAAGCATCAGATGATGTAAAATCCAACGCAACATGCAATAAATCCCCTCAAATGGGTGAATATCCGACGCAAATAAAGGCAATATTTTCAGGTAAGGGCAATGTTTGTAGATAACAAGGAAAAACGAATTTTTATCCCTGATAAGAAAGCTTCCGTGCTTTTCAAGGAGCAATAATATTGCAGTAGCTCTGCACCCCGAAATGGGGGACATACGCTTCAATTACAAGAGCCCACGGGAAGAGACTAGGCTTTTACTACCTAATGTGGCCGTTCCCCTCTAGCATCAACAGCTGCATTGATCCATACACAGAAAAAGGATGAGTATGTATAAAAGGAAATAAAAATCCTTTTGATGTACTACTACTATGAAAAGTTTCTAGGATGAAAAGAATAAACTTCAATGCAATGATACAGAGTTTTAGAAACATTATGTGGCAATTGAAGAATAATTTTTAAATTATTTTAAATTTAAATTAATTTTTCACCTAGCAAAATGGCCCGTTATTCTATTTGTATAGATTAACCATCTGATTGCCGGGACCAGCAGATATATCCGTTAAAGTAAACTGCAATTTTGTCCGTAATATAAATCGAAATTACATCATTATGAAATTTTAGCTTGTTTATTTTAGTGTGAAAGTCGTAATACTCGTAAGGTTTACCTCCAAGTGCTTAATCACATTTTAACCCTTATCGCTCGTATCTCCCCCTTCTGAGGGGACATTAAAAAATCGAGCCACGCCTTGTTAGTTTACAAACGCGTATACGTGTGCATTTTATTCTTTAAAAAAATTTTAAATTAATTCTGGTGTCAAAATAATTCAATGTTTATATCATTATCAGATATTTGATACATTAACACTTTCACGACCGCTGACGTAGATTCACATCATTTGAAAATCTCTAACTCCACCAGTGGGCGATTCTTTCGCAATTTGTATGTTATTAATTTCTTACAAATATACCCAATATTCTTATTTGTACTATCAATATACTATGGATATGAATGCTTTGATTAGAAAGTGTGTAACTATAATGTATATCCATTTTTAACCCTTATCGCTCGTATGTCCCTTCTGAGGGGACATTAAAAAATTAAACCACCCCTTAAGGTGTTCCTCTGCAAATGAAATGTTATTTTTCTAAAACGTGTAACTATAGGCTACCTTTCGGCTACTGGAAAATTTTAACAGAAAGATTTATTTTATTTAATGATGAAGTAAAATAAAACAAATTATAACAATTTTTCGGTAGCCAAAAGGTAGTAAGTTGGAAACTATACGTGTGACGTTTTAAAGGAACGCCAAAAGGCGTGTCTTACGGAAAATATGCCGAGCGCAAAGGGTTAAATCTCCGACAGAAATAACCTTTATTTTAGTACACTGTAAAACATTACAATAAAACACTACGATTTGACTCTTTTCAAGAAGATCAAAATGCAAATTTCTCTACTGCTTACATTTTCTTGCCGTTTGTTATGCAGTAAAGGGAAGGGATAAAACTACCTAACATACAATACCCCTGAAAACTGCTACTTGCATGCAGAATTAATAGCGAAGGGAGACTTATTAATAACATAGCATATGGTTATCATTAAAAAATTTTATTTATACCTATATGGTAGCAAAAAGACAGAAAAGTTGAAACTGTGCGCAAAAGCAAGACGTTGAAATGAAATACAGTAAAGCATCGTTCAAGGGACTGACGTAAAAAGACGTATAATCGAAATTTTAATAATAACACTTTGATTACTACAAATTTAATTATACCTAAGCAAAATTTGCATGAAAATACTAATTAATTACGCTTCTTAAGTTAGTAAATGTATATTAGACTTCTTTTAAGACAATAATTAGTATTATAAAAAAAAAAATATATATTAAAAGTGAGAAAAGTCATACTATTAATGCATGACTGGGTACTAATTACATATACCATATATTGAGTATTATATGACATTTCTTAAGAACTATATGAACACATTTTGAACATTAATGATATATATTGCGCATTTTTAATAACAAGCATACGATTTATGTCCATGCAGATAGTTATTTAATAACATTAAATATATTTAATATTCGTCTGATTTGCTGCTTGTCTTTGAGTATTAAAAATCCTGCTATGATTTATTCTTCTATCTTTCCTGTGTTCCTCCATTTTAGATGCTTTCTAGGAAAAATCTGTCTTATTTAGTTATTTAGAATGAAAAATAATGACAGGCCGAGAAATTTTGCGAATTTTAGTAGAGTGGAAAAGGCGTATAACCGATATTAGCGGCGTATAAACGAAAAATTTTTGCATTAAAATGAATAGGAAAGAATAGTGACTTCACTAAAAAGAAGTATAAATGTAAAAGACGTATAAACGAGAGACGTATAAACTGCGCTTTACTGTACTAGAATTTGGATGACAAAATCTATTATATTACAATAATGAATATGTTTTTTAATCTTCAATATATAAAAAAAGAACTCATTAGATTAGTTGATGTAGCAAATGCACATCAAAAACAAACACACACACACACACACACACACACACAAAAAAAAAAAAAGTTGAGAAAACTTGAAAAAAGCTGAAAAACTAACTTTGCAAAAAAGCTCAAATCAGTTTAAAAATCTCATTCCAGTATATTAAATGACAGCCTGAGATTTCTTAATGCATTACAAATCAAAAACAAATTAAACATTCAAAATGAGAGATTTCAATAAAAGCAAAATAATTTAACACGAAATTAAGACACAGTATAATGTAATAAACCCAGAATTCAGACATAGCCTCTGAAAAGTTTCATCCCTGACAGTGGCACTAATTATCAGTGCCTGACTAAAGCAGGGTTGCCCGGGCCTCTGTGTCTAAGTGGGTTCGTAAATTAAATTTGGAATTAAATTATTATTACTATTTTTTTTTTTTTAATGTAAATAAGTAAGTGCGTGTAAGCCCATGTACCACTCATAAATTATAAAACAACAATTTTGCATATATGTAAGGAAAGAAACAGCCACAGTAGACTTAACTACTAAAATCTTTAGGAGATAAATTTTTATTTTTATTTACATTCTGATTACTTTAAATTAGGGCTGTGCCAATTAATCGATCAATGCTTAGTCCCGATCAATTTTTTTAATCGAGTTAATCGGCTCGATTAATTCGATTGAAATTTTTCAAAATCCGATTTAAAGTTTTCAAACTACGAATTAAAGGTAAAAATTTAAAATACTGTTCTGCCTACAAATTATTTTTTCCCACATATTTTGCTAACAAACATTCTAACAAGCGTCCATCCAATAATGAAAAAAAAAAAAAAAAAAAAAAACTCTTAAGAAACTGTTATTCTTTTGTTGGTAGAGAAAAGGGGGAAGACGGTTCTTAAACAAAATGCCGTTTTAAGTCCGTGCTGGGGGAATACGTTCCGCAGAAACAAGAAGCTTCCATTTTTATGGTTTGTTGTGTACTATCTGGAGGGGGGAAAAAAATCACATAGAAGAATTTTATTTATCATTTATTTAAAGAAAATTGAAAATCGATTAAAAATTCGATTAATCGATTAATGAACTACGATTAACCCAGTTAAAACTGTTAATCGATTACCACCCCTACTTTAAATATTATTTTTTTATTTTTATCATAACTTGCATTTCTTTTAGTCGTAAAAATATAAAATATATATACGCTGTTGTTTCCAATTTTTTTTTTTTTTTTTAACTTATCTTGTTTACAGAAAAGTGTTCAACTGAAAAACACATTTCGTGACGTTTTTAGACTAGCCAAAAACAGGACGTTTCAAACGTCAGACATCAAGGACAAAAGTAAAGCGGCCCCGCATGGACCTAGTTGTCTTTCACTACTCACGGTTGACGTTCATAAATATAGATGAGGCTGCGGGAAATATGGGTGTCATTTGTCCCTAGGTGGAACGGGGAAGGTTTGTGGGTTTTAATCCCAGAAACAGGAAGCGGAGAAATTTGATTTAGGAATAGAGATAGCCTGTGCAAAATAGGCTTCATCTTCCCTTCTGTCCCTGACGAAAGATTTATAGGTTAGTATTGCCAAATGTTATTTCCCATCCCGGTTACAAAATTAGATGAAATACGAACAGTGAGTTACACTGGAAAGAGAGGAAACAAAAAAATAAAAGAGAAAGAATGTCTACTTCTATTACCTCCAAATGGACAGTTAACAAGATCTCACATCCTAGACAAAGTCAAAAGTGAGAAAAATTACCTAAGGTCGACATATAAAATAGAAAGAAAACTTGGACAAAATACAACAAGTCCGAAATAAGAAAAAGTCGAACACCCTCAAAAATTAGATTTTTTACAAGAAAGTTGGGGGGGGGGGGAGTTCAAAAGCAGCAATAATAATCTATATGAATAAAATTATAGTACTAATAATAAAACAAACTTTTTTTTATTCCATAGATAAATATCTGGAGTGACTCCACTCGACTTTCCGAACATTAATTTTCTAACGGTTGTTTAAAAAAATTAAAGTGAGAGAAGTCGTTAAATAAATATAAGAAAAAATTACAAAAAGGTGTTTAAGTATTTTCCCCCAAAAAGTATTGTTTAATTTTACGCTATTGCCCTTCAAATAATTTGAGACCATAGGCCATAATGATGAAGAATTTTTAGTTGTGTCCCTGTAAAATTTTATAAATCCTAGATTAACCAAAATCTATGTAGTTCTTGCGACGATGACCTATAACATGTATATTAATTTTCAGCTCAATCGAATAAGGCACTTAGATACTATGCACTTTAACGATTTTTGCCCAAAGACCACAATGATAAAGAATTTTTTTTTATGTTCCTGTAAAAATGTATACGTGCTACATTCATGAAAATCAATAGGGTTCATGCTACGGTGACCTATAACGTACGTGCCAACTTTCAGATTATTTGAACAAAGCGTTTCGACGCTATCGTGTGCACTCACAATCATAGACACACACATATACATCACCATTGAAATAGCAAAAATGAACTCCGGGGACTCAAAACGATAATATACATCCAAATCTAAGTCGAATTTTCCTCGTGATTACAATACTTTTCTAATATATCTGTACTGATAAGTATAAAGGATTTAAGTCCATATTCTTGATTTTTCAGGAGACGAAAAGTAAAGTTAAACTAACTAAAAACTAATCAGAAGAATCGATTAGGAAAAAGGGATTATGTTGATTTATATGCTTTATATTATTCAGTCATTGTCAACCTTTATTTAATAAAGGGAAAAAATTGAATTAAATTATTTACACAAAGATTAATGCTAAATTTCTGACTTAAATCTTTTTTTACCAATGGATTTTCTCAAAGACTAAATGACATTGATTTAAATCCTTTATGCCAGTCGATAGAAAAAAATTTTCTGAGTCTGACTATGTACTTAACTCAAAATCGACATATTTGGACTTAAATCCTTTATACAGTACATATATGTAAGCAAGTAAAAATAGGTGTTTTTTTTTTTTTTTTTTTTTAATTAATTAATTTAAATATAGTTATTAGCGAAGACTGCTAGTAATAATAATAAAACGAATTTAAATTCAACAAATTTTATTTCCTTCTAAGAGGGAAAAAAACTGTTTATTTTCATCAGAACAATGCTCCTGGAAGACCCAGTTTCAGTACAGGTTGTGATGAAAGAGAGCATTATACCGAAGCAAATACTGCTATAAAATGAAACCGGATCAGATCCAACTTGACCAAAGAATTGGCGTGAACGTGAAATGAGAGAAAAAAGCCTCATTGACACGTCCAAAGACAAAAAACTGTCTGTTCTACGAAATACCCAATCCAGTCAATAAAAACGATTAGGAATGACGTAGAAAAATATCATAAAGAATTATTTCCGGCTCTGTTAACAATCGAGAGGAAAAAGTCAGAAGGGAAATGGTTCGGAATTTTTTGAAACGGTATTTTTGACATTTTATAAAATGCTTTTATTTATGTCATTGAATTTTTTTTGAGTTTTGTCCATGAAAATTTATTTTTTCCGTATACCAACATTGCTATATCCATCCTCCCCTCCTTTTTTCCCCTCAAATATTAAAGATTTTTTTTTCTATCTTTCTATTTTTTTTTTCCCCCTTTCTTTCAAATGTAAATAATACAAAAAGAAAAGAATTTTTTTTTTTTTTTTTTTTATTTTAGTTGAGTGTGTATAATTTTAAAGCCATGGCCCGCATTACACTGTTAAAAATTTCAACAGAAAACTCTGTGTAATCCATTATCTTAAGTCTTACGTAAAATGACAGAGAAAAATAAAGGAGATGTTAAAAAAACTTATTAATTTTATACATTCATTTTAATAACTAATCAGGGATTAATCCAGCTTTTTAAAAATGGTACCCCATTTGTGAATTTATAAAATAATTTGTGAAAATATCAATTAAGTTTGTGAAAATTAATGGTACTTCAGAACAATTAACTAAAATATGTAAAGCAGTTTTTTTTTTTTTAAATACATTCAAAAAAATAAAATGAAACAGCTGTAAATATATATATATATATATATATATATGGGCGAGTTAAGTTGTTTCTTATATGTAAGATAAGTAGGTGTTTACTTAGATATTTATCATTGTCTCCAGTAAATATTCAAATTGAGGGTATTTTTCTGTGTTCGATGCAGTGAAGCTTATAAAATGTTTTAGTGTGCAGTTATATTGCAGAGAATTGACTTTGTGAAGGTACCTCTTTGCTGAAAGTTGAATTTGTGAAGGTACCTCATTGCTAAAAATTGACTTTGTGAAAGTGCCTCAATGCGGCACTAAATTTATTCTGGATTAACCTCTGCTAATAATAATTTAATTAATTATTGGTGGGAATATATTTCGGACTTGTAATGCTTTATCTAAAGTAGAAACAGTCATTTTAAATTTTAATTAAAAAAATAAATAATAAAATTAGGTAAAAATACAGAATAAAGATTGAGAATCTCGATTATTCACTTTTAACTAAGAATTACTGTAAATTTACAGAGACTCTGGATAAATATTTACATTAAATTTACACGAATTCTTAACAGTGTAGACACCTAAGCCCGGACGAGATACTTTCAGACGGGGGCCCTAGCCAGTATTCGTGCAAGTTTCGGGGAAAACTCATAACGACTAGACCGACGAGCGCTGCCTGGGTTCAAACCAGAGACTTCCCGTCTACTAGTATAGATTTTGATGGCCTCTAAGCCACTTGTGAAAATCTAATATTTCAGAAATATATCCTAAATTACACGTTGAGCAAAATCATACATACTGAATAATAATAATAATCGATAAACATTCAATACTAAATAAACATATAAACATTCCCCTTCCTTATTTAAAGAAAGGAAGAGTAAGAAAAGCATCACATCTCAGAAAAGTGGCTATTTGAGTTTATGATATAGAATATAGAATACATGTATGAAATGCTTCAATGTACACAAAAAGGTCACATCTCGAAAACTTTTTACATGAGAGGCTGTTGATTTAGTTTTATGTCAATACTAGTCAATACTTTATCTTTAAATTGATTTTCCTTAAATAGTGTACTGCTTTTTTGAGTTGAGTCTCTTTTTCTTACCAGAGCACGATATGATAATTATTTATTGATGTAAAGGAAAATAATAAATATATTTTATCTAATAGTTATAAAGATAGGTTATTTCATTAAGATTTTTTTTTTTTTTTTTTTTTTGTTAAATTCGTGTATACGTTAATAAGAAAGCATATACTAAGTTGTAAAAGTATAAATAAATGCGGTTCATATAATTTCATTATCTCCTCTTTTCTTCCCTCTTTGAGTTCCTTATATCTCAAACTTTATCTTATCTTACTAGTTTTAGAAAACACGACTTTTTGAGTGATATATCAAGAACTTAAAATCAGTTCGTGTAAATATTTTGAAAGATAAGCAACTTCCGATTGAAAGGTAAATTGTTTGTTATAAAGGATCTGATCCGATTTGTTTTTCTACATATAATTAGTGTAAGGAAAGAACAACTCTTTTGTCAATTATTTTAGAAAATAAAATAAAGCTATCGTATGAAATTGAATCACACTAAATTTCGAGATCAAACATCCCGGCTCCGAAATACTGGACTTTTACATCCTTGTTTATCATCATCATCAGCCAGTTTTTCTTTAGGCGTCGGTCGTATTATTTTCGCTATATTTATTATTTACCGTAAATATACTTCAGGTTCAGGTTATGTTGATGACCACATCATTTTAAGAGAGGGGAAAAAAAAAATCTATGTCGTTCATTAGCCTTGTTAAAAAAGAAAGAAAGAAACAGAAACTTCCAGGGAAAAGGTGGGAGAACCTATAAACCCTGTAAAAAACCTATAAATGCTAGATTCACCAAAATGCTTATAGTTAGTGCAACAGTGATTTATAATATCCATATAAATTTTCAGCTCAATTGAATAAGGCGTTTAGATGCTATCGCACTTTTAACTAGTATGTTGTTGGCCACTACATGACTTTCTTCCATATTTTCCTATACAAATTCACTCAATAAAAATAATTTATTAAAATTATTTTCCATGATAATGCAGATGATTTCCATATTAGAGAAGTAGTATAACACTAAATATCCCAAAAGAGTCAATTTTATTCTCAATATTACATAAAAAAAAATCGATAACTTTATTTTAAATTATCGCAGATCGATGGTTCAGCCATTCGTTTTAAAGGTATTGGCGAGCTCTTTTGAAAGATACCCATCATGAAAATTACTCCCCCCCCCCCCCCCAGAGAGTGTGGCGAGGCTCCTACATATACAAAAAAAAAAAAAAAAAAAAAAAAAAAAATTCCAGTTCACTATCTCTATTATAAATAATTTTTAATATAAAAAATAATTCTCTTTATGCACATTCATACAAAATTTTGTCCAATATCACCATGTTAAAAATTTAGAAAAAGCGGGATGGCAACGCAACCTGTAAGACAATTTTTACCAAAAGTTGATAGGCACTAATTTATGTCAAGGTGCAACTACATACCAATTTGTATGAAATTCTGTGCAGTAGTTCCTGAGATACAGTTGCCACAAAATTTTGTCACACACACACACACACACACAGAGAGAGAGACAGACAGACAGACATTTTCTAAAAATGGCCAAATCGTGTTCTACAGCTCTCAAAACGTGTAAATCCATCAAAAACCCGAGGTCGAAAATTTTTACGAATCCAATACTTTCTTCTATTGAATGCAGAAGAAAGTAAAAATCGGGAATATACGGAATTACTGGGGTTCTAGTAGTTCTGGATTATCTGTTTCGTACTATATTTGAAAACACATGCACTTAAGAGGAAAAGAAGTGGTTTTATTTATTTATTTTGCAGAATTTGTGAATACATTTGATAGAGATCTGAATAAAAGTGGAAATCTTGTCTTACTTTTAAACACAGCTTTATGACTAATTCATGATATTTACATTAGAGATAAATGCAACTTCAAAGGGATTTGTCTCTTTTGAAGATAGCTTGTGAGATTGTAAATGTGAGAAGAGTTTCAAGTATTTCCCTGCTGACTAAGAATATTAATACATTTTTTTCTGTTTTTGCATTTTAGTATTTTTTTTTTTTTTTTTTTTTTTTTTTATGAAATATTCTTTTTCTGCTATATTGTACTAATGTGAAATAAATAAACAGGATCAATGTTTTCTTCATTTTTAGCAAAGAAGTATATAAGCTGTTTATTCTTTAATTCGTGTATAAATCGGCACGCTATTATTTTAACACCGGTTATGTCACTAAAATATTGTACGTTGTGTGCTATAATAAGTTGCAATATCTTTCAATTGTACAATATATATATACACTACTTTAGTTTCATCTTTTTATATTATTATTCCGTTTGAACTACGGTTTGTGAACGTTTAATCAACAGGCATTTGTTCATTACGAACACGGAAAGCCGAATAGCTTGAATATCCCGTGTTTAATCCTACGCTGATAATCGAATCATCCAAAATTGTGTAATTACGTAGAAATTTATTAAAAATCTTTACGGCTTCACCAGTGATTCTGTTCTCAAAGCTGGTAGACAGGAAATGTTGGGTTCGACCTCTAATCGCCTTCGATTTGCTCCCACATTTGTGTTAAGCACCTTAAGAGCTTCTTAAACAATTTATATTTTCACAATAAAAGTTTCCCTTCATATTAATTGAAGAAAAAAAAAAAAAAAAATCCATAGCAAATCTTGCACTGAAGAAAAAAAGATTTATCCTAACTAATGGAACTAAATAAGTTCTTACTATTGTAAAAGTCATATTTTTTAAAACTAGTAAGATAAAATAATTTTACAGTTATAAAGAACTCAGATGAAGAAAAAAAGAAGAGATAATGCACATAAACTATGAAAAAGCTACCTTCATTTACAAATTTATTAAATAAAGGAAAAACAGTGCAACATATTGGTTTAAATGATGAAATAAATCATATTATAGAAAGATACTTTGGATATCTTTTCTCAGATGTGTCTGAATTTTTTTTCCCCTCGCTTTTTTCCTCCCTCTCCCTCATATCTTTATTTCATTTGCGATTTGCATCTAAAATTTCAAGAATTATTATCTGCTTCACATTAATACACCAAGAAAGACAAATCCACTGTAAATCCCGCATTATAAACTATTTATCCTAAATCTTTTATCTTTTGAAATATTTACACTGTCTTAATTTAAGGTCTTACCACGAAAAAAATCATGTTCATTAGAACTAGTTATAGATAAGAAAGATAAAGCCAGAGCTATAAAGAACTCAAATGAAGAAAAGGAGGAGAGATTAAGTCAGATAAATTGCAAAAGAGGCAATCTTCATTCAGAAATTCATTAAATGAAGCAAAAACACTGCAAACATATTTGTTTTAAAGATGATGAAATAAAATCGCACTATACAAAGATGTTTCTGATATCTTTCCTCAGATGTATTTGATTTATTTTTTCTTTTATCTTTATTTCATTTGCATCTAAAATTTCAAGAATTATTCTTTGTTTCACATTATTACGCCAAGAAAGACAAAGCCACAGCAAATCTCGCACTAAAAACAATATAAACAATTTATCCCAAGTCGTTTATTTTTTTAAATATTTACACTGACTTAATTTAAAATTTTACTGCTAAAAAAAATCGTGTTTATTTGAACTAGTTATAGATAAGAAAGACAATGTTAGAGCTATAAAGATCTCAAATGAAGAAAAGGAAAAGAAATAACGCAGATAAATTTTAAAAGAGGCAATCTTCATTTAGAAATTCATTAAATGAAGCAAAAACACTGCAAACATACAGGTTTTAAAAATGATGAAATAAAATAGTATCATAGAACGATGTTTCTGATATCTTTTCTCAGATGTTCTTGATTTATTTATTTTCTTTTTCTGTTATCTTTATTTCATTTGCATCTAAAATTTCAACAATTATTCTCTGTTTCAAATTATTACGCCAAGAAAGACAAAGCCACAGCAAATCTCGCATTAAAAACAATGTAAACAATTTATCCCAAATCGTTATTTTTTGAAATATTTACACTGACTTAATTTAAGATTTTACTGCAAAACAAATCCCGTTCATTTGAACTAGTTATAGATAAGAAAGATAAAGTTAAAGCTATAAAGAACTCAAATGAAGAAAAGGAAAAGAAATAAGGCAGATAAATTGTAAAAGAGGCAATCTTCAATTAGAAATTCATTAAATGAAGCAAATACACTGCAAAAATATAGGTTTTAAAGATGATGAAATAAAATCGTACCATAAACCACGTTTCTGATATCTTCTCTCAGATGTTTTTGATTTATTTATTTTCTTTTATCTTTATTTCATTTGCATCTAAAGTTTCAAGAATTATTCTTCGTTTCACATTATTACGCCAAGAAAGACAAATCCACAGCGAATCTCGCACTAAAAACAATAAAAACAATTTATCCCAAATCGTTTATTTTTTGAAATATTTACAACTGACTTAATTTACGATTTTACTGCTAAAAAAATCGTGTTTATTTGAACTAGTTATAGATAAGATAGATAAAGTTAGAGCTATAAAGATCTCAAATGAAGAGAAGGAAAAGAAATAAGGCAGATAAATTTTAAAAGAGGCAATCTTCATTTAGAAATTCATTAAATGAAGCAAAAACACTGCAAACATACAGGTTTTAAAGATGATGAAATAAAATCGTACCATAGTTTCTGATATATTTTTTCAGATGCTTTTGATTTATTTATTTATTTTCTTTTATCTTTATTTCATTTGCATCTAAAATTTCAAGAATTATTCTTTGTTTCACATGATTACGCCAAGAAAGACAAAGCCACAGCAAATCTCGCATTAAAAACAATATATAAACAATTTATCCCAAGTCGTTTATCTTTTGAAATATTTACACTGACTTAATTTAAGATTTTACAACTAAAAAAATCGCATTTATTTGAACTCGTTATAGCTAAGAAAAATAAAGTTAAAGCTATAAAGATTTCAAATGAAGAAAAGGAAAATAAATAAGGCAGATAAATTGTAAAAGAGGCAATCTTTATTTAGAAATTCATTAAATGAAGCAGAAACAGTGTAACATATATATATTTTAAGTGAAAACTTTTTTAGGCGCGTTGAGCACTTTTGGGTGAACAAAAATTATGGAACTCGCGTCATCGTCACCGAACGCTTTCCATGAGCTATATGTATACTGTGTATATATGTATACTGTGTATATATGTACATAGATATACCTCCGTGCGTTATTAGTATACATTATATATATACAAAGAGTATATCTCTCTACATATATATCCATATATGTAGCGCACGGCGCGGCATGCCTCATATACATACATATATCAAGAGACTCGCCAGTCTCAAGTGACGCAAGCGCAAAAACATATATATATATATAAAATGTATACTAATACGAGTAGTATACTGCCTACTGGCATCTATCTCTTTCTACATAGTTCACAAAGTACAAGCACGTGTTTTTATACAGACTGTTATATTCTTCTTTTTGCTTTCAATCTAAATTTTCCAATAAATAATAATAATAAAAAAAAGAAAATTATTTTAGTCATATTACAATATTTTTACCTAATATAAGGCATAGTTCATTTAATTTGGGAAGCTACAAATATTGTGCCGAATCATATAATACAGATAATAAACACTTCTTTACAAACCAAAAAAAATTCAAAAATAATAAATCTAATAGCTCGACGATACAATTCACAAGTTACTTAGTTTTCACTTCTATCGGCAGTTCCCAAAGACTGCTTTAGGTTTTTTTTTTTTTTTTTTTTTTTTTTAAGGTGATAAAAACTATATACATACTATAGAAAGGCTTTTCTGATATATCTTTCCTCAGATATCTTTATTTTATTTGTATTCAAGAATAATTACACAGGTCTACACCTAAAAATTTAGTTAAATAATTTTGATTGATCTTCATGTTTTTTGGTGTTAACTGAAGTCAGTTTTTCTCTATCACGTATATATTTTTGTCAATACAGGGTGTTGACAGACACATCTTCTATCATTGTTATAGTATGTTTCCAAGATTAATTATGATTAATCATGGAAATATACTTAAAACTACCGAAAATAAAGGAATCGTGTCGGTAGACAACCTGCATTGACAAAAATCTGTAAGTGATACAGAAAAACTGGCTTCAGTTTCACCACAGCAAAAAACATATGTATCAGCTAAAATTATCAAATCAAATTTTGCCAACATTACTTTAGTAGACCCGTGTTTTTCTTTGCCTCACATTAATTATTAAAACAGGAATAAACTACTACGTCAGAAACGCCAAAGAAAAATTATTGAGGTGCATACAGCTGTTTCGGTAGCCTAAAGCGTACCGTCATCAGTGCAAAAAGAATTCTGAATCTTGAGAAGTGCTCGTATATATAGGAGAGGGACCGGATTTAGTTCAACCAATAGGAATACGGAAGAGGAGGGGAGTGTGGCCAATAGGAATTAAGGAATGTGAAGCTGTGTAAACAGTAGAAAAATTAAGGAAATGTGGACTGAATGTAAAATTTCCAACAATCAGACAAATAGGGAACAGCGAAATCACAATTTACAAGGTTTTTAAAATTTTTATAAATATGAAAAGCTTCAAAGAAATCGAGTTCATGAATGGATTTAGGTCTGCAAATTATTTTAGCTGAATTAAATTTAAAATTATGATTTTCCTCCCAGCAATGTTTAGAAATAGCCGATTTATTGGTTTCTTGTTTGCGGACGTAATTCATATGTTCTTTTAGACGAAATTTAAGACTGCGTTTAGTTTGGCCAATATATGATAAACCACACTGACAGGAAATACTATAAATGCCCCAAGAATTATGCATATCAATAGGATCTTTTAACTGAGAAAAGGTGAGTTTGTTGGAAGGCGAAAATATTATTTTAAAATCATATTGTTTGAGAATTTTAGCTATGGTTTGACTGGTTTTAGAAAAATAGGGTAAAACAATACTGATATTAGATGTGACTGATTTAGTAGACGAAATACGAGGGAGTTGCAATTTTTGGATAGCTTTGTCTATAATGGAAGGGTCATAACCTCTGTCAATTGCGATGGCTTTCAGGTATTTAATTTCAGATTTCAATAAAACAGGATTTGAACAAATATTAAGGGCACGGTTTACAAAAGTATAGAAAGCAGCCATTTTTTGGTTAGGTGGGTGACATGAACGCGCATGGGGAGGAAGGGAGACTGCAAAATTTTTACGATAAACAGTGGTTGAAAATCCATTTACAGTGCGAGAGACGAGGGTATCAAGAAATGGAAGGGAGCCCTTATTTTCAATTTCATATGTAAACTGGATATTACTGTCGATTGAATTTAAGGTTTCTAAGACATGGTCAATATTGTGATGAGATATGTCGATAAGCGTGAAGGTGTCGTCAACGTAACGGGTCCAAAAAGGAAAAGTTATTTTCTTAAAAAGCTTGCTTTCGAAATAGTGCATGTAAATGTCTGCGAGAATTGGGGAGAGAGGGGAACCCATGGCTAAACCCATGGAACCCATGGTACGCTTTAGGCTACCGAAACAGCTGTATGCACCTCAATAATTTTTCTTTGGCGTTTCTGACGTAGTAGTTTATTCCTGTTTTAATATTCCAACGCCAAGTCTCCTGCTATTATCACATTAATTATATCAAGAAAGATAAATCCACAACAAATCTTGCATTAAAAGCAGTATTGCCAGACTTGGGGATTTTTCCGTATTTTGGGGGATTTGTGCTTCGGCGGAAATATTTGGGGTGACAGAGATTTCGTGGGGAGCAGTTTGGGGAATGAAAAATTTTGGGGGGAAATATGGGGATTTTCTTTAAAATTGGCCACTAAAAAAAAAAAAAAAAAAATCGAGTTTATTAGATGACAATGCATTGATTCTGGATTCTATTTCTGAAATAGGAAAGCAACATTGACAACCTTTTAATTAAAATTATTCTGATTTTTGCTTTTTGTATTCCCTTATTTCAGGTATTATTTGGTTCATGTGCGGTGTAGTGTAGTTAAATATTCGTGAATGCTTGATACGTATTGATTGCTGCTTAAATTCTCAAATAATCAAGCTTAAATTAAGCTGAATCAGTCCAAATTAGGTTGCTTTGCTTGATCTTTGAATTAAATTTGCAGGTATGAAATATTTATTTTGATGCAAGATGCAAGCTCTTGGGTTTCTTGTTTTTCTTGCATTTTATGTTCCACAAAACTATTTTTATATATGCATGTCGCATAAGTACAAATGATTAGACGGGAGGAAACTACACTCAGAAAGTTACACAGATTTAGAATTATTAAAAAAGTAGTGTGTTGAAAGTTTTTTTTGCAAATGGGGATTTAAAAAAAAAAAAAAAAAAAAAAAAAAAAAATAGCTTCATTTGGGGAAAAATGTGAGCTTAAATTTATTAAATATTCTTTAATTTTTTTTTTTTTTTTTTTTTTTTTTTTTAATGTGCATATTTAGCATAAATTGAGTCGGGGATTTTTTTTGGAAAAAACCCTTGATTTTGGGAAATTTGAAAACGTTTTGGGGAAATTGACTTTCGACCATCTGGCAACATTGAAAAGCAATTTATCCAAAGATCGGTATTCGTTTATCTCCTGCAATGTTTACATACATTCACTTAATTTAAGTTCTTACCTCTGAAAAATTGTTTTAATTAAAACTAGTAAGAGAAGATAAAATCAGAGCAATAAAAAAAATCTACTGAAAAAAGAGATAGAGAGGAGATAATGCAGATAAATTGTAAAGAGGCTACCTTCATTTAGAAATTCATTAAATGAAGCAAAAACAGTCCAATATATTGGTTTTAAAGGTGATGAAACTGGTATAATGACAGTTTCTTATCTTTATTAGAACACCTGCAGCGAAGAAGCAAGGTGAAATGGATATAAAGAGGATAAACATGTCGAATAAAGCGGTTTGACATTTACGTCTGGTATTTATTGACCACCAAGCTAATAACATTTCGGCTCTCTCACATGCACTGTGATCTAATAATATGTAACTAAAATTTTATTGTTATAAATGATGATGTACATGAATTTCCCTTATCTCAAACAGGTTATTGATAGCACTGAAATATATATCATAAAAGAAAGAAAGATTCGGGAAAAATAACAGGCCATTTTTATTTGATATATATGCCAAGATTTAGTAGTAAAAGACAGAAGCAGAAAAAAAGAGTTGCAAGTTGTGGACAAACAAAAGTATGAACTCAGATGACCAGGAAAAAAAAAAAAACTAACTCATTAAAACACCAATAAATAATCTGGTGTGGCCCTCACACTACTTTATATTACTGTAGTGTGATATTATATTAATATTACAGACATATTAATCCAGTTTAAGGTGTAACAAATGAGGTATTGTATCAAAACATATCTAAGTACATTTTAAGTAAGAGTTCAAAATCAGGTTTGGCGAAAAACCCAACCGAGTTGGGTTTTTGCGGGGTTTTCTGGCCTTTTGTGGGGTTTTGTTTAAATACATTTGCATTGCAATGTTAGATATGTTATTTAGCATATTAGTTGTAATACACCTAATTATATTAAACTACTAATTAATAATTAATCTAATATTTATCTTAAAAATAAAAGTTGGTTTGATTCTTATATTAAAACAGTGTTAATTATTATATTTTATTATTATATTTTATTATATATATTTTATTTATAATTAGTATATTTTACTTTATGTATGATTATTCATAATAAACATTCTTAATGACAATAACAGATAAAATAAAAAAAATTATTTACAATACATATAATTTATTTATTTATTTTTTTATATATATAAAAATAAGTTGCACTGCTTTATCTTTTTTTATTTTTTAAGTTTTTTAATAGTTGAAATGGTTATAGAAGAAAATTTCATTAGATTTATAATTATGTTGCTACTAAAATTAAAATAAAATTATTATAAAGATTTAAAACTAAACAATTTAATTAGTTAAATATTGATTCTGAACAACATTTACGTCCGCTGTTAAACAAAAATCTCGTTTGCAGGGAAAGGAAAACTGAATTATAGAATATAAACTTGAAGAAGAAGAAATCTATAACTGTAGTTACTTTTTTATGTTTAATACTATTTTCTAAAAAATAAAGAGTTTTTTCTTAAAAGGTAAAGTGCTTTCTATACTTTATAGATGGGATTTGTAAATTATAAATATTTTTTAGCAAAAACCCACTTATTTGAAAACCCCAGTGGTTTTTTGTTGGTGGCCCCGCTCAGAAAAACCCTGCTTTAATTAGTAAAATTTTCTATGTGTGAATGTGTGTACGGGGAGGAGGGGGGGGGAGTGCAGCTTCTTTGAACTACCTGTTTGAACATTTCAGCTACATTTATAAAAATTTATGAATTTTTGAAATTTATTTCAAATTATTCAGAGAATTGAATTTTTATTTATTTATTTTTTATAAATATTCTTATAAATATAATTATAAAAATTTCTTCAAAGTTCTTATAAATACGTGAGACATAGCTAAGCCTCGTCGATAGCTTCAGGGCCCCGATTTTACCAGTCTCGCCATTTGCTGTCTTTTTATTGTCTATTTTTCATGCATTTTCTGACTGGTATTGGTTGTGTTCTTAACATACTTGTGATATCCCCCCTAACCCCCAATTCTAAAGAGAAAATTATTCAAAGAATTGCCGTCCAAACCTCGCAATGAAATTTTTTTTTGTCGGATTTCGTTCGAGTTAATTAAAACTCATCTGTAGGTTTCGGCCGGACGTGTAAGACTCTAATATGAATTAAAAATAAAAAGTTTTAACTTCCTACTAATATTTGTTCTTTAACTATACTGATAACAGAGTCACAAACAGATTAACCGCTAAAAAAAAAGTCTGATTTTTTCGGATTCAGGAGACCTCAAAGCGTTAATTTAGACATAGATTGATAATTAATGCTACAAATACCCCTCCCCCTCCCAAATATATATATATATATATAATTATTTTTTGAAACAAATTGTATAAAATTGGAAAATAGAATTATTTTTTCAAAAACATCCTTAAAATGTTTTTCATTGCTTAAAGAAAATAAAAAGTTTTTTTTTCTACTACTTGAACATTTTGATATTCTTCCTGATCATTCAAAATTTGGGAAAGTAGCATATAGAGAATTTCAACTATCAGCAAAAACATTAGACTTAAAAGAAGCCGCCACAGGATCTTTTGTCCACTTTTTTAGCCTGCAAATCTTTTCAGGAAAAGTAGACAATGGGGATATTTCTTGATTCTATAGCATAAGAGATGTAAAGAGAAGGATGATGAACCATTGGCCACTAAAAAGTGCTTTGAGGGAGAAAAAAAAAAGCACTTTTGATTCAGGGAAAAAAGAAAAGCTTAACAAAAATTGAATACGGAGATGTTGACCAAAATGTGAAAGATAATATTAACCCTTTACATCACAGTGTTGTATAACTGCAACATACGCAAAAAGTCAATGACATTTCTACAGCAAGCTTTGTAAGGGGGTTTTATTGATTCATGCCACAATACAAGCTATTTGTAAATTTTCCAGCAGATTATTTCTTTCTTTCTCTCTCTCTCTCTTTCTTTCTTTTTTTAATGCCATAGTTTAATTTAGAGATAGTCAATATATTTATATTTATCGGCCACTTTTGTATCTCTGTTAGTAGTGGATTCTCTTAACACCGATTCCACAGTAACGGTGATGTTTAAAGTAAGGAAGTAACGTTACTTTATAAAGCAGAGTTAATCAAATAATAATGACAATTACTTCAAAAAAACTTTATGTCGGACTTATACAGTAGAACTTCGTTAACATTAATTACTTTTAACATGAACTGTTTTCACAGTCCCCGTCAAAATTAAGGTTAGTTTAGTTATATGAAAATTAGTTACTAATAGCATGAACTACTGATCTGATGACATGAACAAATTTTTTATCCACCTTGAGATTCACGTTAATGAGATTTGACTGTGTGTATTAAGTTTCGCAAAATAAATCTTCATAAGACGAGTTTGCTTCGGTGAGAATTTTTAGGGATAGTGAACCAGCTGATCGTTGAAAATGGCTATTACGTAATACATAAATCTCATTCGTGCAGATTTGAAATTTCACATTGAATTTATTGGCAGATTATTTAATAACATACTAAATGCGTATTACAATTTGCATGCAAAAATCAACTATTGTAAACTAAAGAATAATCATACCCACTAGCTATGATTTCATTAATTATTTTAATTTAATACAGTATTAAATTAAGGACTTTTTTTAATTCGACGAACGTTCACATTTCTGAAAAGAATTACACTATTCTCTGAGAAGAATTTCCTCCCAGGCAATATAACAGACAATTTTAATATACTCCGGAAGGAATGTCTTGCCGCTGTTTACTGAATTCATCACTGATCTTGTCTGGTTGAAATGAAACATATAATTTCGTAAACATATATTCGCATTCCTGGAATTAGTTGTATGCAATGACTCCACTAAAACTACATAATGAGTCTACAACAAGCTTAGGGAAAAATATTTTTCCAAAACAAATTGGTACTTTAAAGTAAGAAAGATAAACGATTATCGTTCTAAATACGACAAAATCCTTACAAATGACATAATTTGCTAGTTTCGAATCAACAACACATTCCGGCACGCAAGGAAATACACGTAGAAAAGCTAATGTGTGTGACACCTGTTTTCAGATTCCCGACCCCGGAAAAAAAAAAAAAAAAAAAAAAAAAAAAAAAAGAACTAAACTTTCAATTTCGAACGTACAGAGTGAAGAGACCACCGTAAAGTATTCTTTCAGATTACAGAGGCAAAAATAATAAAAGTACAAAAAAAAATCAGCAGTGGAGCAGCACAACTCCGCTCCATTACACACAAACAAAGGGAGTCGTTTTCTTGCTCCAGTGAACTTTCTGTCAAGAAGCGGGAAGGAAAACGAATTCGAAACCAAGGTACCCTTTTTCTCGTACGTAAAAGGAAGAAGAAAAAGATGTACTGGAAAAGAAATGGCCTTTTTTGCAGCAAGCAATAAAGAAAGAAAGTCAAAGTAAAAAAAAAGATGCATCAGTAACTGTCTATTTCACAGGATTTCTAAACGCTGCTGTAAGAATTGTGTACAAATATTGAGAGTTAGTGAAAGAAAGGTTTTTAAACATTTAAAATTCTTATATTTTATCGTAATACACAAAATATGCAATGCAGCATATTGCATCCTCGATTCTTTTTGTGTTGATTACTGTTTATTTGGTTCTGCTTTTTATGATTTCACATTTATTTTACACTCATTTTATTGTTTTGAATGCAAGATAGGGAAACTTGCTGGTTATTTTGCATTAATAGCGACCAGTGTTTGAAATCTTGCATTTCTCACGCACTCACTGTAGGGATGGTTCGACACCCTAGTTTCTCCTAACGAAAAATCGCTGCTTATTTCCCATTTATTTGGTCATGGATTATTTCATATTTCTGAGAATGTATTTTGATTCTTATGGATAATATTGACATTCGATCATATATTTCTCTTGCATTCTACAATCTTGTAACATTATATTATATATAATACAGTAAAGCATCGTTTATACGTCTTTCAAGGGACTGACGTAAAAAGACGTATAAATGAAAAGACATATAATCGAAATTTTAATAATAGCACTTTGATTACTACAAATTTAATTATATTTACGCAAAATTTGTATGAAAATACTAATTAATTAAGCTTCTTAAGTTAGTAAATATATATTAGACTTATTTTAAGACAATAATTAATAATAAAAAAAAAAAAGATTTATTATAAAAAGTGAGAAAAATTATACTATTAATGCATTACTGGGTACTAATTACATATACCATATTGACCATATACCAATATTGAGTATTATATTATATTTCTTAAGAACTATATATGAACACATTTTGAACATTAATTATATATATTGCGTATTTTTAATAACAAGCATACGATTTATGTCCATACAGATAGTTATTTAATAACATTAAAAATCTTTAATATTAGTCTCATTTAAGATGCTTTCTAGGAAAAATTCGTCTTATTTAGAATGAAAGATAATGACAGGTCGAGAAATTTTGCGAATTTCAGTAGAGTGGAAAAGACGTATAACCGATATTAGCGGCGTATAAACGAAGAATTTTTGCATTAAAATGAATAGGAATGAATCGGGACTTCACTAAAAAGACGTATAAATGTAAAACACGTATCAACGAGAGACGTATAAACGGCGCTTTACTGTATATACAATTATTAATCCTTTCCTTTTTATTAATTTCCCTCTAAAATATAATACACAAAAACAGTTAGTGCAGCTTATTAATCTTATGAAAATTAGTTTATTCTTATTAAGATAATAAATTTTTATGCCACTTTATTCTCACATGTTACGATAACAATATTGTAAGAAATCGAGTTAAAAGAAATAAATGATTTTACATCATTGTTAATTCTTTATCGGTATTCATTTTCATTTCCCTTCCTTTTAAACACCAGTAATATAAAAATTGCATATACTGTAGCTTACTAAAATTTTTGAAACTTAGCCTATCCTTAATATGATGCATCAGTAGCTTTTTACTTCACATTGTTTCTATAAAACTTGAAAAGAATGTTGTAAGAAATCGAAAGTTAGATAAAGGAATATTTTTACATCCTAATTAAATTTTATCTCCTTTTTTTTTTTATAAAAAACATGATACACAAAAATATTTAGTGGTGGAAGTTACAAAACTTCTCAAAATTAAATAATTTCTTCATCTTAAGATGCATCAATAATTGCTTATCCCACAGTATTTCTAAGCTATTGCGATGAGAATGTTGTAAAAAATCGAGTTGGGGGGGGGGGGGAGATGCTTTTCTATCATTTATTAAATTCTATATTAAATTATTAATAAATTCTATATTAAATTATTAATAAATTCTATATTAAATTATAATGTCATTATTAAATTCTATAGATGCCAACATTTACAATTTTTAAATTGGATTTATCACCAGTATTTTAAAAAAGGAATCTGTCACGTATGTTTTCGACAAATAAATAAAATTAAATAAACGGAAAACATTTATAAAAACTTTACGATATTACATCTCAACTGAAAATAACGGTGACTTGGCAGCTATATAATAAATTCTATATCCCTCTCCCTTTTTTAATTTAAATTATAGTACAGAAAATAATTAGAGCAGCTTACTAAAATTTGGTCCGTCATTATTCAATGCATGAGCAATTGTGTATCTTCATAGTATTTTTAAACGAATCAATTACAATGCCATACCGTAAAAAAATCGAATAATAAAAAGTCTCAAAATATGTACAAAATGGAAAAAAAAAAAAAAAAAAAACGTGATTGTTTGCAATATTTCACAAGATTCAATGATTTTTCTATAGAAGGAAAAACAAAGATTGCCCGAGATAACACACTCCCCATAAATAAACATGGAAACATAAAATAAAAGTAGATTGTTCGGATACAACAAAAAACAAAAAAAATAAAACAAGAATGAGAAAATTACAAAAAAAAAAAAAAAAAAAAAAAAAGTTTTTAAACGTAGTATGTATTTCTGACAGTTTACATGAATGTAAGTAAAATTACACTTCAGTAAAAATAGTTTTATATACGCCTTTGTTCTCAATAAACCTGGACTGTGGTGCAACAGATTTCCAATTAACGTTTTTACTAATTAGACTTCATTGTAGAAATACAGTATACGCCGCTAATTAAAATCACATTCGTTCTGAGCCAAAGTGATTTTATTAAGCGGCTGATTTTTATATTCGGCGAACGTTCCTGCACTCAAGAAAAAGGTATTATTTACCTAAATTTGGAAAGAAATTTCAAAAGGTATCAAATAATGGAATTAATAAACATGTTGATCAACCATAATAATGTAAAATCGAGGGGAAAATTTAAAAAATGTGTAGCCTAGGGCAGTTAAAAAAAAAATGAAAATAAATTTTGAAATTTTTTTTTTTCCCCATTTAATTCCTACTATTAGTTCACAGTCTCCGTATATATATCTTGTACAAATCTTGCAATCGATTTTTAACTAACTTCCCGACTAGCTAGAAATTTGAAACTTTCAGGATTGCTCAGAACCCGGTGGCAACACAATACTTCGAAGTCCGATTTTCGAATTTTTTATTAGTTCTCTTATAATTAATTAAAATATGAAAATAATGACATCCTAATAGCGTTAAAATAGCCATTAAAATATTAGCTACAATTTAATCGTTGGCAAAAAAAAAAAAAAAAAAAAAAAACGAGTTCATTTTCTTTCGACATAAAAATAAATACATTTAATTAAACGTGAACATTAAGAAATTATAAAAAGTTAAATTATGCATCTCACAAAATTGACGTCATTATCACTTTAAAAATTTTATGCACATTGATAAGAGCTCTACGATTTATCAGAAAATTTAAAAACATGGTATATAAAAGTTTTTTTTTTTTTTTTTTTTTTTATATCTTATAATTATTTTTATTTCATTTCGCGCTTTTTATTTCCTAATTCAAAAAAAAAAAAAAAAAAAAAAACTTTTTCGATAGTGTTTGTAAGTAGGAACTGATTTAAAAAAAAAATTTCTTTTATATTACTTGTTTTTTATTTATGTATTTTGATAGTTTTCGAGAAATTTTAATACATTTAATAATGAATCATTTCAATGCACATGTATGAAAACTTTCACAACTCTAAGGCAGTAATTTCAAAGATCGATTTTCAATGTCCAACATCCCCTTAAAATGTTGGTTATAAAACATACCTTTATTATGTTAATTTCTAATTATCGCATATTACATAAGCACACATAGTAATAGATTTGAATTATATTTGCCCAGTATATTTTGCTAAATCTGATGTTTTGAATAATTTTTTATCAATTGTGTGATTGGCGGTATTGCACTTAATACTTGCTAACGTATTTTAAAATTTTAGAAAAGTGCACCAAATGTTTATTTGTATTTCATTTGAATGGGAGGAAGTTAAAAACAAAAAAATTAAAAAGATATGAATGAAATTCTTCAGACATTTCTTAAAATTTTTATGCACATTTAGATTTGCATATTATAGGAAAAACATACTATTTATTTTTTCCATAAACTTGGAAGTACAGTAACCGCCGCTTAATAAATTCACTGGTTAATAAAATCAGCCGCTTAAACTGATTAAATTGCCAGGACCGGAATCAAATCAGTTCAAACCAATTTTACAACCGCCGCTTAATAAAATCAGCATCGCCGGTTAATAAACTCAAGAAATTTCTTCAGCAGCAAAAATGTCATTTATGTACGCTAAACAAATTTTTATTTGCACTGTAATTTTTTATTTTTTAAATAAAATAGAAAATAAAATGCATCAATTCCTCCGTTATCTGTCTTTGTGAAAAATTTTACATTATTTACAGCATTAAATTTTACATTTACAGCAATTAAAAACACTCTCCATCACTTGTGTTAGTAACAATTTCAAGGAATGTATGTTTCAAAGCGTGGTAATAAGATACAAATTTGATTTAATTCGAAGTGAATTTTTTTTTTTTTTTTTTTTTTTTTTTTGTATAATGTTTAATTAATAAAAGACAATTTCTTGTCTTATTCTGAAATAACTAAAACGCAAGAGGCTTAAACGGAGATATATATATATATAAAAAAAGAAAAATAAAGCGTGAACTTTTAGCAAAATATTGATAGTTTTCCTCACTTACTTTGAAGGAACAATCAAATAATTATTTGTTAAAAATTCATTAATATTCATATTCTAAGCATTTTTGTGCATTAATTTGTGGAATAAGTTATTTTTTTTTTTAAATATTTTTATGTTTGATTTGTGCACAAAAATGTTTAGAATATATTAATCAACTATAATAATAATAAAATAAAATTGAGTTGAAAATTTAAAAACTGGGTTCCTGCTTATTCAAGGAATACGCTTTTATTAATAGATTATTTTAATTCTACTGAAATCCTTATTATTAGAATTTTTATCTTTCCTTTTGATTAAGTAATTTTATTGTGCCAGATTTTGATTTACATGAATAAAATAATTAATGATTTCAAACGTATTATTGATATTTTTCTTTAAATATAATTTCTGAAAATGTTAGAGCTTCTTGTAATGGGCTCTTCCCACCTGACGTCAGAGGTCACATGATAGAGGAAAAACAAATAGCAGACGAAGTCTTGTTGATCTAGAGTGATTGCTGAAATAACATATTTTCTATTCTTATTTTTGATCAATCGTATTTAATCTATGTTATTTTTTATACATCATCATTTTTAATCCATTTTATATCATTATTCATCATCTTTTGTTTGCTGTATACATTTACAATCATCATTTAGTTTATACCTGTTATTGATGTTCATGAAGACCATGTTTAAATACTCTGATTTTTGGTACTTAAATCAGTGACAGGGCAATATCGTACTACGTAAATCCATTTAGGCCAGTAACTAAGTTAATTAACTTGTTGTAACACCTTTATGCAATTAACTTAAATGAAAACATTTTAAAATTTCAATTTACAATCCGTAAACATTCCACAAGAAGCTATTATTTATTGCTAGATCAGTTAATGTTACAGTTACACTACAATATACAAAAATCGATTCTTATAGGTAAAAATAAATAAACACGTAAAATGTTTTTTAAAAATTATTAAATTTACAATTACAATTATTCTACTGTTTACAAATGCACAATATTACTTTTATTTTATTTTATATTAAATATTAAAAATTTTGTTCTTAAGAACAATATTTAATTGAATTCGATTCTCAGAATTTGATTATTCGTTTTCCTCTATCACGTGATTGAGCAGACGACGGTGGGAAGAGCCCATTGCAAGATGTAAGATAAAAGTTAAAAATTTTTGGATTAATTACAGATGTAAAGTTTTGTACTTTTGTTTGTTTTGTATTTTTTTTATTTATAAGATGTATTTAATTAATAAAGCAATTCCTACAACAATTAAAAAGACAATAATAACGCATTGTTCCCATCTTTATTCTTTTAATAATAATAATAGATATTTCTAATTTCGTAACCTTTCATTTAAAGAATGCGTTTTTGTTTTTCATTTTGATTGAATAATCTTATTGTTGCCAATTTTGATTGATTGGAATAAAATAATTAATAATTTCAAGCGCATTATTGCTATTCTGCCAAATACAATTAGTGCTTCTAGTAATTACAGGTTTATCGCTTGTTCTAAGATGAATGTTACTTAGTTAGGGATGCAAATCTTGTACACGGTTTGTTGTTTTACTTTGAAATATATATATATATATATTAATTACAACAGGATTTCGTTGTAATCATTTACAAATCAATAATATAATACACTGTAATTATTACCGCCTTGTAATACTATCGCCTTGTAAGTTGTTACTTCATTTTTCGCCCTTTTATAGTTCCAAAATTATAAATAATTATTATTTATTTATTTTACAAGTATATTAATTTAACGGTTGTAAATTTTTTAACTATGGGAAAAAAAAAAAAAAAAAAAAAAGAAGCAATGGGAGGGAAGTGAATAATATGCAAGTGAAATATGACGTCATTGACCATCGGTAGGGACAAGCAAAATATTTCATATGTTACTCGTCCATTGGATTTTTTAAAAAACGTTATTAAAAATTAAGAAAAATTATCTCCTGATTTTAATCGCCATATTTGGGTAGAGTTTATATAAGTTATTGTCTATCTGAGTTATTTTTACTGTAAAATTTTTATTTTAAATTTGAAAACTCTAGAATCTAAATGGCAGACTTCTATATTTGAATGTAAACATAAATATTTCATTTCAAAGGGATTTACACAATGAATATCCAACTAATATGCTAATTAAAAGGAAAATAATCAATATTCTATCATAATTTTAAGCAAAAATGCGCTTTCAAATGTCTAAATAAAGTACCTGATATAAGGAAAGTATCAAGATAGTATCAGATACTAATATGTTACAGCAATAATATAAACAATTTTGTCTTTTAATAATAATAAAAAGGCAGAAATATAAATTCTAGGCACAGGCTTATGAAACTTACAGACATTAAATGAAACCACTGAAACTTGTATATAAGTACCTTGCAACAAAGTTCTTCACACACACACACACACACAAAAAAAAAAAAAAAAGAATATTTGAATTCCAGCATTAATAATTAATAATTCGCTTTTTTTGAAAAAATGCAGATGGGAAATAACTTATACGCCTGCAAAATTGAATATTTTAAATCATACTTCAACGCATACCTAACTCAGGAGATGAAAGCACCTGATAATTATAAATATTTTTAAAAATAGATTATTAAAAAAAAATTTCTATTGCCGTTTACATTAGCAAGTCGGTTTCGTGTACCCAGTGTCGCTTGCTTATGTCATCAATTCGCTTGCGTATTGTGGTTATAATTCCCCCCCCCCCTTTTTTTTCAGTTTGACCTCCCCCCCCCCCGCCCTCTAAAAAAAAAAAAGCCTTAAAAAATAATAATAATGATAATCTTAATAATAATAAAATCTGAATATAAAATTAAATAAAATAAAACTCTCTCGTATTTGAAAAGGTAATGAAACAAAACATATCGCTGATAACAACTTGTTTTATTAAAAATATTAAATGTTATTGAAAACAATTTGTAAATCAAGCATTACGTTATGAGATGGATTACTCTGAAGAGGTTTTGTTGAATAGTATGTGGTTTGATTCACAATAATTGTAATGTTACTTGCGTCATTGCCACACATTCGCACAAAGACATTAACTCATAACACAGTTCTCAGTTGACAAGCTGATTTCAATACCATTTTTTATTTTGAATAAAAAAAAGTTTCTATCTGCAATACATTTTGTTTATTTGTCTTTCACACGGGGGGGGGGGGGGGGGTGTATTCATTTGCTCATTTATATTATTTTTATTTTGGAGGGAGAGGGAGAGAATCACTTTGTATTTGTCTGTGATGAATGACACGATACGTGATGTAATATTTTAATGCTAGTATGACAAAAAAAGAGATCCATAAAATTTAGCTAAATCGGATGAAACTATGATCACACCGAGTTTAAAGGGCTACATATCAAAACTTTAAATTTATAAACACAATACCTCAGTTTTATCGCTTATTTATTTATTCATTTTTTTTTTTTTTTTTTTAAATAAAATATCTACTTTGCAAAATTTGGGAATTTTCAAATTATTCAATTTTGATGCATTTTAAGTGACTCAGATTTAAATGACTCATACAGCCAGCCGTAGAGAGAGAGAGCAAAGGAAATGACCAGCGACATCCAATGGGTGAATACCCATATTATTAGAAGATTCGAGAGAAAGGAAATCGCACTGGATGAAGCCTAATTGAAGAGACAATCTTCAACGCTTTCATGTGATATGGATCCATAGAGCATAGCACAAAAGACGGATCGAGTTACATTTTGGCGTAGTCTCAGATCAGTAGTAGTCAAGGGCGGTCATTTATTACAGTAATTAAAGTAACAAAAAGAAAGCAGTAAGTGGACATAGGTATTTACCTATTTATTAAATTCAGCATCTATTGAAAATAAATGAAGTATAGAATAAATTTTGTTGTTCGAGTTAAGATCATTTCTCTGCACTAGGGACCTAATCCTGGGTGGAACCGTTGCGTGAGGGTCTTTGTGAAACGTCCAAGTCCATAGTCACACTAGTTTAGTAGAAAACCACGGAAAACTAAATGGCTAGGCCGATGAGCGCGACATGGACTCGAACACAGGACCTCTCGTCTACCAGCATACAGTACAGATGCTCTCAGCTACAGGTAAAGACGTACATTAAGTAAAAATTGCAACTTTTTCTTTCTTTTTTTTTTTTTTTTAATAATTACATTAAAAAAAATTACGTGACATTTATTTATGGGGGGAAAAAAGTTTTTATTTTTCCATAAATACTACAAACATTGCTCCAGGCGAACGAAAAAAAAAAAAAAAAAATAGATATTTGTCCTTAATATAACAAAATTTTCGCATATAATAATCCCAAATATTACGGTTCGGGTGTGTGTGTGTGTGTGGGGGGGGGAATTTACAATTTGGATTTACAAACACATACATTTACATACAAAAGTTCCGAAATCGGAAGCACATTAAAAGCAACTCATATATATTGAAATATAACAGTATTAAGCAGGGTTGTTTATTTTTATTTATTTATTTATTTATTTTTATAAAAATAGATTTATTTTTATATTTAAATCTTTTATTATTATTATTATTATTATTATTATTTAAATAAAGGTTTATTCGATTTTAATGATTTTTTTAAACTATTCATACATTATAGTACAACATTTGTATTTTATTACGTGTGTGTGCACAATATCCACACTATCAATCATTTTGCTTAAATTATAAATTTCCTATATATATATATATGTAGGTATTCATTACCAATATTTTTTATTCAACATAGTATCTTCATAATAAGAATTAATTTCATAGCAGACACAAATGCGGTAGTATAAGTCACCCAACTAGACTTTCACTTGTAGTGTAGCTACAGTAATGTATTGAAATAAAGAAAGTAAAATTTTGCTCACGGTATGGAACGCATAAAATAATTTTAGAAAAGGGTAATTTAATAGGAAAAATAACATAATTAAAACAATGTATTTAAAGAAATAAAATTTTACTCATAGTTTCTAACAAATAAAATAAAAAGAATATACAATTAAGAAAAAAAAAATCTAAAAAATTGTTATTTAGGGCTTAACAAATATCATTTGAAAACAAGGAAATTTTTTAATATTTTACCCATTAACAATTTTCATATTTCCGTTACCATTTTAATATTTTTAATTATTCTTTTACTTTCTTTTTATATAATTTAGTAGGTACAATTAATTAAATAGGCAGCAGCCTTAAATTGTATTTAAGGCTAAATTGTAGTTAAATTAAAAAATTATGGTGTTTTTCAAAAAATAAAATTCTTGGAGCCTTCTAAACTTACACTACAATGTAAAAGATGCCATTATTTTTAAAACATCATGTCAGCCAATGTTAAATGGTATAAACTGGTACGAGAGCTAAATAAGCAAGGAAATAATGTTTCCTTGCTTATACATATCTGTACTGATAAGTATAAATGATTTAAGTCCATATTCTTGATTTTTTAGGAGACGAAAAATAAAGTTAAACTAACTAAAAACTAATCGGAAGACTCAATTAGGAAAAAGGAATTATGTTGATTTATACCCTTTATACCATTAGATTAATGCTAAATTTCTGACTTGAATTTTTATTTACCAATGGATTTTCTCAAAGACTAAATGACATGGATTTAAATCCTTTATACCAATCGATAGAGAATTTTTTTCTGAGTATGACTATATGTACTTAACTCAAAATCGACATTTTCGGACTTCAATCCTTTATACTGGTACAGATATTATTTCATTGATATTTAGTTCCCAGCGGTTTTTCTAAATATCAACCGCAAGGCAGGCAAAGGCCAACTAGTATATATTAATGAATTAGAAGCTAACTAAATATTTACAATTCATACGCCAGTCACGAGACTGGCTTGTATAAATAAATGTTAAAATAATTAAGAAAATTAAAGTATAAATTATTTTTGTGTTTATTTAATGTTGCTTACTAGAGATGAGTCTAAAGACAAAATATGAGGAATATTAGCTCATTTAATAAAATATTCTGTTAATTTTACAACTTATATTTTTTAATTAACATATGAAATATTCAAAAAACTAATTTTTTTAAAAAGCAAGATAAGCAATTTCATTTCATTAAGGGTCCACTTTACTTAACGTCACCGGAAGCCCAAGCCAATGGGAAATTTTATTTACTTATAAACTCATTAATTAATACATATTTTTAAATTCTGTTTTCACACTCAGAAAGTTCACAACTGTTAAGTTGACGGACGTTTTTTAAAAACGGATTTTTTATATTTTAAATGTTTTACTTTGAGGCTGTAAAATACAAATTTTTAATATGTGAAATTTTTCATTATACAGTTTCAAAATAAAAAATTAATTAATTAATTAAAAAAATATATACATACATCTGCGAATTTAACAGTTGTGAATTTTCTGAATGAGCAAACGGAATTTTAAAAAATATATTAGTTAATGAGTTACAAGTAAACAAATTTTCCCACAAAATAACATTGGCTTGGGCTTCCAGCGATGGTAAGTGTAGCAGGGCATTAAAACCAATAACTTTGATATTAAAAAGAAGTGATTTAAATCAGTGATTTTTTTTTTTTCAAAAAAAAAAAAAAAAAAAAAAAGAAATCAATTGATTTAACCCTTTGCGGCGCAAGCGAAATCCGATCATTTAAATTCCACTACCACCGGAATTCACGAAGAAAATTAAATTTAAAGAAAATTTAAAATTTCAGTTTAAAAAAAACGGCCTTTTTTCTGTGTTATAAACGTAAATTTTTGCTAAAAAATTTCTGGGATGAGTTTTTGCAGTTGAAAATTAAAATTAGGTGATGCTGTAGTGGCATCACCACCAATGAAAGGGTTAAATCACTACAACCCTGGTAATAAGTACATTAAAAATTATTTAAAAACTATATTTAATTAAAAAAATCTGGAGTGACTCCACTCGACGTTCCGAACATTGAATAATTAACAGTTTTGTAGATAAAGTAAAGAAAGAGGAGTTGTTAAACAAACAAAAGGGAGAAAACCATAATAGAGTGTTTGAGTATTTTTCTCCATATATTACACGATGTTTTATTTAACGCTACTGATCTTTGAGCCCATAGATCATAATGATAAAGAATTTTTCGTTGTGTCCCTGTAAAAACCTATAAATGCTAGATTCACCAAAATGCTTATAGTTAGTGCAACAGTGATTTATAATATTCATATAAATTTTCAGCTCAATTAAATAAGGCGCTTAGATGCTATCGCGCTTTTAAAAATTTGGTCCCATAGGCCATAATGATAAAGATTTTTTCTTTGTGTCCCTGTAAAAAAACTGTAAGTGCTAGATTCACCAAAATCTATACAGTGTGTGCAACTGTGACCTATAACATGTGTACAAATTTTTTGTTTATATTAATAAGGTGTTTAGACGCTATCACACTTTTAAAAATTTGGCCCCATTGGCCATAATGATAAAGAATTTTTCTTTATGTCCCTGTAAGAAAACTATAAGTCCTAGATTCTCCAAAATCTATACAGGTTGAGTATCTGTGACCTATAATATGTGTATAAATTGTTTGCTCAATTGAATAAGGCGTTTAGATGTTATCGCACTTTTAAGATTTTGGTCCCACAGGCCATAATGATAAAGAATTTTTCTTTGTGTCCCTGTAAAAAAACTATAAGTGCTAGATTCACCAAAATCTATAGGGTTCGAACTATGGTGATTAACAATTACAATATACGTACCAACTTTCAGCTTATTCGAACAAAGCGTTTAGACGCTAGCGTGTTCATTCACAGACATACACACATACATCATCGCAAAAATAGTGAAAACGGACTCATTGGACCTTGAAACGTATAGAAACATCAAATCTCAAATTCGGATTTTTGACATGATTACAATACTTTCCTCACTATAGTGTTCGGAAAGTAAAAAAATTTGCTACTTGTACACTAATTCATTATTATATTACTCGGTTTTACATATTATAACTTAACAATATGTTCTAAGCAATATATAAGTATTACTTTGTGAATTTATTGGTGTTAGTCTGTCTCTTTTTAAATATTTTTATATTTGAATGTAAAAATTTGCATTAAGCTTCAGTATTTACGCATAAAAATATTTTTTTTTAAATTAACAAAGAATTCTCAAAGCAATATCTACATATATGGTATAAATGATAGATAACGTAATAAAATTTAACCTTTACATACTTGCCAAATCTCCCTTATTTTGGGACTGTCTTCCACCCTCCCTTTTTCTGACACATTTCTTCCTTATTCTGAATATTTTAAAGTTATGCCTATAATTTTTCAAAACTTCAAATTTTTAAGCAAGATTTTTGCTTTTACTGAAAAGAATTCTCATGCATCTCAATAGATAGCCCTACTTTTAATTAATAAATATTAGATTTCTATTTAATAATTATTTTAATGCATACGTAATGCATATTCTCACAATTCTAAAACAGTAATCTACATAAAAAAAAAAAACTCATAACATTCATCATCTCTTTAAAGTGAAATTTCGTACTTTTAAAAATATTTATTTACAAGATAATAAAAAACGAAATCTATATCAAAATATTAACAAATAAAAATAAATAAAACCTATACTAATAAGAAATTGCGAAATTATAAAAAAAAAAAAAAAAAAAAAAAACATATGTTTAACACTGAATAAATACAAAAATTGTTGAATTTTTATAAATGAAGCAAATTTTAATTCTAATTAAATTTTCATTTTTCTAGCCTCATATTTCCATATACTTTTTCCCATAGAAAAGTGAGAAAAGTTTCATAAATTAATATATATATATATATTTTCCCCTGTCACACTTTGAAACTTTAATATCTTTCGCCAAACATTAAGAAACTTCTGAAAACTTAATTTACTTACAGTGTTATCAAAAAAGAAAAGAAAAAAAAAAAAAAAAAAAGAGAGAGAGAGAGAGAGAGAACAAAAAATTAAAAAGTTCTCCCCCCTGCCCTTTCCTATTTTTACAGAAAGGAGGGGAAAGAGCTGGAAAAGCGATGCAACTTCCCATTACAGGCACATAAAATATACATAACCCAGTGAATAAGAAATAAAAATGTTTTGTTCCCAAGAGATTAAAATATACAGATTCATACATCCGTTTAATTTAAAATCAAATTTAAAAACGAAAAAATACGACAGTAGCATCTCGAAATAAAATGACGTTTCATATGATATCAAGCTAAATAAACAAGTTAGCTCAAACAAACAAACTTAAAACAATTTCAATTTTAAACGCTTGGATGCGCAAGCCATAGCAGCGTAGCATACACACCCTCACTTTATATAATTAAATCGTCTGATTTCTCGATTATCTTAACTCAAAATATTCACGTCATAATTTGAAGGGGAAAAAAACAAAAACAAATAACAGGTGATTCTCACGGTTCAAAAAGCACGGTTTAATACAACTCTCTCCTCCCTCATGGAGTACTTTTAAAAAATATGAAAGATAATTTCGATTAGTTGGCCACGATTCACTGTGACTGTAACCGGGCGTGGTTAATTAGATAAATCTTGGAAGACGGCGTCGGTATTCTTCAACTCAACTCCATTAGCATGATGTAGGAGGATTTTAAATAACTCTCAGCAGGTGAAGGAAAAACTTTAAACGCCACCAAGGAAGTAAATTATTAAAAGAGAAGTGAATGGGGGATGTATACCACATGTGGTGAAAATAAATAAATAATGTCACCGGAAATAAATACGATGAGTACATGATATCAACAAATTTAAAACAGACAATACAAAATCTAAAAATATCTGATGAAAGTATATCATCATCAAATTAGAAAATAACAAAGCGAGGAAATGATTCTCTAAAAATAAGTAACAAATAACACGACCATGGGCGAATTTTTGCCAATAGAGTGTAAATGCACTTACAGAATTCATACAGACTTTTCAATTAAAAAAAAAAAAGACTTTTTAAGCCTTTCTCAAGTTTGTAAAAATTGCACATTTACATTAAACTTGAAACCAACAACCAAGTTAAAATTTTACAACATAAGGTAATAATTCTTCCCATTTAAGTTTTATACTCCAAAAATAGATAAAAGTTTAAAAACATATTAGAGAATGAAAATAAAGATAAACAAAAATTTTATTAGCTGTTTATCCAGTTTTTAAATCTGTTTCTTATTATTATTATTACTAGCAGGCTTTGCCCGCTTCGCTGGACACTATACTTAAATGAATTGTCAAAATCCCATATCATTATTAATAACCTGAGTTAAAGTTCCCGCTGTGTTCGGTAGAGGTTTTTCCCGCTCGCAACGTGAGGAGTCTATGATCCCACTGCCTTCGCCAGCAACTTATCTGTTTCTTATTTCCCCTTCCTCAGCGGGAAAGTTCGAAGTTTTGCGAAATCCCACAAAAAATACATAATGCGTACACCTAATCAACAACCACACACCAAAATTCGCCATTCTAAGATAATTCAAGGCGAATTCAAACAGGAAAACGTGTTTTTACACGTGTTTATTGTCCCCCGGCCCCAAAGAGGGTAAGGGGGGGGATTCCGTAAAATCCCGTTACAATGTGTCGGATACATACAAACAATTTACGCACCAAATTTCCGTGACCGCAGATCCCACAGATTTCCCAAGATAAATTTAGCGCTAAAAGGGGGGAGGGGGTGTCTCGAATTTGCTACTTCGTAACCCCCCCCCCCCCAAAAAAAAAAAAAAAAAAAAAAAAAAAAAAGTATTTTTTAAAATATTTTAAAGAGTGACTGTTTTCACCTTTGTACCATTTTTAGTACAGCTCTACTCAAAAAATCCGGAATTTCTGAAATTTACCCCCCGAAAAACGATTTCTCCCCCTCTCTCCTTTAAGTATCAGTTCCACAATCGTACATAATGTTTTATTTATACTAAAGTCTAGTCTCCTCATGTGCAATTTGATCACTCTGAAGTAATTTGGGGCCAAGTTATGCTTACAAACTTTTTTTGCTTCCTGCTCCCAAGGGAAAAAAAAGGGGGGGAGGGTCGATAAATCCCGTTACGTTAGGTGTCGGATACATATAAACAATCCAAGCACCAAACTTCATGGCCGCAGCTCTCATAAATTTCCCCGGACAAATTTAGCGCTAAAAAGGGTGCCTTGAATTTGCCCTACGTAACACTCCCCACTAAAAAAAAAAAAGGCAGATAAAAAAAAAAAAAAAAAAAAAAAAAAAATCAAAAATGTGTTTTGGAAATATCCTAAAGAAGACGCATGGCTGTTTTCAACATATTTGTTCCATTTTTGGTAGAGTTCTACTCAAAAATCCGGAATTGGCAAAGTTGCCCGCCAAAAATCGATTTTCCCCCCTCCCTACCCTTAAAAATCGAAATTTTCTAAATCGCAGATAGCGTTTTCTTTGTGCACTTACGGGTGCACTTACCCTAAAACATTTTTCAAAATTTTGAAAACGATATATACAACAGAGTTCATATTAGAATGTTAAAAATTCCCCGAGTTTTCCAAATCATTAATATATATAATATATATTAGCAACACATTACGAAATCGTTTGAGAGTGGTAGCCGATGCCCTCACAGCATAGCATAGTATTAATAGTATTAGTTTAGCCTGATAGTTTTCTTCCCTTTCAAATAAGATGAGTTGAGATAATGAGTTAATAATTTGTTATACCTTTTGCAAATTCATTAGATATTGCATGATGCTAAGTTACTATGCATTGTAATAAAGCGAATTTTTGCAATAATCATTTGAATCGAGCGAAACTTGAAAAAAAAAAAAAAAAAAAGCGAGAAGAAGAAATTTTATTTTCCTAGAATTTATAATAAATTTTTCCAAGATTTTAATGGACAATTTTACTTTGCACAAGATTTCTCTTAGATTCGGAATCGAAATCCTAATTCCCTAAGTATTCCAGATTTTCCGTGCAGAGTATGAATCCATTTCATTCATCAGAATTTCCTTTTTCATAAGAATCCAGTAAAATAATTCAAATACAATATGTTAGTTCTATGGGAAATAAACTGCATAAAGCGAAATTTCATTATAATTACGCCCAACATAACAAAAAATATTATTTTAAAATATTGATACGAACTATTCCCCCTCCCCCAATTATTTGCAAATTTGCGTTAATTTTGCAAACCAGTTATTAAATTCCAATGGAAATAACCGCTTTTCCAGAACATAAAAAAGGAGAAACACATGGCATAAAAATAAAACATTAAAAATAAAGGATCCAGTACTCTGAATCATAAACTTCATCTATATCTAGATTATCACATTTATAGATTTTGAGTAAAGAGATAACAAGAGGGGAAAAAAAAAATCTAAATCGATTTCTGAATGGAGCTAACAGCTCTTGAATGAAAAGTCTGAGCACGGTCTGGATATATGACATTGTCATGAATTATAAAACACAGAGATCGATATCTTGTATAAAAACTTTATTCCTTTTTTGTTAAAACTCGGGAGCATTGAAAATATTTCGACACGGGAAACATGTTGGACAAATAAAAGAAGGATTTCTGTTCCGCAAAAAACAACTAAAGAAAGAAAGAAAGAAAACATAAAATAATTAAAACGAAATTTTTACAGATGTTTCCTTTTTTAAAGTAAAGAAGCATCTTAGTAATAATTTGGTGTGTCACTCACACGAATTCCTCTGACTCTGCATTTCAATACTTTATACTGCATATTAAGTTATAGATAAATAGCGTAAGATAATAAAAATTAATGTACTTTTATTTTTAAAATAATCTAAAATAGATTTTGGAACTGTTTCATTTGACATGTAATTCTGTGTGAGAGGGGTACCGCCCCCCTCAACCCCCGTTCAATTATAGTGTCTACAATTATTAAAATAAGAAAATTAAGGCTGTTATTAATTTACTTTGTAACTTCCCAATTTTAAACAACTTTTTAAGTGGCAACCTAATACGAACTTCAATTCCCTGCAGTTAATTGTTTTTAAGTTATACTGATTACAGATATATATATACAGATCAACCGCTAAATATTGGACTTTCGTAATCAGGGCACCTCAACATGTGATATTGCATTTAAAAATCTTACATACAGAGAGAGAGAGAGTTGAGGATAGAACTTAAAAAAAGAAAAAAAAAAAAAAAAAAAAACTTTGTTTACAGTATGGGTACGAAATATTAATTTTGCTCCTGAGCAGTGTTCGTCGACATAGTAAAATGTAGCAAAGCACTTCTATCAATTTCATTCAATAGAAAAGAACGTTTAGCATAATTTTTGGGTAGCCTTGTATATTGTCTATAAACAATATTGTATGCTGAAATTTAGTCAGTCTTACTTTGGGTAGCCCTGTAAACGAATGATTTCCATACCGCAATCAACACAAAACATGCTTTCATGCATATAAAAAATTTTCATTCCGTTTTGTTTAAGTCTACCTACTGATGTTACACTGACTTACCAGAATTTTTCCCACAAACAAGTTTCGACTTTCTGCTATTATTTGTAACATAGACACAGAGGCCAACAGCTAAAAACATTATTTTCTGATTCAGAAAACCTCAAAATGTGTAAATATAACAAAACTCAATTTCGAAAATTTGACCCTAAAACAAATACCTTCTCTACCATATATATGGGTATGAGAAAGAAAAAAAATGGTTTCGTTTATTTATTCTTCGACTTTTTGTGAATGAAAAAGTATTTAAATTTTTTTCTAGAATAAACCACAATAAGCAATCTTTATCTATTTATTGTTTAACTTTCTTCTACTCATAAATTGATACTGTTTCCGAATCGAATTTTCGAACGTGAATCTTTGGTGTAATTACACGTTTTTAAAACCCTTGAATTCGAAAATCAGATTTTTAGCAATTTTCAGCCCAGGCTAAGAAATTTTGTTACATATAAAACGCAATGTTTGTAAGCGTGCTCGCTACAGACTAAACAACAACGAAAAATTATGCGATTCGCATACATTGGAAGCACATCGCAAGTGTGTACGTAGTTCTTGAATCGATTAACTTTCTATCAGCGGCGAAGCGCGGCTCAGAAAACTATGGAAGCGCCAAAGTGAAGCGCTTCCAAAAGCAGAGGAAGAATCAATTCAGTCTTTCGAGGAGGCGACGTTACTTGATTAGTTTTTAAAAATCTAAAATAGGAGAAGCGCTGCTTTCATCGCTTCCATGGACGCTTCGCCACTGCTTTCTATGTAGACCTGCTAACTATGCTAGTTTATCCGTAATGGTATCATGCCCCGCCTTTTTTCCCCACCAGAATAGTTGTAGAGTAATATTCAGCAATATGCTCTCATGATTAAATAAGAAGACTATTGCTCTACAACTATTCTGGTGTGAAAAAAAGGCGGGGCTTAATATCATTACGGATAAACTAGCATAGTTAGCAGGTATATTTCTATGTATTTATCGCCACAATGATACACTAAAACATTTTGCTTTTAATTAGGAAGGAAGAAGCTCTCCAAAATTATTTATTTTAAAGAAACACCAGGTTGCTTTTCTGTATCCCTAATTAAGTGATTGTCTTTGCAGTTAATATTTTGTCTTAAAACAGCAACTCTACAAAAGCATATATTATTTAATTTATGCTGTAAAGCCTCCTAAAAGGATATATATATAGCTTTATTTCTAAAGAGAAAACATTATAAAGATTGCTTTTTATGCAGTCCTGTGTATCGTTTAAACTTTGAATACGCATACGTAGTACTAAAAACATTCTCACTATATTGAAAAAATACATTGTACTTATTTCCTCTTATATCACATAATGAATCAAAGCAACTTTGTGGGGCCCTGTAAACTAATCAGTTAAGCTAACGAGATTGATTGGGAATTATACTTAAAAACCCTAAAAATTAATCTGAAATAAAAATAATAAAAACCTACAATGTCAAATATTTAAAGTTATTCAGACCAGAAACCTTCATTTTTTTCGTATCTTTTATCCCGAAAATAAACGAAAACGTTACTGAATTCAGAAAGATCCCATTAACAACATATATTAATTAAAATAAAATCGTTCGTGCCGTTTTAGAGATATTTTTCATGATTTTAGACCATTACAAACCTACACCATCGTTTTTACCCATTTTACGTTAAATTGAGATTTCAGATAGCAAAATATACTACATGTTGAAATGTAAAAGTTTCAGGATAGATTAAGACCGAAGATAAAAGACTATTTTGAAAAGATCAGAACAAAATGTCGCCTATTTGCTGAGATATTAAGTGTCGGCTTTTACAAATCTGTTTGATGTCAAACTAGCCGTATATATGAGTTCGCAGCGTTCCGTTTGTCCTTCCGCTTGCGTCACTCGAAAAACTGCCGTTTTTCATGATTAGGCAATTAATGGAAATATACAATTATTCACATATCATCTGAATGACTAATGAACAAACAATGGAGGGGGGGGGGATGTAGCAAATATGAAAATACACACGGATTAGATTTAAAAAAAAAAAAAAGATTTCGTTATGTTGTAAGTAGTATAAAAACATTAAATTATGCTTTAAAAATATATCTCTCACAAACTGTAATCCATCGGAAATATTTTGTGAATTTCTATCCTATAATATCGGGGAAAAAAAATGTTAAAAAGGTCCTTGGGAAAAAAAAAAAAAAAAACTATTATTAAGAAAAATATTATTATTATTATTATTATTATTATTATTTTGCGTAAAAGTGCTTATAGTTACAAGTTTTTAATGTTCAAAGGCTAATGTCATGTAGAAGCTATTAAACTTTCATTAAAATCTAGTAAACATTATGGAGATATTGTGCGCACAAAATTATACATGGACAAAAAAAAAAAAAAAAACTGACATTTTTATATATTAAAAAATAAATTAATTAAAATAAAAAACTTATAATTATTCTAAATTCATTAATAAAGTGGTAAAAACATTTCTTAACCAGTTATCAAACTTCAACATTAATTAACAACATAATCGTAAAGTTTAGTAGCACCAGAATATTTAAAGTTAAATCCTTCCTCTACCCAAGCAAAACGGAATTATTCATAAAGAAAAATCCAATAATAATTTGAATTATAAATTAATCCGCATGAAATATAGCATACAAAGAAAATTATAATATCGAAGAAGTAATTATACGATCCAGCAGATACATTTGGTTTCAAATTGCGGTTTATGCGGTTCAACACGTATCAGAAAAAAGACAAGAAATATTACCGATCAAGAAAATTATAATATTTAGAAACGCTTTTACAAGAACGAATATACTTTATTTATTCGTTTGACCTTTAGCTTTCTGGGAGAAAAAACAAACAAACATGATTCTTTAAAATATACACGACTCAGCTAAAATATGTACGAGATATTGCAGATAAAAAACTTGTAATATTTAATGTTTAATTATAAGGTCAAATAATGGACCTCTTAAAACGCGCTGGCTGTTATATATATATATATAATAAATAATTTAATTCCTTTACAATACTCAGCGAATGAGAGAAAGATGAAAATACCAACAATGAAATTAATAGTTAGATGTATTACATATAAAGTTATTGTCACAATTACCATTTAAGTAAAATTCACTAATTAGTAAAAACATGTTAAAGTACTTACGCAGAAGAGAAATGACCTATATATCACTTAAGCCTAAACTATGAGATAGTTGTCATCCATTAATCCATTAAATTCATGCAACACAAGATAAGAATTGAAAGAAATTAACCAAAAATACTTTTGAAATAAAAATGAATGCATGAAGGAAAAATAGAGTTAAAAATGCTGAAACCCAGTACAGATCTCATCAGGAAACTAGCAGTACTGTCAACATGGAATGCAAGATTTCGAATATTGTATAGCTATTTCAGCAATATACAACACTAGCTTCAATCTTGCAAAAAAATAGAAAGATAAAAGGAAATTGGCTGATAAAATAACTTAACCATAATGAAAATTGGTATTCGTGAAAGGTAATGGCCAATATTCTTTCAAAATAAATAATAATAATAATAATAAATGTTGTTTCAAAATAATTGTAAATGGATGGATGTAAAGTATTACTGATAAATTACATTACAATATGCACTGTCTAATAATAGCTTCCGATTACGAATTCTTTACGACATAAAATATTATCGTTCCAGAAAATTAGTAACATATTACAGTATCGAATACGCCTTATCAGTTTAACCTTCTACTTCTGTTTAAAGGAAAAAAAAAAAAAAAAAGACATTACTCTTGATTATTCCTCAACACAACTCAATTCGAATCTGAATGAAATATTACAAGTAAAGAAAATTATAATGCCAGAATGTTTAATTAATAAAAAGTCAAATCGATCTCCTTCTCAATTTTACAAAAACAGTAAAACGCATTTATAATTAGGGATTTCTTTCTTTTCAAATGAAAAATAGTCATTTCAGAATAATTGGCGTACATGATGTATTACTGATAAATTACATTACAATATCTACTGTCTAATAAAAGCGTCCGATTACCAATTCTCTTCAATTTTCATCCGTATATGCGACTTTCGCCAGCTGTTGCCTGACAAGTAGAGAATCACGATGGCAAGCTAACTACCTGAATGAGAGGATTTTGATGGATGGTTAATATGTAAGTGCAAGAGAGATTGATTTTGATGTAATTCATCTGGCATACAGCCGAGCACTTACGTCCACTAGTGGAAAAGCGTGACGGACAGTGAAAGCTTAGTCATGTTCGGAGAGACCGTGAAAGAGGGGGGTTCGACGCAAAACGGGACAAGAAACGGCTGTCATCCAGACTACGTGATATTACCTAGAGATGCATGAAATTTTTTTTATCCATCCACAAAATTGCTTAGTATGACGAAATCTGTCTAAGTCAAATATCAGCGTCCCCCTCCCTAAAAAAAAAAAAAAAAAAAAAAAAAAAAAAAAGGAAGAAGAAAAAAGAAAGGAAAGAAAATGAAAAATTATACTTTTATGAAGACTATCACAAGTGCATTTACAACTTAATAATGTAATTGAATAAAAATATAAAGTTCCTTAAATTTTAACCCTGCGATCACTATTATAACCCTATGACCAGGGTTGTAGTGATTTAAATCTATTGATTTAAATCGCTGATTTAAATGATGATTTAAATCAATTGATTTTTTTTTTTTTTTTTTTTTTTTTAAATCACTGATTTAAATCATTTATTTTAAATATCAAATTTATTGGCTTTAATGGAATGTAATTGATAATCTAACTTTAAAAAATGAGTTATTTAATTATTTCTTATGTAAATTTAAAAATACAATTCGTAAAATATAACAAAATATTTCATTAGACGAGCTAATATTTCTTCATTTCTTGACTTTAGATTCATCCCCACAAAGCAACATTAATAAACACAAAAATAAGTTATATCTTAACTTTCTTAATTATTTATAAATTTTATTATATATTTTAATAACTTATTATATTTTAACCCGTTAATGCCTGACATATTTTTGAAAAATATATTTTGATGAATATTTCAATTTTAAACTAATATGGACAACTGAGAATAAAATATTTTAAATTAAAAAAACTCTTCTAATAGTTTTAAATTAACAACCTATCCTCATTTGTGGACATTTAGTTTTCTAGCGAAAAATCTTCCAGATAAAAAAAACTTTGAGATAACATATTAATTTTCTATTATATGCTGACAAAGACCTCGAAAGTAAAGTATTATAATATATATTATTCAACTTGATTTAAGTTAATATATCTGCGCAAAAAGCAAATATATGTGCGACAAATGAAAAATCATAAAATAACTATCCGAATTACGAAATAGTAATTAATAGTAGACACATAAAACTCTCTGGGATCATTCGGAGTGATGCTATAAACTGTCACTAAAAAGCAGAAATCATTCCAACAAACCCCCAAAAATATACATGCCATTTTATTAACTGTCCTCAAATGAGGACGCTGGGCGTTAATGGGTTATTATTTATACAAGTACAGCCTTATGACTGGTGTATGAATTGTAAATATTTAATTAGTGTATAATTCATTGATTAATATTATATATATATTCTAGTTCGCCTTTGCCCACCTAGCAGTTGATATTTCAAAAAGAAAATATTTCCTTGTTTATTCAGCTCTCATACCAGTTTATGTCATTTAGCATTGGCTCATATGATATTTAAAAAATAATAGCATAGTTTACATTGTACTGTTTAAAAAGCCCTGAAGGCTCCAAAAAGTTTTTTAAAAATAATAACATTTTAATTTAACTACATATAATCTGTTAATTACAATTCGAGGCTGCTGTCACTGCTTGTTTTAATGAATTGTACCCACTAAATGTAAAACAAAAAAAAAAGATAAAAAAATAACTGAAAGTATTAAAATGGTAATGAAAATATGAATTTTGTTAATGGGTAAAGTGTGAAAAAATTTTCTTCATTCAAATGATATTTGTTAAACCTAAGTAAAAATTTTTTAGGATATCATCTTTTATTTTTATTATCTTCCTTAATTCCTTATTATTATTATTATTATTTTTTTTTTTTTTTAATTTTGATTAGAAACTATGAGCAAAGTTTTCTTTTTCTTAATACATTGCTTCAGTTATATGTCATGTTTCCTATTAAATTATCCTTTTCCAAAATTATTTTATGTGTGAGTAACCGTGAGTAAAATTTTGCTTTATTTCAAAACATTATTGTAGCTACAAAGTCAAAGTCTGAAGTTGAGTGGCTCATACAACCGCATTTATGATTGTTATAAAATTACTTCTTATTATGAAGATACTATGTTGAATAAAAATGTTGGTAATAAATGCCTATATGGATTTTTTCTACAGAAATAGAATATTATTTATATTTTTATAATTTAAGTAAAATGATTGATAGTGTGGATATTGTGCATATATATACACACACATACACATAATAAAAAACAAATGTTGTACAATAATGTATGAATACATAATAAAAATAATTAAAATCAAATAAATCTTGATTTAAATAAAAAAAATCCGATTTAAATCAAAAAAATCAACAACCCTGCCTATGACACAACTAAGATTGTAGTGATTGTACATATGATATATCCCTTTTTATTTATTTAAATATTAAGTTCAATTAATCAAATATTCTAATATATATATAATTTTATCTTCCTGAAAGCAATGTAAATGCATATTTAAATAACTTATTTCCTTAAAATCTCCTATAAAAACGGAAAAAAAAAAAAAAAAAAAAAAAAAAAATAGGCTGTTTCTTTAAATTTCATTATCGATTGTATAATTATGGCATTTCACCAAGGTTTCGCTGTGGCGAAAATGGTCGACCAGTTAATACTTGAAAACATTTTTGTAGAAAGAAAGCATTTTTGACCAAAGACTATTACCACTTTTAATATTTTCTGAAAAGAAATCCACTGAGTGCTTCAGCACAATCGAATTTACTATTTGCCTCATACACCTTATCGCTCAAATGAATAATGGATACCAATTACAATAGCAGTAGGTGATCAAATTATTAGATATTATTATTATTATCAAAAGAAATACTAGGATGAAATGACCTGAAACTTCCTACATGCAAAGAACAATTAAAAATTCATATTTTCCACTATCGATTTAGTCCAGAGTGCAATTAGGGCAACCATCACAAATTGAAGAAGAGCGAAAATACTTTGGATCACCCTGTATCATAAAAAGCTACAAATGACTTGTAACTTTAACACATTGTTGCACATACTATGTACAACATTTGTACACTTTGGTGCGGGAATTGAGTAATTATTTTAAGGAAAGTTTAGAAAATTAAATAGTAAAACTGGATATCTGCAGAATAAAAGAAACAACCCTGTCGTATTGATAACATTTTATTTCATTTTTTTTTTTTTTTTTTTTTTTTTTTTTTTTTACAGATACGATCGAATGATTTCATTTGCCGAAATACTTCGAACGTAACATTCCATTCTTATAGAATGATATTCGCCAGCTTAATCGAAAATAATTTTCAATTTTTTCCCCCATGTATTATCGCGCACTATACCGATCAAAAAAACCGAATCGAACTCATTAGCACAATTCAACCATTTTAAAAAAAGTTCAAAAAATGAATAACATCAACGCAGTTCCGATTCAGAACTTTTCAGAGAAGCATGTCGTCACTTTTGTATGAATAAATACATCAACTATCGAAAAGACATCCCAGCAAAGAGGGACGCAAATAGTGATGACTCTATCATCAGAAAAATAATTTATTCTCACCAATACCACTCAAATTCCCAGCAAGACGCTCTCAGCGAGTAAAAAACGGGTCAAAAAGTCAAATATATGCGATTTTATTCTCTACAATGTTTAGGGAATATACGCTGTAAACGAAGTAAAAAATAAATAAAAGTAACTTATAAAATATTAATGCAGTAATTTAAAGTTCTTTGCTAAAAAGCTGAAGAAAAAGCGATAGCTGATGTGAATCGAATCGACCTTTAAAGAATATCTAGTATTTTCAGCACAAAGAATCCATTAAAAAATTGCTCAACAAAAGCGGTAAAAAATAGAATGCATTAACTCAGACTGAAAATGATTTTACATTAAGCCTGACAAAACATCACATTTGCTATTTTACGTTAATCGCCAGTGACCCTCCCCCGACAGATATACTTTAAATTACTTTAAAGTTATTCGTCAATTTTTCTTTCTTTCTTTCTTTTTACTTTCCGAACATACGTATGTAAGGAAAGTATTGTAATCATGTCAAAAATCCGAATTCGAGATTTTGGTGTTTCTATACGTTTTGAGGTCCCCTGAGTCCGTATTCACTATTTTTACGATGATATATGAATGTGTGCGTGTATATGTATGTGAGTGAACACGCTAGCGTCTAAAAGCTTTGTTCGAATGAGCTGTAAGTTGGTACGCATGTTGCAAGTCATCATAGCACGAACCCTATTGATTTTGGTGAATCTGGCACTTATTGTTTTTTTTTACAGGGACACAAAGAAAAATTCTTTATCATTATCGCCTATGGGACCAAATTTTAAAAAGTGCGATAGCGTCAAAACGCCTTATTAAACTGAGAAAATAATTTATACACATATTATAGGTAATAGTTGCATGAACTGCATACAGTTTAGTGAATCTAGCACTTATAGTTTCTTTACAGGGACACAAAGAAAAATTCTTTATCATTATGGAATATGAGACCAAATTTTAAAAAGTGCGATAGCGTCTAAACGCCTTATTCAATTGAACAAAAATATTACACACACATTATGGGTCACAATTTCACGATCTATATAGGTTTTGGTGAATCTAGCATTTCTAGTTTTTTTTACAGGGACATAACAAATAATTCTGTATCATTATGGCCTATGGGGGTGAAAATATTTAAAGTGCGATAGCATCTAAATGCCTTATCCGTTTGAGTGGGAAATTTATATATCAGTTATAGGTCACCATCACACAAACTGTATGGATTTTGGTGACTCTAGCACTTACAGAGACACAATTAAAAATTGTTCATCTTTAAGACTTACAGGCTTAAATTATTTAAAGTGCGTCAGCATCTAAACTCCTTATTCAAATTAACTGAAAATTTATATACATGTTATACGCCACCGTCACACGAACTTTATGAACTTTAGAGAATTTAGCACTTATGATTCTTTTTACAGGGACAAAATGCAAATTTCTTTATAATTGTGGCATATGGGCTCAAACTTTAAAGTGCGATAGCGTCTAAATGCCTTATCTGATGGAGATGAAAATTAATATAAATATTATAAATCACTGTTGCACTAACTATAAGCATTTTGGTGAATCTAGCATTTGTAGGTTTTTACAGGGACACAATGAATTATTCTTTATCATTATAATCTACGTGTTTGGTAAAATAGCGTTAAATTAAACATCGTATACTATATAAAGAAAAATACCCAAATACCCTATTATAATTTTCTCTTTTGTTTATTTAACAACTCCTCTTACTTTACTTTATCTACAAAACCGTTAATACTCAATGTTCGGAAAGTCGAATGGAGTCACTCCAGATTTTTTTTTAACACTTTTCAACAAAATTGAAAAGTGTTTTTTTTTTTCGGCTTGTCTGCCTGTTCGCGTTCTAACTTCCGTAATTACTCATGGGATTGTTTAAAACTGATATACATTACTCAAGTTCACTATGGGATATTAAATGATTATTTTGCCGCAAATGAACGACACGTTTAATTCGTCAATTATGCCATATTTTTGTGGATTATTTCTGAAATGTGCATTCATTTTTTTCGTCATTTGACTTGATTACACAAATACGCAATTCTCTACGTGATCTATTATGAATGATATCCATTCTTATAATGGATCAAGGAAGAAAATAAATCTAGAGTGACTCCACTTGATTTTCCCAGCATAAAGTAATTAACGGTATTTTAAATATATTAAAGTAAGAGAAGTTAAATAAACAAAAGAGAAAACTATAATAGGGTTTTGATTATTTCCCCCCAAATGGTATGCTGATTAATTCAAAGCTATTGTACTTAAAACCAGGGGTGCAGAATATGTCCGAACGTGCGAACGATGTTCGGGGGAAATTCTGGCTGTCTGGGGAAATTTTGAATAATTATTATCTTAGAATAAAATAAAAATGAAAACGGAAGTAAGAAAAAATTATTGAAAAAACAAATTTTCGAATATTAAACTACAAATTAAGAGCTGTATTCTTCTTTTACAAGTGTATTCCCTTTAAATACCCGTTACCCCCCCTCCCCCCCCCCCTCACAAAAAAAAAAAAAAAAAAAAAAAAAAAAAAAACTTTCAGATAATAGGTTGATGCGTTATTTTTGGGGAAATTTCAGAGGTCTGAACATTTTCTGCACCCCTGCTTAAAACAATGTGAGCCTATAGGTCATAATGATAAAGAATATTCCGCCGTATCCTGTAAAAATCTACAAGTGCTAGATTCACCGAAATTTATGTAGTTCATGCGACGATGACCTTTACCATGTATATAAATTTAAAACTCAATCGAATAAGGCATTCAAATGCTATTTCACTTAAAATTTCATCCCATAGGCCATGATAAACATTTTTTTTCTTGCGTTCTAGTTAAAAAAAAATAAAATAAAAAACTATATTTGCTTGATTCACAAAAATCTATATAGTTCGTGCTACGATGACATATAATATACGTACAACTTTCAGCTCATTCGGATAAACCGTTTAAATGTTATTCCGTTCACTCATAACATATACACAACAACGTAAAAATAACACAAATTAAGTTTGGGGGCCTCAAAACGTATAGATACACCCAAATCTCAAAGTTGAATTTTTGTCATGATTACAATACTTTTCTTACATACGTATGTTCGAAAAATAAAACAGTGGCATGTATTTTTTTTTTTTTTTTTTTAGTTGCCCTTTTATTTTAATTGCTACGTGGCCAGCAATTATTTTCCCTTTTTTTTTTCGGTCGACATCTAAAAGGCATCCCAGTAAAGGGGGGGGGGGGTTGCAAATAGAGATGAGGATCATTAAAATAATTATTTTCACGGTTACTATTCAAATTCTCAGCAAGACTCTCTTATTGAATATATATATATATATATACAATCGAACCTCGTTAATATGAACACTGTTAACCTGAATTACTTTTAACATGAACTGCTTCCACAATCCCCGTCAAAATAAAGATTAGTTTAGTTATATGAAGATTAGTTACTGATAGCATGAACTACTGATAACATGATTTTTTTTTTTTTTAATCCCCCTTGAGATTCACGTTAACGAGGTTCGACTTATATATATTGTTTGCATATATTTTTTCTCTACAATGCTTAGGGAATATACGCTGTAAACGAAGCAAATCAATAATAAAAATAACTTTATAAATCATTAATACAGTAATTTAAAGTTTCTTGCCGAAAAAGAAACAGCCGATGAGAATTAAATTGATTATTAAAGAATACTTAAAATTTTAAGCACGACGAAAGAGGATAAACTAGCTAAGAAGTTGTTTAACAAAAGTGGTAAAAAATAGAATGCACTGTCTTAGACTGGAAATACAATGTGATAGTAACATTAAGGGTGTCAAATATCACACTGCCTCTTAAATATAAGTTTAATACTATATATATATTTCAACTATATGAATAAAGTTCTTATAAATGGTTGAAACTTAATGTTATTCTAATGATAATGCTTATTATTTTTAACACAGGATGTCAATAATTTAAACTTTTTCAAATTCCCCAACTTTTCCTGACTATTTTTCGTCATTTTCCATTACTTTTCACTGACGTCTGAAGTTTATTTCTCACGAAAAAATTCATGACACCAGCGATCAGCTTAGCGATTTAAAACTGCGGGCTTTCAACAATGGCTTGTTGCCACAAAATTTACCGAAATTCCCTGAGTATTCCCTAACAGGGCGATACCTCACCTATCGTGGATGGCAACCTAAAGTAAGCTATGAAGTGAAAAAAATGCTTTTATTTTTGCGCGCTTTAAAGCTTTAAAATAAAATATTTAAATAATAATTATTATTTTTGGAAAAACAGGAATGAAATTAGTGGTTGTAAATTTTTTAAATGTAAAAAAAGAATTAAAAAAAAAAAAAATACATTAGGTAATAAGTAAGTTTGAAAACAAATTTCTTCATAGAATAACATGGGGTTAAGCTGTCGTCGCTAGGTGAAGCACCCCCTTAACAAAAGTGGTAAAAAATAGAATGTATTACTCAGAGTAAAAATGGATTTAACATTAAGCATTACATTGCCTCCTAAATATAAGTTTTATAAATTTTTATTTATTTATTTTTTAATTTCAATTATATAAAAGTCTCACAGGTCTTTGAAACTTGGCGACATTCTAACAGTAATTATTAGGCACATTTTTTAACGACAAGCTAATTATCGTTTTCAATCACGCAGTTAATGGCGGTGGTAATGATAAAAGACTACGGTCATGAAAAGAGGTCATTAAAAAAGTCAGGAAAATTACGAAAGGATTGTTAACTGAAACAACAGCAATTAGCTTCATCTATGGAGAGTGTCAAACCAGCGGACAAGACGTATCCCTTCATAGGTTTGGTCTCGTAAATTTGATTTACGAGATTTCTAACTTCTCTAAGCTCCTTTTGACCCTAAATTTCTTTTAGTTAAATTCTTAAACGTGGCCTCCTATAAATTTAAATATTTGAAGTATATTTTACCAAGTTTTTAAATTCCACAGCTGCGGAGAAAAATAGAATTATATACATGTTCAGATGACACAAAACACCTGTTTTTACGACTACTTTGTGAAGATTACGAGGGATTTTTGGGATTCAAGGTTATAAGAAAAATTAAAAGCTATTAAATGTATTTTCTTGGACTGTCAAAAAAAATGCTGTTTTGTTAAACTTTTTATTTACTGATTTTTTTTTTTTTTTTTTTTTTTTTTTTTATCGTATTGCTTAGATATGATTTTTTGGTGAAATTGTAGCTTATATAGACCACGGTAACTAAAAACACTACTTACCATGGTTTAGACCAGGAATGGCCACAACCCGCGGCCCGCCTTGCAGTTTTTTGCGGCCAGCGAGGAGACTAACGATATTTAAAGTTTGACAACTTTGGTTTGAACACATTAAAAATTAATAAATTCGTTTTGACTTTTCGAAAGGAAATACCTTTCAACGATTATGGTAGATAAAAAATCACATTGTTGTAATGAAATCTAGTAATCATTCTTTTTATTGTAGTTATTAATGTAGGTATGTCATATCTATTTTTTTATGATACTATTGGTAATTTATGAATGAAAATAATTTAAATGAATGTATTCTACTCCGAATCTTCTTTGCCCTCCCCCAAAAAAAGTATATACATGCATGATTCATACATTCACAAACATATGTACACATACACATTTTACACGGTGCGGCCCGCCTTAATGAAATAGATTTCCAATGCGGCCCACCAAGTCTTTTGGGTTGGACAACCTGGTTTAGATCATTGCATGCAGCGCCTTCTTAAAAATGCGCAAACTTCAGCACAATGATCCGTCATGACCATGGACGTATACAATACACTATCCTAAGTCCGTGGTCATGACTCTGGGAGTTACAAAGGTTACAATAGTCCATTACGCGAATAAACAAGCATAGAAGTGCTTGGGGGGGGGGGGGGCGGTTATCAGCGTCAAGCAGTAGCACTGTTGCCAGATAGTCGACAGTCAATTTCTCCAAACAAGCTTTAAAATTTCCCCCAAATCATTGTTTTTTATAAAAAAAATTCTCAACTCAATTTCTACTAAAAAGGTAAAATTAAATAATAATAATAATAATAAATGTTTAACAGATTTAAGCTTTAATTTCCCCCCTAATGAAGCTTATTTTTGATAAAAGTCCCCAAACACAAAAAGAATTATATTAAAGAATTATATAGGAAAATTTTAAACTTGCGTAAAGTACTTTAGTGCTGAGAATGTACGTATGATTTACTTTCATCCTCAGGATATCCGGAGGACGTCCTAAGAAGAAAGGATATCTTCAAAAAGATCCTACATGCTAAAGAAAGCTGTTAAAAGTCCCTACATGTAGGGACAAATCCCTACAGTTGGCAATGCTGTAAACTTATCAGGTAGACTAAAGAGTTGAAAAAATTCCCCAGATTTCTCCCAGAAAATTTCGAAAATTCCCACAAACATTCGGTCCTTAAAAAAGTCCCCTGAAACCCAAAAAATTCCCAATCTGGCAGCACTGAGCAGCGGGTTACGGTTATATTATAGCGTCTGAACTTTTGTTTCATTGCTAGTAGATTAAAGATTTTGGGGTTAATTTTCCTTTCTTATGTAAGATTTTATAAATCCGCGAGACTGCAGTTTTATTTTCCTTTTTATTTATTTACGCATTCTTTGATACTATTTCTATTTGTAGCTGCTTTTTTTTTTTTTTTTTTTTTTTTTTTTAAGTGAATACAATTCCGTTAAACAGACAACAGCATGGCCCTCTTCACTCACCGCCGCCGGAAGCCGAAGGTAACGTTATTCTATGGGGAATTTTCCTTTACAAATAACTTATTAACTTATACATATTTTTAAATTCTGTTTTCACATTCTGAAAATTCCCAGCTGTTAAATTGACGGACCTTTTTTAAAAAAATATTTTTTTATATTTTACTTTGAAGCTGCAAAATACGAATTTTCAATATGTGAAATTTTTTCATTTTGCAATTTCAAAATAAAATATTAAAAATTAAAAAAATACATTTTTAAAAAAGGTCCGTCAATTTAACAGCTGGGAATTTTCTGAATGTGAAAACAGAATTTAAAAATATGAATTAGTTAATAAGTTATTTGTAAAGAAAATTTCCCCGTAGATTAACATTGGCTCGGGATTCCGGCGACGGTAAGTGAAGAGGGCCGTTAACCGACTATAATGTAATGAAATTGAATTAATGAATTATGATTTATGTAATTTCTTGGAGTCCCTTATGGTGTAGAAGGACAAAGGACGATGACATTCTTTTTACATGCTTAACTCTGCTGTCTGTCAGGGACAAATCTTGCAAGCAAATTTTAATCATTTCGTTCTATCCAACTGATCTGAAATTATGCATCACACATGTACAACTTCGATGATAATACACGCTCTGGAAGTAATGGACTTACGGAAGCCTTAGGCCTCTAAACAAGGCCTCCTACTCCACTTGAACTTTTCTAGCACATTTTTTAACGAAAACTAAAAGAATATTTTTATTTAATTTTTATTCATTTTTATTATTTTATTTATTTGCGTGGCATTATTAATATACCCTGAAAAGCGACATAGGCGACAGCCTAATGCATATGGTCTGTTGCACACTAGTAATAAATGCTTAAAGTTAAATAAATAAAAATAAACTTACGAATGCATTAAAAAAAGAAAGAAAGAAAAATGCTTTACAATGAAACGATTGGGAGACGGCATAATTTGATGAGAAACAATCATAAATACAATTTTTAGGGCATTTCTAAAAGTCAAACTGCACTTTGAAAGTTTTTTTTTTTTTTTTTTTTTTTTTTAAAGAGGATTAATATACATATATATATATTTCATTTTAAGACTATAAAAACAATTTATTTAAATAGAGGGGGGGGGGGGTTGTTCCTTCATTTGACCAATTTATACAAATAAAATAAGCACTTAGATAGAAAACTCAGATTTTCTTTTATAATAATAATAATAACAATAATAAAGAACACGCTAGCAAAAAAAAGAAAGAAAAAAAAAGGAAGAAATAAACGCCAAAAATAGAAAAATGAATTCTAAAATTATCCCGAAATCGTCCTTTAACGCATAAGCTTCAAACATAAACTAGGTCATATTTTTATTTTCTTCTAATGCCTGAACCATAAAAATACATTTATAAAATTCTTTCACGGATGGGCGATAATGTCTTCTTTTTCAAACGATGTGAGATCATTTATTTTAAAACGGGACTACATGCCAAGAAGGGTTGGTCAGCAAAGCGTAAAAAAAAAAAAAAAAAAAAAAAAAACAATTGATGCAAAGTTAGTATGAAAGGAAAATTAAATTAAAGAAACTTTGAAATTTTAATTAAAAAATCTTTCAAAACTAAACGGAGATTGTTCAGATATTTTCACAAAGAAATCTTAAATTATTGAGTATAAATACTCTTTTAGTATAAGTTTTGTATTGTAAGTAAATAATGTATTTATAGAACAGTTATAAGACCACATAAAAAACGTTTTAAATAAGGTGCCTTCGAATTCTTGCAAATAAACAAAACGTATTCTGTTAAACAAAAAATCTCACACTATATCCTACATCCCTCTTTTATTACTTTCTTCTATAGTCAATAGAAGAAAATATTGGTTTGGTAAAAATTTTCGATTACGGGTTTTCGATGGATTTACATGTTTTGATGGATGTAGAACAAGATTTGATTATTTTTAGAAAATGTCTGTCTGAGACAAAAATGTTATGGCAACTGTATTTCAGTAACATTGCACAGAATTTCATACAATTTTATATGTAGTTGCACCTTGACATAAATTAGTGCCTGTTAGCCTTTTGGAAAAATCGTTCAGCAGGTGGCGTTGTCAAGTCGTTTTTCTGTATTTTTACATGGACAAATTTTTCTACAAATGTGCTCATTAAAAATTACTTCTAAGTTTAACAAATCATTGTGAAATTAAAAAGAATTATTTACAATAGTAATAATCAACTACGAAAACATTTTTGAACACTTAGGATCATTGTTTCCGCCACTGGAAGCGGGGGTAGGGGGGGGGGAGGTGGAACAAATTTTCAATATTGGTTCAAGAGAACTCATCAATACCTTTCAAAACGAATGGTTGAACCATTGATCAGTAATAATTAAAGAAAAAAAAAAAAAGATTTTTTACCCCCCCCCCCCCTCCCTTATATATGCCCACATTTTAATTTATTCCGGAGTATTTTTATCCTCGCCTCTATTTTGCACCACTTTATTTATAGAAAGTTTTTCTTCAATATATAACTTCGATAAAATAAAATTACTCTTAAAAAATAAGTGGTATGAAATAAAGACGGAGTTAAAAATACTCCGGAATAAATTAAAATATTGGCATCAATGACATAAGAATGATAAAGAAAACTAATTTTTTTTTTTTTTTTTTTTTTTTTTTTTTTTTTCATTTATTTTCAAGACCCTCGATATGCCTTTTATGTATTATTGTGCATCTGAACTTGACAAACAAGTTTTTATAGACTGTATTTCAAAATTAAGGATAGATTCTGGAAAGTTCTAGTGGAGCAATGGAACAAACTCAGGCGTCAATCCAGGTTTTAATATTTGGGTCCATTTTTTGTGAAAAATAAAATATTTTTGTGAAAAAATAAAATACAGTGTAAAATCTTCTTTTTTTTTTTTTTTCAATCACTGTCTATAATGTTTAATATCAAGTTAATTTAATAGTTTCGTTGAGCCAAATTAAGGCATTGATTAATTAAAAATAATACTAAGACATAAAACATTTAATAAAAGGATAATTTTTATAAAATAAAGTCACGTGAAGGGGCTCACATTTTATAAATTTGAATTTTGTGAAGGGTCCCCTTCACATTCTTCTCATGAAGGGTCCCTTTTTACAATGTGGAATTTTGTGAAGGCGTCGTAAAAGGGAGCCAGATTTTGCTTGGATTGACCCCTGAAAGTAATTTAATTCAAAAAGAAATCATTAAAATGTACTTGAAAATATTACCAAAAAACATAATGTCTTGGAATTATTTATATTCCTATAACCGAACCATAAATGCTACTGGCATCATTTCCAATCGAAGATATGAATCAGTCAAACTCAGTAGCATACAAGTCTCATAACAAAACATATTTACTTGTATTGAGAGGAAGTTTATTGGCAGACTGATAGACAAATTGAAGACTTCAATACTTTTTAATTGTGTCAGAAAGTGTAAAGAAATGGAAGTAAATACGACCTGGAGTAATGCTGAAAAAATGTAAAATACTATAATGTCTTTTTTACTTTCACGCGACGATGATGAGACGATTTTTAACGGCCTTCCCCACTGCGCGTTTGTAGTAGATAAATCCGAGCTTTAAAGCTCAAAAATATCTATTTAATTCTTGCAATCCAATTTCGCCTAATACATAAATCTCTAAAAAAGAGATTCCACACCAACAAATGTCTCCATGGTGTCATATTTATTTCTTTGGTATAAAAGATAGGAATTTTCCTCCTCGCCCATGAATAGCTTCACAGAGTGTGGTGATGCTCGTCACCATAGTAACACGTCGAAACATTTCGACATGTCAAGAAGGGAAAAAAATGGCAAAATCAGAATTCACGAAACATGAGATTTATTGCTGAATAAGACCGTCAAAAAAAAAAAAAAAAAAAAAAGACAGGCCCAGGAAATGAGGAAAGAAGACCTTGACATTTCTTTATTGTCCTGTAATCAGATGAACACCAGATGCAAATGAAGCGAGGCACTTCATTTTTAACATATTCCAACACATCTAAAAAATATTTATGATTCGATTTGTCTCCTTTTTTTAAATCCGCGTTATTCTTTCATAGAACTAAGTTTTACTATGGGTGCAGACGAAATTATAATACGCCAGTTAAGCAAAAATGATTACCATAACAGGATTTCTTTTCCTTTTTTTGCCAAGAATGTATACATTACAGACTATGGGGAATTGCCGTTTTAGTACCAATAAAATAAATGAATCCTCTTTATTTTTAAAAATTCAGACATTTCTAATCTGTGCAAAGCAGGAAAATTTAAACGAAACTTAAAATTTATTCATCTTAAAGAGGAAGTACCTTATTGTAATGACAAACTTTCACTGAAAACGAGGGACATATGATCGTTCCTAAAAACTAAAAGCAACGAAATGGTTTTAGAAAGGGAGTGATAAAAAAAAAAAAAATTTAATGCATTCCACAGATTTCCTTTACTTGTAAACTATTTTGAAAAAAATTATTTTAATAGTAAGGCTACATCTTTTTAAATTTGGCATTGCATAATAAGTAATTAAATTGAAACATACTTGTGTCTACGAAAAAAGATACAAATAGTAGATAATTCTTATGCCAGCCAAATTAAATTGTTCCCGGTATATTAAATTATTTTCTAAATATGTACTACAGAGGCAAATTTTACACAATATAAATAAACAAACACCTTGTACTTATTAGTTCTAATAAAAAGCATACGACTTAGATTTATCAATTATAAAGTTATTGAATACGACTATCATTAACTAAACTTTTATTCAGCGTGAGATTATGAGCAACTAAACATAACGGGGAAAATGTTCATTTATAATTAAACAAACTTCCATTTTCTATTCTCTTCACACTTAAATAAAGAGTAAACACCTAGTGAATTAGGAGAGAGGAAAAAAAGAAAAAGAAAAATCGAGGCTTTCAAAACTTCAAAAGGAACAAACAAAAATCCTCTCCTAATTTGGACAACGGAAAGGTCAATGACCTCCACACTATTTAAAAATTTTCAATTGTATTTATATGTCTATATTTACCATTCTTATCAACTAATTTGCATAAAGGGAGTGGTAAAATAACAAGAGGAGTCGTGAAAAAATATTATTTAATAAGACTAACTATTGGAGAAAGCTCTACTTGCCTCAGTGTTGCCAACTGTAGGGATTTGTACCTACGCATAGTGACTTTTAGCAGTTTTCGTCAGCATGCAAGAACGGAATAGGAACTTTTTGGAGGTACCATTTATCTTCAGGATTGGTTGTTGGTTGGTTGGGTTTTACGTCGCACTAGTGCTGCGCAGATGGGCAATCTTCAGGATGAAAGTACGTTCTATGGAAATCCTCAGCATTAAAATAGGGACTTTTATAATCAATACAGGGACATTTTGAGCTGTCCATAGGGATATGGCAAAATTGGAGTTGGCAACACTTACATGTTAGTAACGAGCTACAAATGAGTTTTGTAGTGGCTGATTCAAATTAATACAAAAGAGCATCTCCCAAAGAGATCCAAATGATGTCCTAATAATATTATCAGAATAACAAATCAAATGATAAAAAAACGGCCTTTTCTGACATCAATAATGAAAAGGATGGAAACATTTTAATTTTGACATTGAAAGATAAAAGGTTTTGTAACTTCAATTAACTTCAAGTTAAAATGCAACACATCACTTGCGTCCACAAATACTAATGTTAGTAAAAGCCATATAAAATTATTCCAGTATATTTAATTATTTTCGAAATACTGCAGAGGCAAAATATACACACTATAAATAATAAATACTGTTGTACTTATTATCAATTCTATAAAAAACCAGATGACTGATTATTCATTACTTACAAAATTACTCAATATTTAAGAGTAGCGTCAACTAACTGGAAAGCTGGTGATTTAGATTTATTGCCTTTGTTCACAGTAATCCAGTTTTTAAAATTATTATCAATTAAATAAAACAAATGATTTAATAAAAACTAGTGGTCCAGTGGTCGAAACTCGACCACTTGTTTGCAAAGCTAAGTAATTCCTTTCTCGTACACGGAATTAAATTGCAACACAGCAGCGCCACTTTTTGGCCGATATGCACTCAAATTGAATTAGCAGAGTTCTACTTAATATATATATCTAAGTCTGGTACACTGTAGATGCTGATCCTTTCCTGAAATGAGATGAAATCACAACGTGAAAGCACCCCCTGTTGAGTGATAGAGCCCAAAAGCTAATCCTCACCAATTCAAACCAAGGTCCAACCAAATATTAAGTTCGGTTAAATTAAGTCCATTGGTTCATGAAGTGCAGTATTCGAACTAAAAAATACAGACATTTTCTAAATATTTGACCATTTTCTAACAATGGTCGAATTGAGTTCAGAAAATCTCGAAATGTGTACCTTCATCGAAAACCGGAAATCTAAATTTTTTCTGAATGTTATACTTTTTTATATATATATGGATGGAAAGGATTGAGTAATAAATCCACTTTTTTTAAAAATATGTAGTCAGTTTCAGTTAATTGAAAGTCAAGGAAATCTCAAAACGTGTAAATTCATCGAAAACCAGAAATCGAAATTTTTCTGCATCTTCTACTTTCTTCTTATGTACGCAGAAGATAGTAATAAATTCATCTTTTAAGAAATGAGTATCCAATTTCAGTAAATTGAAATGCAAGGAAATCTCAAAACGTGTAAATTCATCGAAACCTGGAAAGCAAAATTTTTCCAAATCTTATACTTTCTTCTTACATATGCAGAAGATATAGTAATAAATCCGTTTTTTATTAAAAAATAAGTAGTCAATTTCAGTTAATTGAAATGCATTATGTTTTAGTTTAAAAATATGTCTTCAAATTAGAGCTGACGTAAATCACACACACACAAAAAAGAAAAGAAAGAAAAAAAAGAAAAAAAGATATTAAATCTCAAAAAAAAAAAAAAAAAAAAAAAAAAAATTAGAACTTTTATAAATCAAATCCTTTTTAACTTGCGTATATTCAATAGTATAAACTTTCGATCTATCACTCATTCACTCAAATTTCTAACACTCTAATGGCTGCCGTCTTTAAGATTGAAAAATCAGTAGTCGAGAGTATATTAATGCTACATCTATACAAATTACTGTATCTATGGTTTTACTTGAGTTTTAAGAACTGCCAGCTTTAACAACTTTCTACTTTAAGAATTTTTTTTTTTTTTTTTTAATACAAAGAATACGTTGTATAAGATGAAAAAAAAAAAAAATTCATAAAAAATAAAAATACTTTTAAATACGTTTTTGACATGGTAAGAAAATATTTTTTGTATTCAGCAAATCTGGTCAATCATAGTTTTCGAATGATACCACTTTCAATCCTTTACTCCCATATAATTAATACATGTTAAAAGTGTACTACAGGATTTCATGTTTGCCTATTAATATATAGATAAAATGTTTCTACTTCTAAAGTATATTAATTTCTACTTCGATGTCAAATTTCGCCAAAGGCGCCCCTATACTAAGTCTGTTCCATTTCTTTAGAACAATTTTTCTCAATTTTATTTTAAACATTTTAACTTGAAATGAGAAGAAAAAAAAGGAAAAACATAATTAGAGTCGATATATATATATATATATATAAGGTCAATAATAAAATAGAAAACTTATTTTTTCCTTAAAATATGATGTTGCGTTTCTTAGCGACCTTTACTATATTCTTTCTTATAATTTCTTTTGCTGGTTTTATCTCAGTTTTAATTCAATATTTTTCTATACTTGTTGCCAAAGGAAAAAAGTATACAAAGTAAACATTCAAGGTGAAAGACAGAAAATAAGGACGACGTGAAATGTTTGACTGAAGACAATAGTCCTGTTGTACTAATAAAGAATAAAAAAATATATATAAAATAAAATAAAAAACGCTTTCAAAGCTGATGGATCAGTCTAAAATCTTCTCCTAATTCGGACAAAGGAATAGGTCAATGACACTAGACTCCTCTAAGTTTTTATATGTCTATATTAATCGTTCCTATCAACCAATTTACATAATGGGAGTGGTAAACTAACAAGAAGAGTCGTAAAATAATAAGATTAATCCTCGTGAAACAAACTACTATTGAAGAAAATACTCCGTGCATAGCACAGCTACAAAAAGGCTTTCCAATGGCTGATTCAAATTAATACAGAAGAGCAGCCCCGTAGAGATACAAACGATGTTCCGATATCATCATTAGAATAACAAATCAAAAGAAACGGTCTTTTCTCACGTCAATAATAAAAAGGGATGAGAACGTAGGAAGGAAGGAATGCCCTATTTCTGAAGAGTGGGAGACGATCGGAAGAGGCATTGGGAGATTGATCTTCCGCATTCCCGATCACGCATCGCCGGTTCATCGATAATGAATGCTGTCTACAACAAAAAATATGATATCCTCTCTAATAATAATCAAAGAAGACAAGATTAAAAATGAATCTGAAGTGTTAAAGCTTAGTTGAAAGGATAAAAATTAATTATTCGAATTTGTTTGTAAGTGGAAAGGGCCGATACAAAACGCTCGTTAATTCAAAGTGATTGAAAATAAATAAATAAATTAAAACTTGCACGTTATTTTATTTCATTTAAACAAAAAAAAAAACAGATAATAGATAATAGATAGTTTTATTTTGAACTAACAAGCTTTCCCCGCTCAGCTGGTCACTATATTTAAATGAATTCTCAAAAAATTTAAATAATAGAAATGATTAGATAAATATATTTCGTTTTGCCACTATTTTCAGCATACCAAAACCATGGCCAAATACCATGCTATACAAGCTAGAGGTCTGCAGGGTGAATCTTTTTCTAGTTTCCTCGTTAATCAATGAAAAATAAAAATAAAACATTTCTTCAGTCATTTATTTAACATAATTTTACAGGCTGGTATGTCACATAAAATTTTATTTTGTTAAAAAATGTCTGTATTTTAAATTTAATTGTCTATCAGTTTGTCTGTTCGTGATCTGATTTTCCGCAAATATTTCTAGCATGTCTCGAAATTAATATATTTTATTTAAAGTAATATTAGATGGTTTCCTATTCAAAATAGTATGCATGTCACTACCAGTTTGTACACGTTTACAAACAAAAGAAATTACACACGTTACTGTGCATAAGGCTTTGTTTCCCATGGTCTGTAGAGTTTAGGTGGTATGAAGGCTATAAAAATCCTTCCGATGTAACTTTTTCTCTAAGGCTCTTTTTCTTTTCTCCAGTGGATGAAAATGCATAATACATTAAGATGTAATAATTGATATTACTAATGTATTACTAGTATAATATATTAAAAAGAAACTAATAATAAGCATAATTTGATGAGTTCAACAATAGGCAGTATACAGTGTCTGACTACACTAACGCAGGGACTTGCGGGGGCAACTTCTCTGCGCCCCGCACCAATGCGACGTGAGTGCCAAATGAAATAGCATTTACTTTAATGCCCTTTTTTGGTTATAAATTTAAATATAGAAGTGTAGAAATCAGGGACCCTGTAGAAATGCTTACCCCAGGATCCAGTTAGATAAAGTCGAGCTCTGACGATAAGAGTTTAAAGTCAATAGTTCAAGTTCTACCCAACGTTTTTTGTTTTATTATTATTATATATTATTATTTACAATTTTTTTAAAACAAATCATTTAACTGGGTGAGTAAAAGGAATCCTACGATATAATAAATATGTATTCCAAGGCCAACAGAGCGCACAACAATGCTTTCCGTACAAGGTTAAATGGGTGGATAAGGCTGAAAAAAAAAGGCAAATAGGAGGAGTCATGCTAAAAGAATACAAAAATCCAGGCGCAACGGCGACGATGTTAACAAAAAAATAACTGCAAGAAAAGCAAATAATCCGGTGCTAGCGTGAATGAAGGTAAAGGTTTCAGGTAAGATAACACAGGATGCACATACTTGAATTCGGATTCACTTCTTGCTGCTAAGACAGTCCTATTCGAAATAAGAAAAAAAAATTTTTTTTTTAATTGTTAATTTTCAAGTACAAGAAGGGAAGGTACAGTGAAAGCGAGAGAAACGTGAGAATTTACTAAAAACAATAACGCCCACGTCGTTAAATCTGATGAAAGTGTGGGCGAATTTAAAGAGGCAATTAGGGAGTAAATTTGTAAAAGAAATGTGAAAAAGAAAACAATGAAGTATTTTGCATTATTTAAATAGCATATTAACATATGAAATAAATTGCTACAATGTATCTTCGAATCATCGCGAAGAGAACAGGAAGGTACTTCCCTAAGGAAAAGTTGAAGGTTACCAGCCGAATCAAACTCTTTTTAGTTCCCCATCATACTATCAAAGCTTCCTAGATCTACTAGCCTAGATCTAGGAAGCTTTGATACTATAGGTATGGGGAACTTAGGTAATCATGAAAATTTTCGACCTCGGTTTTTTGGCGTTTTTACACGTTTTCAGGTGTGAGGAATCCGAAAATGACAAAATTTGTATTGTGTCTGTCTGTAAGGTGTCTGTTAGTCCGTTTTAGTGTGTTAGTCCGTTAGTTTGTTAGTCTGTTTACACGATATCTCACGAACAAATGATCGCAGGGAGGTCAGATCAGTTTTAAAACATTACTTTCGATACTGGCAAGAACCCTATTCATTTGCAACATTCGAATTAAAAAACTTCGTAAGTTTATTAGAAATTTACGATTTTCTTAACATGGGAGAATAGGACAAAAATTCACTTAAACGTGCATTAAATGGAAACTTTTTACTGTAAAAATGTCAGACCTATTTTAAAATATCAGTTTTGATGCCGGAATGAACATCAGTAACTATAAATATGCTACTTTGAAAATTTCTCAAATTATTGGAAATTTACGAATTTCTTAACATGACAGTATAGGACAAAATTTCACATAAACGTCAATTTTGAGAGATATTTTCATCGTAAAGATGTCAGACTACTTTTGAAATATTATTTAGGACACTGGCATGGATATTAATGACTATGAATTTTCCAATATAAAAATTTCGTAAGTTATTGGAAATTTACGAATTTCTTAACATGGCAGAATAGAGCAAAATTTCACATAAACGTCAATTTTGAGGGATAATTTCATCGTAAAGGTGTCAAACCACTTTCGAAATATTATTTAGGATACTATCATGAATATCATAGACTATAATTTTTCCAATTTAAAAAATTCGTAAGTTATTTGGAATTTACGATTTACTAAACATGTCAGAATAAGGCAAAATTGAGCATAAACTTCCATTTTGAGGATCATAAATACATTAGACAACTTCAAAATTACATTATATTTGTTTGAACATGATTGAATACAAATATTCTAATAGGAAAATTTCGTAAATTATTCGTAATTTACGATTTTATCAACATAGCGAAATTGTAAATTTTTCACATACTTGCCAACCAATTTTAATAAAAAAAGGGAAGATTTTTGTTGAAAACCCAGAAGATTTCATAAAAAAAAAAAAGATTTTTTTTTCTCTTTGACGTATTAAACAATACAGTTTTACAATTTTAATATTTAGAAGCAATCTATAACAACATTTTACTATAGATTGATTATACTAAATTAAATATATAAAAGTTTTAAATGAAGTTATTCCTCTTCAATATATAAATATCTACAAAACAGAAGCTGTAAGAAATTTATTTAACAATAGACAAAAAAACTTAGTTAAGTTAAAGTATAACTAATTTTTTAAATAAATATAGAATATGATTTTTGTGTATCTACATTAATCATACATATAAGAAATAGTAGCAGTAGCTAATTATCAGGTAGGAAAAATTTTTCTGAAAAAATTATTCTTCATTTTTTTCATATGTTTACACATTTGGTATAAACATGACATACAAATATTTAATTTAATTGAGGAAAAATAAACAGATTCATTAAATTCAACAATAAAGATCTAAAAATAATTACATATGTGAGAAATATTGAACATTTCCACTGCTTTATTGTTTCTAGAATTGATCACAAACCGGGGAAAGGATGGAGGCAGGGGGGAATACAAAAATAATTACAGAGTAAGAAATATTTAAACTCTTTCAACTCTACTTCTAGAATCTAATGTAATAACTTATTAATATTATCATTTATGTTGCAGATGGATAAAGATTCGGAAAGAAAAGACTTCTGCAGAACATTTGATTACTGATCACTAATTGTAGATAAATAAAGGGAGGGGGGAGGGCAAAAAATAATTACATCAGCAAGAAATATTTAACAATTCTATTTCTTTAAATGTTCTAGAATCTCATAAAGCAAGTTTGAAATGAATATTGACATTTATGTTACGGATGGAAAAAGATTGGGAATCAGGAGTTTTCGTAGAACACTTGGGTTTCTTTTTAAAATGAACGATATTCGCGATTTTTTTTAAAAACGGAAGATTTCATCATCTGTCCGGAAGACCGGAAGATACGTTTAAAAACCGGAAGTCTTCCGGGAAAACCGGAAAAGTTGGCAAGTATGTTTTCATATAAATATGAATTTTGAGGATTATTGCATTGGAAATAGTAGCATGAAAACTAAACAACGGAATTGACCCTGATAAAATAAATTAATAGATTAGAATAAGATAAATATATCGAAGCGAACGGCGGATAGCCTATTAGGCGGCGATTTCAATCTGTCACTGTATAAAGCTTTGGTCAAATTCATTTCTTTTAACATGAATATAATATGTCTCGCACTAGAAATTTGTGAGAACATAAATATGATGGGGAACTGAGCAGAGTCCACCTATGCCAACTAGTTTGATTAGTTATTACTTATCTGTAGGATTCGAAGTAATTAATACACAACACGAGTGCCTCTGCAGAGGTTCCGTTCTCAAAGCTGGTAAACGGGAAGTGCATAGTTTCGAACCCAAGACATCCAGGTTCGGACTTCGGAGCACTACCCTACAGCCATTTTTGGAACTTTAAAGCTAATTAGATCGGAACCTACCCCAGAATCCTCGGACATAAGGAAGAAAACGGAAAGATACTTCCCTAAAAAAGGTTGAAAGCTGCGAACCAAATGAAAACTTTCTTTTGATTATAAATACTACTTCTCTGTACGAAACTATATATAACACAAACGCCCAAAAAATTCTGCTCTCAAAGCTGGTAAATAGAAAATGCCGTGTTCGAAGATAAGTCATCCTTGTCGGCTTAGCTATTCGATGTTTTCCGCAGTTTTCCCCAAATCTCGAGTGAATAGAGCTATTAACCATAAGGAAGACTCCATATCCTCACGGAGGGCGTATCATCCAGATCTAGATTCCTAGAATAGGCAATCGACTTTAAACCGCACACCATAACACAAGCATATGATACTAACATATTATTAATCTCATATTTTGCTAAAAAAATAGGCAATATACATTTATAATAAGTACAAAACTTTGAATAACCACCATAAAATCAAAGAACTCGCTAAGTTCAAAACTAACTAAGCTCTAAGTTAGCTAACTTAAAAGTTTTGTACTTATTATTACTTTTAAACGCTGTTCTGTGGTGCTTTTTTATTGTTTTTAGTATACATTTATATTAACTGCCTTTTATTAGCATGTATGTAAAAATGTATTCAGATTTTCGATCTGTAGTTAAAACGCAGTGACTTTTTAAGATATAAAATTGTTACATGTATCTTGATAATATATACGCATACATCAATGAATTATTATTTTAAGTCGGTTAAAAAAAAAAAAAAAAGTTTCTATAATCAATGCGTAGCAGCACATAATTGTCAGACACTTTTCCCTTACTTTTATTGAATTTGAAAATGGAAGCAGTGATGCCAGATGGTCGAAAATTATTTCCCCAAACAGGTCTTCAAATTTCCACCAAATACGGGATTTTTTTCGAAAAAATCCCCAACTTGATTTCTACTAAAAAGGGAAAATAAAAATTTTTTCAAAATAAAAGCAGATTTTTTCTATGATTTTTGCTCAGATTTTTTTTTCCCAAATGAAAGCTATTAAAAAAAAAAAAAAAAAAAAAAAAAAATCCCCAAATAACAATAAAGCTATTGAAAGTTTCTAGTCGTAGGGATAAATCATTACGTTGCCAACATTGACAGAAAGTTGAACTCCCCAGATTTGTCCCCAAAAACTTTAGAATTCCCCAAAAAAGTCCCCACAAACATTTGGTCCCCAAAATTGTCCCCAGAAGCCTCAAAAATCCTCAAAATGGGGACAAAATCCCCAATCTGGCATCGCTGAATGGAAGAGTAGGAGGAAAAGTTACCAAAGTAAGCAGTGGCAACAAACCACAATGGAAATCAAACAGGAACGTGCCGGCACATAAATGTTAATAAAAAACCTGACTCACCGAAAAGCATTTGTGTTATGTCACAACTGTTCCAATGCAATCTACGATACAACAAACACACACATCGCACATCAATCGCCCACATACACTTCAGTTATTTATCGCTTCGGAGGTGTTTTGTGATGCATATATAAAAAATAAAATAATTTGCAGATTTTTTTTTTCTTTCTTTTTTTTTTTTTCTCTCTTATGTTAAAAAACAACATATAAAAAAGCAAAACTGATATATGATAGTCAACAGCTATTCAGAGCTTCTCGCCCCCATCTTTCTAAGATCAATGGATGGGGGGGGGGGGGAGTTCTGGAGTGACTCAACTCTAATTTCCGAACAATACTTTATAAATACAGCCGTAAATTACTTAAAGTAAGAGATGTTGTTAAATAAACAAAAGAGGATGTTATAATAGGGTGTTTGATTATATTTTTGTATATAGTACGTAGTTTATATTAACGCTATTGCCTTTCATATAATTTCAGCCCACAGATCATAATGATCAAGAATTTTCTGTTGTATCCCCGTAAAAAATTCATATATATCATTCGTATATTCATCAAAATTCATATAGTTCGTGCAACATGGACCTGTAATATGCATATAAATTTTCAACTCAATCAGATAGAGCATTTTAGATGCTATCGCACTTTAAAAATTTTGAGCCCATAAGCCATAATGATAAATGATTTTTCGCTGTGCCCCTGTAAACTAGTATGTTGCGGCCACCATAAGACTTTCTTCTATATTTTCCTAACATATTAAATCAGTAACAATAAAAAAAAAAAAAAAAAAAAAAAAAAAAACGATTTTTTTTTTCTAAGTTTTTTTTTTTTTTTTTAAAGTAATACATATTTAATCAGTAACAATAAAAAAAAAATGTTAAAAGTAAAAAAAATCGATAACTTTGTTTTAAATTATCACAGATTTATAGTTCAACCATTCGTTTTAAAGGTATTGACGAGATCTTTCGAAAGATACCCATCTTCAAAATCCCCCCCCCCTCCCATGCACAGAAATTTTTTTCTAGTTAACTATTACTATTATCAATAACTCATATTAATTTTACAATCACAAGTTAAAAATAACTCATTATGTACATTTATACGAAATTTTGTCCTATACTGCCATGTTAAAAATTTAGAAAATATGAGATCACAGCGCTACCTGTTGAGCGATCGATCCCCAAATGTAATCAGCACCAGTTTATGTCAGGGAACAACTAAATACCAAGTTTGGTTAAATTTCGTTAAAAAAAAAAGAGATTTTTTTTTTCTGTTTTTTTTTTTTTTTTTTTTTTTTCGTTAAAAGTAAAAAAATCGATAACTTTGTTTTAAATTATCACAGATTTATAGTTCATTCGTTTTAAAGGTAGTGCCGAGACCTTTCGAAAGATACCCATCTCGAAACTTTACACCCCAGGAGGGGGGGGGGGAACCGATGCCCCCACATGAACAAAATTTTTTTCCTAGTTAACTACTACTATTATCAATAATTCATATTAATTTTGCAATCATTAGTTTGAAATAACTCTCATTATGCCCATTTATACGAATTTTGTCCTATATTGCCATGTTAAAAGTTTGCATAAAATGCGATCACAGCGCCACCTGTTGAACAATTGATCCCCAAATCTAATCAGCACCAGTTTATGTCAGGGTGCAACTAAATACCAAGATTGGTTAAATTTCATTCATTGGTTCGTGAGAAACAGAGTCCACAAAAAAGTGATACAGACAGACAGACATTTTCTAAAAACTATTAATTCGTGTTCTGGACATCCCAAAACGTGTAAATCCATCAAAAAACGGAGGTCGAAAATTTTCACGAATCCAATACTTTCTCTATATTACATATAGAAGAAAGTAATAAAACTATGAGTGCTAGATTTTCTAACATTCATACACAGTTTTTGTGCTGGTGACCAATAACAAGAATATAAATTTTCATTCTCCGATTCAAATTCATGACCATAAAATTACCACAGTGATAAAAATTCAAGGACGGGGGGGGGCGGGTGTCCCGAGAAAACAGTGGGTGACTTGGCAAAATGGTAGTCATATTTGGATTCAGGAGGTCATTTTACATAAGAATCAGCAAAAATGGTATCAGGGGTCGAAATTTATGTTATTTTATTTTATTTATTTATTTATTTTATTTATTTTATTTTATTTTTATTTTATTTATTTTATTTTATATTTATTTTTTATTTTATTTATTTATTTATTTATTTATTTATTTATTTATTGTTTTTTTTTTTTTTTTTTTTTTTTCAGAGCAGTGTATTTTGAAGTACAAACTACAAAAACTGTCAAGATATTAAATTGCAAAATATTTTATACACAAAAATAAAAATGGTTTTTCTATAAAGCCATGCACGATAACGATTTAATTAAATCAATCAGAACAATAAGCAACAGTAACTTGATCCACTATGGTTATTAATTCCTCAACAATATTTTGGAAATATTAACTGCAAAAACAATCACGATATTAAATTCTAAAATATTTATAAACAAAAATTAAAAATAATTTTAAAATGAACCGACTCTTAAATATAAAACCCGATCACGATTTAGTTAAATCAACCTGCGCATAGAGAACTTCACAATTTGATCAACTATTTTTAGTGAAAAAACTATCCTAATTCCCTCTCCCTCCGCACTGCATAGGGCGTTTTCTTTACCAAGGAAAAATTTATCTAACATAAGTCAAAGAAAAATTTATCTAACATGATATTGAGAAATTTCAGTTATCATTAAAAATTAAAACTAGTTGGCATAGGTGGATTCTGCTCAGTTCCCCATCATATGTATGTTCTCATAAATTTCTTGTGCAGAACATATTATATTCATGTTAAAAGAAATGAATTTGATCAAACGTTTGTCACAGTGACAGAACGATATCTTCGCTTAATAGGCTACCTCCATTCAGTTCGATATATTTATTTTATTCTAATCTATTAATTAATTTTATTGGGATCAATTTCGTAGTTTATTTTCATGCTACTATTTCCAATGCAACAATCCCAAAAATGCATATTTATATGAAGCATCGCCCTGTTTTGCTATGTTGATAAAATCTTAAATTTCGAATAACTTACGAAATTTTCCTATTAGAAAATTTGTAGTCAATCATGTTCATACAAGTATCATAAATGTTATTTTAAAATTGTCTGATATATTTATGATCCTCAAAATGGACGTTTATGATCGATTTTGCCTTATTCTGCCATTTTAAGTAAATCGTAAATTCCAAATAACTTACGAATTTTTTAAATTGGAAAATTCATACTCTATGGTATTCATGTCAGTATCCTAAAAATGATATTTCAAAAGTGGTCTGACATCTTTATGATTAAATTATCCCTCAAGATTGACGTCTGTGTAAAATTTTGCCCTATTCTGTTATGATAAGAAATTCGTAAAATTCATAGTGAATGATATTCATGCCAGTATCCTAAATAATATTTCAAAAGTAGTCTGACATCTTTACCATGAAAATATCCCTCAAAATTGACGTTTATGTAAAATTTTGTCCTATTCTGCCATGTTAAGAAATTCATAAATATCCAATAACTTGCGAAATTTTTAAAGTAGCATGTTTATAGCAACTGAAACTGATGTTCATTCCGGCATCAAAACTGATACTTTAAAACTGGTCTGACATTTTTACAGCAAAAATTTTTCATTTAATGCAAGTTTAAGTGAAATTTTGCCCTATTTTCCCATGTTAAGAAAATCGTAAATTTCAAATAACTTACGAAGTTTTTTAATTCGAATGTTACAAATAAATAGGGTTCTTGCCAGTGTCGAAAGTAATATTTAAAAACTGGTCTGACCTCTCTACGATCATTTGTTCGTGAGATATCGTGTAAACAGACTAACAAACTACCGGACTAACACACTAACGGACTAACACACTAACAGACACCCTACAGAGAGACACAATACAAATTTTGTCATTTTCGGATTCCTCATACCTCAAAACGTATAAAAAAGTCAAAAAACCGAGGTCGAAATTTTTCACGATTACCTAAGTTCCCCATACCTATAGTATGATGGGGAACTAAAAAGTAAAAAAACCGAGGTCGAAAATTTTCACGATTACCTAAGTTCCCCATACCTATAGTATGATGGGGAACTAAAAGTATTACAGCGACTGTTTACATTTCAACAATATTTTCCACAGACGTTTACTACAAAAATTATCGTGGCATTTAATTCCAAAATAGTTTATAAATAGAAGAAATTTCAACTATTAATCGAGAATAATAATAAGGATTGTTTCCGTTTTCAACGATGTCTCCAAGATATAATATTTCATAAATAAATAAAAAATAAATAACTCATTAATAAGCAAACTCTTAAAACTCCCGTTTTAAGGGGTTACATGTGTTTTGAAGGCTAAAAATAAGTATATTATCTCTCTATCTCTATCTCTCGACCTCCTGCCCCCCCTCCCTTCTTTTTAAATATAATAAAATATTTTTTTTGTGTGCAATTATTCTTAACGTATAAGAAAGCAGCATTTAAGGGGTTAGGGGTAGTCAGAGACACGAAAAAATGATAATTTTCAGTAATTTTTTTTCGCTATTAAATCATTTTATTTTACAAAAGTAATAATATGGCATTATTATACAATGTTTTGACTTGAAGTCACGAAAATTTGAAAAAAAAATATTTATAATTTCCAAAGTTATAGCTGTTTCTGTTGACCCAGTCCAAAAAAAAGGTCCTTGCGGTGACAATGATAAGTCCTTGGAGATTCATCTAAAATCAATCGGATAAGAAAAATTTGTTTTATAAATAGATAATCCTGGGCCTGATCGAAGCTTTTTTTTTTTTTTTTCAAAAATTAAAAAAATGGCGGACTCAGGAAATTTTTTTCTAAATTTTTGGGAAAAAGTCAACAGTTAATTGGTCTTAAAAAATCGAAATTTTTGAAAAAAAAAAAAAAAAAATCCTTCGATCAGGCCCGAGTTTATTATGTATTCTAAAAGCTGTATAAATTTCATTAAAATCTACTGAGCGGTTTTCAAGTTACAGTTGTCACCAGTTCAAAAAACATAGTTTTGAGAAAAACGCATTTAAAGTTTCGCACTAGATTTACGTACAGAAATACGAATTATTTAATCACTTACACTGAGTCATCTATTCCTGGGCCATATAATAGTTCTTCAGCCAGTGGAAGTTTCCAAAACATCAATTTGCCGTTGCCTACGAAGCATTCTGCCTTCCCGAGTGTTGTCGTTGGCGCGCTGATCTGCCACTTTCACACGTGCAGCATCCTTTTTTTTTGCATACTGATGGGAATTAGACCCACAACTTCAATCAACTTCAAATTTTCAGAGAATATTTATAAGATATTACACTTTAAGAAAATGCAAAAAAAAAAAAAAAAATTGATTTTTTGAAAATCCTGACTACCCCTAACCCCTTAAACAATATTTTATAAAATTTTCAATAAAAAATTTGGAAATTCAGTCGGTGCTGGGCCCTGGTTTCCGGAGACCCTTCAAAAAAAGCGGTGGGCATAACTTCTCAATTTCATTTATTATCTATATAATATTTCTCTAACGTAGACCAATTTAAATTAATTTTTGTTCAAACGATACGATAGTGGTGAAATTAATAAAATACGCGAGGATAAAAAAATATTTTAAAATGAACAATATTTAAGCACGCGGACTCGGCTCCATGATCTAATAAGAAAACATAACGACATTATTTTATGGGAAATGTATTTTTAAAAGTTATTTCTTCAGAATCTTTGCAAGCGTCATTTTAAACCTAGCAATATTTTAACCCATATTTCACCATCGTCCTAAAAATAGGACACCATGCATAAGTGGTATTTATATAAATTCTTTTGAATGTTTTAATTCAAATTAAAAGCGATATATTACTTAAATGTTCAATAAATACATATGTGTCTTTATCGTTAGTTTAAATTAACGTTTAATATATATTTTTTTAATTTTTAAAATGACGATTCTTGAAGATTTATTCATTACATTTTCAACACATTATTACTTAAAAAGGTTTTACATTCAAGAATAACAGACAAATAAATTTATTGAGGTAATACTCTACACTTTTGTACTGGTAAAGCAATTCTATAAAAATATATAGAGAGATGGTCTGTTTTCCTTATATTTCCGACTGTCCCAAACCATTGTGCCATTTTTTAGGACAGCCTGTACCGATTAAGCTAATGAAAGGTTGGTAAGTTTTTTTGATTTTGTGTGTGTACATAGGATTAAAGAAACAGATATTTAAGATTTTATAAAGAAAAAAAATATTTTTTCAATGCTTGGTACGATATGGGTTAAAGATATAAACAGAATATGAATTATTATCATAAAAAGTATCATCAAAATAGGATTATTATTATTATTTTATTTTTTTAAACAAAAAATTACGCCAAAATAAATAAAATGTCATTGCATTCTTGGCGCTTAAAATTTAAAAGGCATCACGGGGGTCCTTTACTAAAACCGAACTGCCTGGGAAGTATGAAAACTGAGTCATCAACCATAAAATTTATTTTGAAACTTTTCTTTGAATAATTCTGGTTTCACTATTGCACAATATTTATTTGGATCTAATAATAATTTGGCTTCTGGTAAATTAAAAATTTTAATTAGGTGGTGAAATTGGTATAATATTTATAAGTTTCAAATTTTAAAGGTAAATAAGAAAAGGAATAAAATGCGAAAAATTCGCACGGGTTTGCTAGTGTTAAATAATAATAAAGCATACTTGCCAACCATCTCATTATGAACCGTACAATTTTTAGTACCCGCCTTTTTTTTCACACCAATAATTTTTTAGATTAATTTTAGTCTTATTTAATCGTAACAACATTTGGAGAGAATTACTCTAAAAATATAGTGGTGTGAGAAAAAAGGGCGTTTTTTCAGGGGGTGTTAACAATTGTATGGTTATTAATGAGATGGTTGGCAAGTATGATAAAGAAAGAAAATGTGCTTTTTAAGCCTTCGAAATTCATATAACCCCTTAATAGAATATATTAACAGAATCAGAGCTTAACAATTTATCAATTATTTTCAGTCAAATAGCTATCCATCTTAATTTCCTCTACCTCTACACTGCTTTACGTGTTTTCTTTCTTTCTTTCTTTTCTTTTTTTTTTTTTTTTTTTTTTTTTTTTAACTAATCAAAGAAAAAATAACCTAACAAAGAATTTTCTGTTATTAAGTGAAAATTATTAAATCAGTTGCTCCTTCTTTAGTAATATTTTTCAACAATTTACTTTAAAATTATCATGGCATTAAATTCTGAAATATTTTATAAACATATATTAAAAATAACTTTAAAAATGAACTAGTTCCTAATTGCAACACGATCACGATTTAATTAAATCAATCAGCGCAACCAGCACTTCACAACTTAATCAACTATTTTTAGTCAAAAAGCGACCCTAATTCTCGCTCCCTCCGCCCTGCCTTGCGTGTTCTGTCGCTAGTCTTAAAAGAAAAAGTTAAGGCATCTATATATAACTAATAGTGAACATAAAAGGTTATCTTACGTGACTTGAGTATAATGTGTTAAGAGCTGACACCAATAACGTCTTTTCTTCAATGACACGGTCATGCCTTTTTTTTTTTTTTTTTTTTTTTCTGTTTGAAGGGCAGGTTTTAAATCAATTACCGAACACAGAAAAACAATAAAGGAAATAATCTTTGTTTCAAACTGGACTGTCTTTTGAACTTGACATTAGGATACAAAGGTATTGTCACAAGAACGGTATTGTTATATTAAAAAAAAAGAAGAAGAATGACACGGAAGATTAAAGAGAAACGAAATATAAAAGAAGCCGACATTTTTCTGTTACATTTTCGAAGGCAATTGCTTCTTACACAGCAATTTCTTTAACAATTTCATTTGCAATCAATCGAATTCTAATTTCTGTTTCGATTAATCTTGTATTATTTTTACATCCATTACCTGACTACCGTAGGTACTGAAAGTATTTTGTATTCGATCAAAATTTCGATATTGACTTTTCACCTTATTGCATGTTTTAAGATCTCACGAATAAAAGTTGTTTTATACAGCTGGTCAGTATGTCTGTATATATATGGGGAATCGTATGACTATCATATCTCTAAAACTAACAAAGATAGAACGACGACACTGTAGAATTAAGAGAGGTCTAGTGCACAGATGAATTTTCAACTTCTGTTGAAAATTGGAAAACCATAAGTGAGACCATAGGTTCATATATCAAAAACGGCTTTAATGATTTTCTTCAAAGTTGCTGTACAAATGCCCCATTAGATGCCTTTTCGTATATATTAGTTGGTTAGTTCAGGAAAACTGATACACGTCCAATATAAATAGATATATTTTAGATCGCTAAGTGCGTTCCTTTAAAAATGGCTCAACGAATTTTCTTCAAAATCGCCTAAATAACTACCTTTTAGATATCCTTTCATGTGTAATTGTTAGTTTCCGGTGAACAGCCGAGTTTGCCAAATTTTAGTGAGAATCCAAAGGTGCCGAAAATCGGTATCTCAAAAATAGCTCTAACGGTTTTCTTCAAAATAGCTACATAAACTCCTTGTTAGGATGTATTACTTGGCTACTACAGGAAAATAACAAGTGTCCTGATTAAGTAGATCAGTTATAGATCTCAACTAGTATGTTGTGGCCAACACATAACTTTCTTCTATATTTTCCTATACAAATTCACTCAGTAAAAATAATTTATTAAAATTATTATTTAAAAAATATTATCTTCCATGATAATGCAGACGATTTCCATATTAAAGAAGTAGTATAACACTAAATATCCAAAAAAAAAAAAGTCCATTTTATTCTCAATATTCCCCACATGCACAAATTTTTTTTACTAGTTAACTACTACTATTATCAATTATTCATATTAATTTTACAATCACAAGTTAAAAATAACTCTCATTATGTACAAATACGAACATATACGAAATTTTGTCCTATACTGCCATGTTAAAATTTTTGAAAAAATGCGATCACAGCGCCACCTGTTGAGCGATTGATCCCCAAATCTAATCAGAACCAGTTTATGTCAGGGTCCAACTAAATTCCAAGTGTGGTTTAATTCCGTTCATTGGTTCGTGAGATACAGCGTCCACAAAATTCGTGATACACACACACAGACTGACATTTTCTAAAAACTATCAAATCGTGTTCAGGACATCCCAAAATGTGTAAATCCGTCGAAAACCGGACTTCGAAAATTTTCACGAATCCAATACTTTCTCTATATTACATATAGAAGAAAGTAAAAATGGGTGCTTAAAAAAACGGCTGTGACACTTTTTTTTTTTTTTACTCGCTATTTAAACTCTCTTTCTTCTTGATGTATGCATCATTTTGCTCATACAAGAAAATTGTTAGGTGTCTAATTTGTTAAATCAATTTTATATCTTTGGGGCACACTAGTTTCGAAAAGATGATAAGCGCAGTAGTAGTTAATGGAAACCGTGTGGTTGCTACACACTAAAGTTTTTTAGTTCCCATCATACTATAGATATGGGAATTTAAATATTCGTGGAATTTTTAGAAGTCGGTTTTTGATGTTGCTACATGTTTTGAGGTTTGAAAAATCAATAAATTACAAAATAAATGTAATTTCTGGGTGTGATCTGTAAGGTTTTCAGTTAGTTAGTTCGCTAATCTGTGTACACATTACCTCATACAAAAATAACGGTAAAGACACCGGACCAAACTATAAATATTGCTTATGATGCTGGCAAAATCCTTACTGTTTATAACATTCTAATCTGAAAACTTTTAAAATTGTACAAGATTTACGATTTTTAACATCAGATTATTTTTATTGTAAACATGTAGGACCAATTTTAAAATATCGTTTAACATACTGCCATGGACATTATTGATTAGGAACATTCTATTTTAAAAGTTTCTTCATTTATTCTTAAAACATAAAAGATTTTCATGACATGGCTGAAAAGCCTTATAAGAGAAATTTATGAGAACAAATATATGATGGGGAACTGAGCAGAGAGTTACCTAGGCCAGCAAGTGTAGTACTATTTCCCCAATTTCATGTTTTTTATCACACAAAAAGTTATTTCCAACAGAGAAAAGCAAAAAAGAAAAAAAAAAAAAAGTTCCATTTCACTGATCGAAAATTTGGCAACATTTTTAAATCGTACAATTCGTATTATTAAAAAAAAAAAAAAAACTTATACTTTACCAAATACTTTCTTAAAGCTTATTTAAATGTTGTCCAGGAAACTTTCCGTGGTCAGTTTCTTTGAATTCAAAAAGCAACAGCATTCTTCGGCACATCTAATATTTTATTTATTTTTTTAAATATATTAAAAAAATTACCAATTTAAAGTGAAGCTTAATTATCTTGTTTTATTTTTTATTTCATTTTGTACGCGCGCTTTTTATTACCTAATTCAAAATTATAAAAAAAAAAAAAAAAAAAAAAAACTCTTTCGATATCGTTTGTTTTGAAACTGATTATTATTAATTTTCTTTTCTTTTCCTTTCAAAGAAAAAAAAAAAAAAAGAAGAAGAAGAAACACTAAAGCGACCTTTCCTCCCCCCCCCCCAAAAAAAAAAAAATAGTTGATTGCATTCATAAAAAATTTACGGTATGAAGTCTCCGTTGAAAATAACGGAGACTTTGTACTTATGTAACATAACTATACTAGAGTCCTGCGCGGGTCGAGTAAACTTGACCCGTACCCAACCCGCAGGAAGAATTTCGACCCGCGACCCGCAAAAAAATATTATTCAATTTACATTATATAAGAAACCGAATTAAAATTTTATTTCACGAAATACAGTTATATTACTGAATAAATGTTTCAGAGAACTAATTATTATATAAATATTACAAGTATATAATTATATTAAAACTAGTGTATAATTAAAATTACATTAAAAATAACTTGTCTAAATATAAATAAAACTTCAGTGTATAATATAAAAAAAAATTCTTGTATATTACACTTAGTTTTAAAAATTGCACTGTTTTAAATATTCACATTATATTGGGGGGGGGGGGAAGGGAAATGAGGAAACAAATATCAGGGCTGATTGTGAACCTACTTTAAAAATCCTGAAATTACCTGAAAAGAAAAATAGATAGAAAAGAATAGACACGAAATGAAAAATAGAAAATCTTTTTATGACTGCAACCAATAAAACACATGTAAAATTGCTGAAAAATCTAAAAAAATACTAGATAAATACAAAAGATATACCTAAATTTCTATTATACAACAATTTTCTCTTAACAGTCACTCAAAAAATTCCTGAAATCAGGAAAAAGTCCTATACACAATCACCCCTGAAATATACGTTGCAAGGCAAATAATTTTCTCATTTAACGTTTTAAACGTTAAGTATTAATATTTAGGCATTTCTTCTTTACAAATTAAACTCATATTGTTTTAAACTGCTCTGAAGGAAGAGAATGTCACCCAGTCTCTGCATTCAAAAGATTATATTCATAAAAAAGCAACACACACACACACATATATATATATATATATATATATATATATTTTTTTTTTTTTTTTTTTTTTCCCCCGAAGAAAAATATTTTATGGGTAGACCCGCAGATCAAAAATTAATGCTAACTCGACCTGCACCCGACCCGATGCAGGACTCTAAACTATACAAACACAAACAAATTCACTAAGATTAAAAATATTTAAAACATCCACCACAAAATACTGCATGGCTTAGAGGCATTATAATTTACATCTCCAACAATAACACGTTTACGGTATGTTCACAGAAAACGAACAAATAGAAAACACAGTTTGAGAAGTGCCAACTTCGCCCATTACACCATTTCCAATGACATGATTATGTCACTGTTATTTCCCGATCACGAAGCAGCTCTTAAACAACAATAAGGTCGACGCCTGTCCTTAATTGGGCTCACCAAAATTTTCGATGCAATTTGAGACATAACATTGTCTTTAGAGCGGTATTGTTGAAGGCAACAAAGAACTGAAACAGATACCTTTAAATAATGGGCAGCGATATAACATTTCGTTGATCAATTGTACCCGGAAGGAAACAAAATACGATTTTAAAAGGATTTTTCCGATGCCCACATTAATGTATAGGAATATTATATTACACAAATATATATATATATATATATTTCACGATGAAACTTTTAGAACCACCAGAATGAGTGAGAATTCAGAAAATGAAGACTACACTGAGAAAGAAAAATGCTTTCATCTACAACGAATAAAATGTCATTTTTGAATTCTTAAACTAGAAAAAGATTTCCGAGTTATGTGTCGTAAACAAACAAACTGAATAGACGAAATGATCGAGAATTTCTAACCTATACTTTTCTAGACGGTGAAACAATATTATGAATATTATGAATTTTTTGCAGCCATAAAATTTCTGAAATTTCACGGCAGAATCGCCCCCCCTAACCCCCCCTCCCCCCCCCCCCCGACTACATCTTTTAACCCGTAAAATGAGTTTTAAAACAATAACAACACTATTCCAGCAAAGCATTTCGATAACTCGAAGCCGATACTAACATTTAACTATATTTTACGCATCGGATAACTGACCAATTAATATATTACTCGAATTCCAATAACGGAAATTAAAATAGCACGTGAGAAGCAAACATCAGGGATGAGATTAGCAAAAAGACAAAAAAGCTGAAACTATACACAAAGGCGAAACGTTAAATCGAAATGCTAGAATTTTGATGACAAATTCTGTTATATTAAAGTAATAAATGTGTTTTTTATTTCAATCTATTAAAAAAGGACAAATGATTATGCTTTTAGCATTCAATCAAGTTTTATTTGATTAGTTGATGTAACAAATGCACATCAGAAACACAAAAAAGCTGAGAAAACTAAAAAAAAAAAAAAAAAAAAGCTGAAAAATCTCATCCCTGAAACATAAGGACTTAAGACCGACGAAAAACTCAAAAATTTAATTTTCAACTGAAACTGTAGTGAATGTTTCACTTTCCGCTTCCGCTCTTATAAACCTATAAAACGATTTTTACAACACTAACAATGTCACTCCAGTAAAACAATTCAACAATTGGAAGCGATTCCTAATATCTTACCATATATTTGCTGTTAAATAAACACTCAATTAGTATCATTACTCGAATTTTAATAACGGAAATTAGAAAGTCCCGTGAGAAGCAAATACTATAACCTAAAACCGATAAAAAACGTAAAAGTTTGATTTTCAATTTTAATTATAGTACGTTACTATTGCGCCTGTTAACCTGTAAAACCACTTTTACAACGATAACAATCACATTGCAGTAAAACAATTCAACAATTGGAAACGATTCCTAATATTTAGCCACATATTTTCTATTAAATAAACACTTAATTAATATCATTACTCGAATTTTAATAACGGAAATTAGAATGTCACGTGAGGAGCGAATATAATAACCTAAAACCGATGAAAAACGCAAAATTTTCATTTTCAATTTTAATTATATTACGTTACTATTGCGCCTGTTAACCTGTAAAACCACTTTTACAACAATAACAGTGCCACTGCAGTAAAACAATTCAACAATTGGAAACGATTCCTAATAGCTAACCATATATTTCCTATTGAATAAACACTTAATTATTATCATTACTCGAATTTTAATAACGGAAGTTAAAATGTCACGTGAGAAGCAAATATAATAACCTAAAACCGATGAAAAACGCAAAATTTTGATTTTCAATGTTAATTATAGTACGTTACTTTTGCATCTGTTAACCTGTAAAACTACTTTTGCGACAACAACAATGTCATTGCAATAAAACAATTCAACAATTGAAAGCTATTCCTAATATCTAACCATATAGTATTTGCTATTAAATAAACAATTAATATCATTGCTCGAATTTTAATAATGGAAATTAGAATGTCACGTGAGAAGCAAATATAATAACCTAAAACTGATGAAAAACGTAAAAGTTTGATTTTCAATTTTAATTATAGTACGTTACTATTGCGCCTGTTAACCTGTAAAACTACTTTTACAATAATAACAATCACGTTGCAGTAAAATAATTCAACAACTGGAAACGATTCCTAGTATTTAATAATCATATATTACCTATTAAATAAACAATTAAGGGGGTCTGGGACACCAAATTTTTTTTTTATTATTTATTGATTAAATTGCTGTAATTATTTTTTCTGAAATTGAAGCTTTTTTGACGATGAAGTTGAGCAAGAAAGAACGTTAAAAAAAAATTTAATAAAAATTTAAAATTTTTGATAAATTTAAAATTTGTTATATCTCATGAACTAATGGTTCAATTTACAAACTTTTTTCATCTTTATATACAGAAAGAATTTATCTTCAATTTGTCTTCAGAATTTCTGATTATAGTAATAAATTTTTTAAATATTAATTTTAATTTGAAAAAAGTACTTATTTCGTGCATAACTTTTGGATTACCAAAAAAGTTTTGCTCCTAATTAAAAATCCCGAAGACAAATTGAAGATAAATCTTTTCTGTATATAAGAGTGAAAAAAGCTTGTAAATTGAACCATTAATTCATGAGATATAACAAATTTTTAATTTATCAAAAAATTTTAATTTTTAAAATTTTATTTAAAATTTTTTAAAGATTCTTTCTTGCTCAACTTCATCGTCAAAAATGCTCAAAATTAAAAAAAATAATTAATTACAGTAATTCATCAATAAATAATAAAAACAAAAATTTGGTGTCCTAGACCCCCTTAATATCATTACTCGAATTTTAATGACGGAAATTAGAAAAAATTTGATTTTTAATTTTAATTATAGTACGTTACTATTACATCTGTTAACCTGTAAAACCACTTTTACAATAACAATGACATTACACTAAAACAATTCAACAACTGAATGTGATTCCTAATATCTAACCATATACTTCCAATCAAATAAACACCCAATTAATATCATTGCTCGAATTTCAATAACGAAAATTAGAATGATATACGAGAAGCAAACATACCTTAAAACCAATGAAAGAACTAAATTTTTGGTTTTCAACTTGAAATATAGTAAGTTACTCCGGCGGCATGTTAACCTGTAAAACGACTTTTACAGCAATAACAAAGATACTACAGTAAAGCAATTGAAAAATTGAAAGCAATTACTGATATCTAATTATTTTACCTATCAGATAAATAATTAATACCATCACCCGAATTCCAATAACGGAAATTATAATGCATTACGACAAACAAAGATAATGACTCAAGATCGAAAAAAATAACGTTAAGTTTTGATTTTCAACTTGAAAAGTACAATATAACATATTATATAAACACCCAGATCATTTATAATGTTAAATAAACACGCAATTAATAGCATTACTCGAATTTCAATAACGGAAATTAAAATGCCACATGAAAAGCAAACATAACGATCTAAGATCATCTATTCCAAACGTAAGATTTATTTCGTCAAATACAATTTTCGATTCACAGTGCCGGAACGAATCGAATCACCCGAGAACGCGTGCAGGAGATTAAATTTCGACAGAGAAAATTAATGATGGTGAAATGAAATACACGAGAACAAATTAGTGGGCGAAAATATATGGAGGCTTTCTAATTATTTTAGACAATCTGGAATTGTGCACGTAGCTCTTGCGAAAATATTTTAAATATAAAAAGAACTTTTGTACAATAAACTGCTAAAATTCATAAAATAATTTTAAAGTAATAAATAAAGCATGTTTAAAATGAATATTGACATTAATATTTTGGATGGAAAAAAATTGAGAATCTACAGTTTTTCGTGGAGCATTTGAACACTGATCGTTATTGGAGTTTGATTTTAACAAAATAAAAAACCGCGGAATTAACGAAAATCGCAAAAAAGCGGAAAATCGCGGATAATTCTCGGTTAAAAAAAAATAAAATAAAATAAAAAATTTAATATCTGCCGGTGCGGTCCTAAATTAGCTGTAACTAAAATATTTTAGCAAATGAATATAAAATCCATTGCTAAAGAACGCAATGCAGTTACCGCCTGCCTTTATATGGAAAAATAGACAAAAATAAATAAATAAACAATTCAAAGACAGAATTTAGTTTAGTACGGGGGGGAGGGGGCTATTAATTTCAATCTGTAAAATTTTTATTTTTATTTTTATTTATTTATTTATTTATTTATTTTTTATCTTCATTTTTGACCGTTAAACTGGGTCACGTACTTTTTAAAATGACTGAAATGAATTACAATGAGGTGTTGCCACCTAAATTTCATACTTTAGTTAATTTTAAAAAATCTAATTGTCGTGTCGAAAAATTGTTTCCACCCCTGAATTCACAAAAATCGCCCCTTACTGACTTAATTACGTTTAAACGAAACTTGACAGAAGGAAATAGATCTTTTAAAAACACCGTAAGGAAACTTTTTAACGTTCCGTATAATTGTTTCCAGGAAAACAGGTACGGTTTTTACCTAAATTAATAGAATGGAACATTTTTGGAGAATGGGAAAGCAAAAGAGATGGGTAAATTAAATACTTGATCTAATTTTCAAATAAAAATGGTAGCTTAAATCGCTCGAACTTTCTTGAAACTCTTTAAGAAGTTTTAGCAGTTGCATTTAAAACAAAAACATCATTTTGAAAAATATTATTTACCTATTAAAATAAACTAAGTATAAATAATATGCAAAAATTCTGTTTACACAAAATACACGTTATTTTAAATGTTGTAACAAAAATTTTAGCATAACTTCATTGTCTTCGGGAAAAAGGGATATTTCATATTTACATACTCTAAATACGAACAGAACATTTTCAGAGAACAAAGGAGCGACAAAAAAAGGTAAATTAAATCAATCTCTTTTTTTTTTTTTTGTTAAATACGGTTTTATTTCAAACTGTACTAAAAACAGGGTTCCCACTCGGTTTTAAAAATAAAATTCCCTGACTTTTCCAGGTTTTCCAGGTCCATTTTTCGAAAATTCCAGTCACAAAATTTCGTTCGCGACGTAAAAAATAGCTCATGGTATAAAACAGAACGTAGCTTGCGACATAAAAGACAACATAGTAACGTGATTTACAAAATAAATTGAATGCTCAAAATGCATTTTCCAGGTTTATACCATCATTTTTCCAGGTTTTTGAGCAATATTTACAATTTTCCCTGATATTTCCCTGACTTTTCCAGGTTTTCCCTGTTATCCCTGACTCGTGAGAACCCTGTAAAAACTACAATTCAGCAGGCGTAGATGACATACATGAATGCAAAATTTCAGCTCAATCGGATGATAGGAAGTGGGTTAAAATATGAAAACAACTTTTGAACTTTCATTTTTTTTTCGGGGGGGGGGGGGGGTATCCAGGCCATCAAGTCCACCTAAGTTCGTTACTGCTAGAGCATGTACTGCTTCAGAATTATACATGTATGCAAAATATCAGCTCGAATCAAAGGATAGAAAATGGGTTAATATTTGAAAACAAAATTTTCAGTTGGAGTTGAACGCTTAGGGCCCCAGACCTAAGTCCTTTAGTACTTCAGCATGTATTTTTACAAGAATTAATTTCAGCTCAATCCACAAAGTAATACCAAATATTTTTAGAATGTACGATTAAACTACAATGATATAAAAACGAAAAAATAATATATATATACAGTTCCCGCCGCTTATTAAAATCACATTCGTTCTAGGCCAAAGTGATTTTATTAAGCGGCTGATTTTTATATCCGGCGAACGTTCCTGCACTTAAGGAAAAGGTATTACTTCTATGAATTTGGAAAGGTAACGAATAATGGAATTAGTAAACAATATTATTTAATTTTTGATAGATAATTAATTGTTACTTCGATATAAGTAAATTAAACGCATTCCAAATTCCCATGCGTTTTTCTTTGAGGAAAATCGTTATTACTTTGCTAAAAGTTCACGTTGTTCTAATAAATTTAAAATCTTTCCGTTTAAATCTTATGAATTATAGTAATTTCAAAATAAGTACTAGAAATTGGATTTTAATAATTAGAAATTTAAAATATGTATATATCATTTCAAACCACATTTGTAACTTATTACTGCACTTTGAAGAATACGTTCCTTGAAATTGTTACGGAGGTAAGTTACGGAGCGTGTTTAATTTGTAACTGTGCTGCAAATGTAAAATCTTCGAAAATGAGCGATAACGGAGGGTTTGCTGCGCTTTAATTTCTTTTACTATTAAAAAAAAAAAAAAAAAAAAAAAAAAAAATTACAAATGAAAAATTTTTTAGTGTCTATAAATGGCATTTTTGCGGCTGAGGAGATATTTTTGAGTTTATTAACCGGCGATGCTGATTTTATTAAGCGGCGTCTTTAAAAGTAGATTGTATTGATTTGGTTCCGGTCCTGGCAATCTGATCAGATTAAGCGGCTGATTTTATTAACCAGTGAATTTATTAAGCGGCGGTTACTGTATATTTATTTATCAGGAAGCATTTTAAAATGTTTCAAAACAAAAAATTAAAAGCTTGTTTATTATTATTATTACGTGCACACACACACATATATACATATAATTTAAATTGTTTACGATAAAATTTAATATATTCAATATTTGTATATCTTAATGCATCTGAATGCAAATTTTCATAACTCTCACACGGTAATTTCTGAAAAAAAAAAAATTAACATCCTCCTTTCCCTTAAACTAAAGCTGGTAGAACGGAATACGCATTCTTTTAAAACATTGCAACAAAATTTTTAACATTCCACAACATCATCTCCCAGGGGGAAAAGAATATGCCAGTAATTCTATTACTATGAGCGACATGGATGGAACGGAACATTTTCGGAGAATAGGAAAGCAAAAAAGAAAAATAAATTAAAACAATTAAATTTTTTTAAAACTATTTATGCAATTTTAAAAATACTATCTGTGTTCTTAGTGGCCATCTATCTCTGCACTGTTATAATAACAAATACTTTTAGTGATATAAAACCCATATGTACATATTTAAATGGTTATATGTTTCACTGTACTCGAGTACAAGATCTTTATTATAATCAATTTAGAGAAATTTCATCTCTTAAACAAAGTATTTTTGATATAGGATAGTTTAGAATTTTGGGAGCAGCAAAACCAAGTAATCAAGTTATGTTCGGCTTTTGATATAACTGACCAGAATCTATATCACTCACATAAAAAAAAAAAAAAAAAAAAAACCATATATTAATGATTAAAAATAAATTTATTTCATTAGTTGTGGATTAATTTACACTGAAAAAGTATACTTCCATTCAAGATTAAATATATGCAACTGAACTGATAATATTTACAAAATTAATTTTTTGGTTTAACAGTAAAAAGTGCATCAGAGGTAGAGGATAAGCAAATAAATAAACTCACAACACTTGTTTCGGGTCGAAATAATAGCAAAACCCTTCATCAACTTATTTATTATTATCATTATTATATTTTTTGACATTCGGGTTTCTATAATTTTGGTTAACTTTTTTAAACAACTGAAAAAACATAGCTACTCCGTATTGTTTTTAAAATTCTAAATTAATTCCATACCAGTAAACAAAGTAATTAAATTTAACAGAAATTTAATCTACATTTACCACTATATTTATCAATTATAACATCCCTTTAGCAAAACATTCGATCGTGACTTATCTCAATCTGAATTGATAATTTGAAATTTTAAAGAGTTTAAACTTTTGAAATCAGGTCAAAGTTCTTCAGCAATGACAGATTTAGTGGATAAATATTTTTAAAAACATTTAACAGCTAATTAGTTTAAGTTCAAAATTATTTAAAACTATTGAAAAAAAACCTAAAATATTTTCGCCAAGAATTTTAAAATTCACATCATTATACGATGATAAATAAGTGAGGGAAAAAAAAAAAGTTAACAGAATGTTGTTGGGTTGTGTATATTTGTATGTGAGAAATTTTACTACAAATATTTGTTATTGGGTGTGTATTTTCTGAGATAAAATGCTACACTTTAAATATATTATTCATGAAATAATGCATCGATTATATCATGAGTATGTAATATTGTTATATTAAGGGATTGTGCAGGGATTTCGAAGGCTAAAAAAAAAAGAACGTTTATTTTTAATATGATAAATTAAAATTTTCAGTCAAAAATTTGAGAATTTAAATGAGCAACATTTAAATAACATTTTATAAAAAATTCATTAAAACTAGTATGAGGCCACCACAAGACTTTTTTCTTTATAATTTTACACAAAATTCATGCAATACAAATTAATTATTAAATCATTTTTCATTATAAATGCAGACGATTTTTATCTGAAAGAATTATATCACTAAATACCGATAGAAAATTAATTTCTTGCCAATATCAGAATAATATATATATATTTTTTTTTTTTCTTTTTTAAGGACTGAGGACTATTAGTCTCAATTTGGGATTTTTACGGTGTCATTTTTCTATAGTTGGACATTCGTCGAAATCATTTTTCGATAGTTGGACATTTATCAGAATCTAAAATTTATCGAAAATATAATTGAATAACTTGAAAACGATGTTATAATTTGAAAAAAAAAAAAAAAAACTAATAGTCCTCCGTCCTAAACTAAATTCTGCTTTTGCCAGAATTTCTTTTTTTGAAAGAAAAGAAAAGAAAATTAATAGTAATCAGTATCGAAACAAACGATATGAAAAAAGTTTTTTTTTTTTTTTTTTTTTTTTTTTTAAGTTTTGAGTGCATTATTTCATGCTAAATTTCTGAAATAGTATGAAAATATAACTTATGGCATATTTGAAATAAGAAAAGTTAAGTTGTATCTTTTAAAGATGTATTTAGTGTTTGAATGATTTTTTTTTTTTTTTTTTTTTCATTTATAAAATGAATTGCATTGCCGGTTTATAAATGTAAACAAATTAGTAAGTGTATATTTCTGTCTAATTCTCTTTCTCTCTACATATATATATATTTATTATTTTATTCATTTAAAATAGCGGATAAAAATTTTTATTATTATTAATTTTAAAGAAACAACTGACGTCAATAAAAATTTCCACAAAATAAAACTTTGAAATAATTGAAATCACATATGCTGCAATAAAAACCTGTCAACTGAAAGAAAAATAAGAAGTTCTGTGTTTAATTAATATGAGTATGCACATGTAATATGAAATTGGAACAATCCGGAGCGAATATCTCTTATTCAATAAATAGTTTGCGAAAATCTGTTTAAACTATTTGAAAACTATTAATAATTCCATTATTTTCTAAATTAACTCATTCTTTGAATTCCAGAATTCTTCAAATTTTTTAAGCAAATGTAATTAAGTTATGGTTACCGGAAATAAAGAGGCGATTATAGAATGTTTATTTGAGACTCTCTCAAAATAAAACAATTAACGATTTTAAAATAATAAAAAATAAAAGTTTATACTTGAGAAAGCCATGCTGAATTGTATGTATGGAAATGCCATACTTTCTTTTCCAATATACATATACGATTTACTTTAGTTTTAGCGTGATTATATAAGTATTTTTTGCAAAAATGTTACTCCTGATATATTTTTTTTTCCTAGTTTGCTAGAAATAAACGTTAGGTATATTGTAAAATATTTCAACCCTAAAAAAAATTATATACTAAATAACAAAACAAACGTATCTTACCCAAGCTTTCAATACAACTAATTTTTGTGACAAAAAACAGGACTTACCTGAAAAGAGAAAAGAAATGTTTAAGTTCATTCAAGAACACCAGACAATTATTAATTGTATATAAAGGAATACTACTCTATGAACATTACTATATAAAATATACAAATTACTTAAAAAAAAAAAAATCATGTTTGTAAATGAACTTTTTAATATTGTTACAAAATTCAGCGAAATCGAAAAAAGAAAAATACAAGAACGAAAAAATTACGCGGTATGGATTGATTACTAACACTTTGCATACGTTATCACACAACGAACTGACAGAAGGACAGAAAGGTAGACAGACTAACTGAATTCATAATCATTCTTAAGCGTTGTTGGAAAATGCTTAAAACAAACGAAAATGTAATTCCTTCAATTTCTAATGGTAGCTCTTAAGGCATTTGAATATTTTAGTGTAGCCCTGTAAATCTGAACGCTAAGCATATCATATTCTATACTATACAAAACATTATTTTAGCATTTAACAATAAATGCCAATTTCATTATGATTTTTGTAGTAGAAAGTTGTTTAAATGTGATTTATAAAAAGGTGTTTGCTAAAACGTAGTGTATTGGCCTACTTTTAGGTGTCCCTGTACACAGACCAGCTGCACAGATCCTATTAATGGTATTTTAAATAGAGAACATTCCATAGTGAACATGAATAACATACATCATATATAAGAAATTCTGAAAATGTTATGGACGCAGCAGACGCGCAGTCAGACAGAAATTTAAGACTACAGCCATGGAAACTAGTTGGCATAGGTGGACTCTGCTCAGTTCCCCATCATATTTATGTTCTCAGAAATTTCTAGTGCGAGACATATTATAATCATGTTAAAAGAAATGAATTTGACCAAAGCTTGATACAGTGACAGTATGAAATCCCCGCCTGATAGGCTATCCACCGTTCACTTTGATATATTTATCTTATTCTAATTTATTAATTTATTTTATCAGGGTCAATTCTGTTGTTTAGTTTTCATGCTACTATTTCCAATGCAATAAACCTCAAAATTCATATTTATATGAAAAATTTACAATTTCGCTATGTTGATAAAATCGTAAATTACGAATAATTTACGAAAATTTCCTAGTAGAATATTTGTATTCAATCATGTTCAAACAAATATCATAAACTTAATTTTGAAGTTGTCTAATGTATTTAGGATTCTCAAAATGGAAGTTTATGATCCATTTTGCCTTATTCTGACATGTTAAGTAAATCGTAAATTCCAAATAACTTACGAATTTTTTTTTATTGGAAAAATCATAGTCTATGATATTCATGCCAGTATCCTAAATAATATTTCGAAAGTGGTTTGACATCTTTACGCTGAAAATATCCCTCAAGATTGACGTTTATGTGAAATTTTGCTCTATTCTGACATGTTAAGAAATTCGTAAATTTCCAATAACTTACGAAATCTTTATATTGGAAAATTCATAGTCATTAATATTCATGCCAGTGTCCTAAATAATATTTCAAAAGTAGTCTGACATCTTTACGATGAAAATATCTCTAAAAATTGACGTTTATGTGAAATTTTGCCCTATACTGCCATGTTAAGATATTCGTAAATTTCCAGTAACTTGCGAAATTTTCAAAGTAGCATATTTATAGTTACTGATGTTCATTCCGGCATTAAAACTGAAATTTTGTCATTTTCGGATTCCTCACACCTGAAAACGCGTAGAAAAGTCAAAAAACCGAGGTCGAAAGTTTTCACGATTACCTAAGTTCCCCATACCTATAGTATGATGAGGAACTAAAAATTATAAGGACAAGCGAAAAGTCGCCAATTCTAAAAGCCGCTTGGCTAGAAAATTATACAAATATTTTTATGATAAAAATACGTGAAATAAAACATTTTCAAACAAACTTTACTTCGAAAAATTTGAAAATTATTAAAATGCATGATTTTTTAATGTTTTAATAGTTAGCTACTTGGAAAAAATTACAAGGACATGCATTTCTTTTGAAATCGCAAACAAAAATTTACAAATTTAGTCATATCATATGATTGTTTACAATAACCCAAAACTGTTACGCAGTAAGATTGTTCACTTTATCTCGTTCTTCATCATACCTAACAGGACATAACTCTCTGAAATTGAAAAGGGACAAATTATTGCTTACAAAAAATGTAGAATGAGTGGACGTGAAATTGCAAGGAAGATAAACAGATCTAAAACAGTAATTTATAATTTTTTAAAGAATACAAAAGAATATGGCAAGAAAAAGCGTACAAGTAGGCCTCCCTCTCTTACTATACGTCAGAAACGTGCAATTGTCCGTCGAACTCGCTTATAAAAACAGAGTTCTACTTAAATTAAAACAGAAATGAATTTATCATGCACTAACCGAACAGTGCGTAATGTTCTGCAAAAGAATTCCAATGTTAGATATGCTAAACTACCGGTCACGTCTACCACTTACAAAACTTCAAAAGAAGCTTAGATTGGAATTCGCTAAGAAACACGTTTCTTTTGGGTCTCGATGGAAAGATGCCGTATTTTCTGATGAAAAAAAAAATAATAATTTGGACGGACCACGTGGTTTTCGCCATTATTCCTATGACTTGCGAAAAGACAAACCTTTTTTTTTTTCCCAAACACAATTTGGAGGAGATTCTGTGATGGTGTGGGAAGGTTTTGCAGCCAATGGAACAACACCAATAGTGTCCATTCGAGGTAGCATTAATTCAGAATCATATGTTAATATGCTAGCTGAAAATTTATTGCCTGAAGCATCCCTTATCACAGGTGGTGATTATTTGTTTCAACAAGACAATGCAAGTTGTCACGTGTCTTGTGCATCACGTTCATGGTTCATTCATGGTTCTGTGAAACTTCTGAACACTGGCCGGCAAGAAGCCTTGATTTAAACCACATAGAGAAGAGAATCTGTGCGGCATTTTAGCTAGAGAAGTGTATAAGAATGGCACACAATATGCAAATAAAGACGAACTGACATTATCCACTGAATTGGCGTGGAAAAACATTTCTAAACAAACTTTAACTGGACTTTTTGAGTCAATGACTGGACGATTAATAAGGGTAATTGGGAAAAAAAGGTGATTTTGTAGAATATTAATTTATTTCGGGACATATTTGATAATGTCCTTATATTTCTTTCCATATTTCACATAATACATTTGTCTCAATATGTGATTTAACAATTTTATTGTAATTTAATTTCATACTAACAGGTTTTTAATGTTTCCAAATTAGAAGTAGTAAATTATGTTTGATTTTGTTTTCAGTTGATGATTACTTTAATGTATAATACTCATTTTTCAACGTGTCCTTATAATTTTTTCCATGGCTGTAATTCAAATAATATTCACTCTTGAAATATAGAGCTAAAATTCAAGAGCTAAATGTTGAATCAAAATTAAAGAAAAAAGAATAAGGCCTTTTTTCTTAAAATTTTAACAAAATTAATCACAATCGTCTATTGAACGTTTTGTCAAATAAATAAATTCAAGATTAGCATATGTTTTATAGAAAACCTTTCTAGACATTTCTGAAAAAGATGAAAAAGTACGTTGATAACGAACTTTTTCCTTCGTAATCCAAATTTTCTTTTCAATTCTATTTCTTAAAATAATTTAATTAAAGTATGATTTAATACTTTTTATATGATGCATTGTAATTTATAATTATAAAATTTGTCCTCATACGTATATTAAGACTAAAAAAAGAAGTCTCTATATAACAAATTTTTAGTATATATAACGAATTATTTATTTATTACTGGATTTAGCAATTAAACAGAGCCCCGATTGCTATTCATATCACAAAAATACGTTGATGAACTAACAGAAGATATGAATGGAAGAAGATATTAAGTAACAAAAATCAAATTTCGTGTTAATAAATCGCATTCTTCGAAACAAAAATTAAGCAAAATAATTTTGTATTTAGTATCTCCACCGTATTTTTATTAAATTCACTCTTGTCTTCAGAAACGATGTAATTTTTTCACAGTCTTCTCAAATTACAAGGTCAATTCATGCATCTTTTATATTTATATATCCTTTTAGTCCTGAACATGAAGTTTCGATTCATTCATGTTTATTTTAATGCAAATATTTTTCGTTTATACACCGCTCAGTATTGGTTATACATCTTTTCCACTTTTTTAAAATTCGCAAAATTTCTTGACCAGTCATTATCGAGTTCCATTATATTATTATTTTGCTGTTCTAAATAAGGGGGGCTTTTCTTAGAACGAATATAAAATGGAGGAACACAGAGATGGTATTCTATGTAAAAAAAACTGACCTTCACTGTTAAAAAGAGGCAAAGAAAAAAAAAAGTTTGGAAGAGTAATGCATATGACACATGTTATACGAAGAACAACAGTTTTGGTTAAAAATGGCAATATTAAAAAACTGCAGCTAATTTCTTCTTAGTAGAAGTATTGAGTTGCTATCTAATAAATACAAAATAAAGAAAAAAAAATTAAAATATTTGTAGTAATATTTTAAACATGTAGAGTAGCAAAGTTTAAGTAAACACATGTTACCCCATCTGACCCTACTAACATAAAAAATTTACTAATTAGCATTTTCACATACATTTTGCTTCAGTGCTGTTAAATCAAAGTTTCATTTATTTATTTATTCGATTATACGTCTTTCCATTTATACGTTCTTTTAAGTTATTCCCTTGAAGGACGTATAAATGATTCTTTACTGTATATTTGTTGACTGTTTAGTAACTTACAACCACACCTAATGATGCTGTTAGAATAATAGTGAAAAGCATTGTGCGGCCTTAAATTGTAATTTCTTTATTGTTTTTATAGTGAGACATTTTTATTTTACGTGTAGTTTTATCTTCATATAACAAAATAATCTAACTATTATAAAATTATGAGAATTTAAGTATTTCAGCTTTACTATTATGATGCATTATTAACACTGAGACCCCTATTAAGCATTAAGTTATAAATTTTTTTAGAGAAAAATGTGACAAAACATTTTTTTCCAAATGGTGCCAACACTTACTTTTCGAAATATTAAGTGATTTGAAGGGGGGGGGGGGGTAATACAGTTCGATCGTAAACCCATTTGTCACAGATATATAAATTTCAATTTTTTTGCTAAAAGTCAAGTAATATCATTAAAAATCATGTGAATTAATCAAAAGGGTGATCAAGAAATATAAGAATATAATTATTTTAATTTTTACCATTATGATATACTATTAACGCATATGGATCATTATTAATACCATAACATTCTTAAGGAGAAAATGTGACAAAACGTATTCTTTCAAATGTGTTATTATTGTCCCCCCCCCCTCTCCCCTCATAAAAAAAGCGGGGGGAGGGCGGCTGAGATAGTGAGAATTGAATCGTAAGCCACATGTCATACAGAAGACAAAGTTTAAACCCTTTTACTAAAGATTCAATAATATAACTAAAATTATTTAAATTAATCAGCAGTTTATACCCAAAAGGATGATTAAGAATTATAAGAATAAAAGTACTTTAGCTTTAACATAATCATATATTATATAAAAGGTAACAAACCACTTTAAAACACGTAGATAAAACATTTTTATTAAAAACGACACAAAGCTTTTCGCCATTATAACAATAGCATCGTCAAGTGTAATTGCGTTACATAGAACCAGCAATATATAAACAAGAGAAGTTCAAACGGTTTAAAGTTACGGTTACAATAAAAAATTTTTCATTTCAATATCTTTTTCAGTATTTATTTTATTTTGTTTTTTTTTTTTCTTTCTCTATGAGCACAACGCGTGCCATATATTGTGCTCATAGAGAAAGAAAAAAAAAAAAAAAAAAAAAAAAAAAGAAAAGAAAGAAAGAAAGAAAAAATACTGAAAAAGATATTGAAATGAAAAAAATTTTATTGTAACCGTAATTTTAAACCATTTGAACTTCTCTTGTTTATATATTGCTGGTTCTATGTAACGCAATTACACCTGATGATGCTATTGTTATAATGGCGAAAAGCTTTGTGTCGTTTTTAACAAAAATATTTTATCTACGTGTTTTAAAGTGGTTTGTTACCTTTTATATATTATATATACACGTGAAATGTTTTCTAATTTTAAACTATTAATAGTTTTTAATCTTAATTATATAATCATATATTGTTAACATAATGATCATCATTAATATCAATACATGAGAAATATGTGACAAAACACATTCTAATAGTGTCACATGAACATTTTTTTCGAAATATCAAGAGATTCGAAAAATGGAAAATCGAGACAACGAAGTTCTACAGTAAACCTCTACGATACGGGGTTCAAACTCCTTTACTAAAGGTCAGGTAATATAACTAAAATCATGTGAATTAATCAATAGCTTTATACCCACAAGGATGATGAAGGGAAAAACCAATAACGCACAATTTCGTACATCACTGGCGATCACCCCAGGCAAATTCTCATGTACGCTTTTTTTTTCCCCGACCACAATCTGCGGCGATAAAAATAAGTATGCACATCTACAACAAGTTTGCGGCTATTCGAACACAAGGCAATTTTGTAACAGCTTGTTATCCGATCCCAAATGAACTTGGCAACCTGTAATTACGTAACTGAGAACGAAGAGTAAGAGCATAAGGGGAAAATCGTTTAAGGTAGTAGCCATTATTGATTTCCGAGATATATCGCGTAAGTAAAGAAAAATTAAAAGGGAAATTTCAGAAAATGGCTGATAGCCAGTGATAAAGAGAAAATTATGCATGGAACATCAGTTTCGTATACAAGTTAACAATCTAGCTTATTCGCTTTTGGTATCCAAAACAGCAGATTAGCTTTCTGCACTTCAAAGATATAAATTAGCCCATCGATCATCGATTTAACGAAGTTTACAATTTTACACGAAGATTTTCAAATTGCTCATTGTTGAGATGTTTGTAAGTTGTCAATTTACTGTTTTAGGTAGTTGACCAAATTGAATGTGTCCGGATTTCGCTACAAGTTATTCTCCCCCCCCCCCCCCCACCTTCGTTCACTAAAAACAATGGTTGGACAGTGGTTTTCACAAGAGGTGAGTGATTGTGTTTTTCTCCGCGGGATTATTATTATTGTTATTGGACAGGTGTATAGCTTTAAATAAAGTTATGGTACCATAAAGTATCATTTCCTGTTATTACGTAACTAAAAACGACAAAAGCATACGGGTAAAGTCGTTTAAAGTAGTAGCTATTATTGATTTCCGAGATCTACCGCGTAAACAAAAATTAAAAGGGAAATTTCAGAAAATGACTGATAGCCAGTGATAAAGAGAAAATTATGCATGGAGCATAAATCTGCATACCAGTTTCACAAACAAGTTAACAATGTGGCTTGTTCGCTTCCAAAAAAAAAGATTAGCTTTCCCCCACTTTAAAGATATACATTAGCTCATCGATTTGACGAAATTTATTAATTTTACAGGAAGATTTTCAAATCATTTGCTGTTGAGATATTTCCAAGCTGTCAATTTATCGTTTTATGTAGTTGACGAAATTGAATGTGTCTGGTTTTATATACAAGTTATCCCCCCCCCCCCCTTGTTCACGGGTTTTGGACAATGCTTTTCACAGGAGGTGAGAGATTGTGTATTTTGCCCGTGGGATTATTATATTATTGGACAGATGTATAGTTTTAAATAAAGTTATGATACTAGAAAGTCTTATTTTAATTTGCTGTTATCACGTTATCAAAAACGGTAAGAGCATAAGGATAAAGTCGTTTAAAATAGTAGCCTTTATTGATTTCTGAGATCTATCATGTAAAATAAATAAATAAACGAGAAATTTCAGTAAATGACTGATAGCCATTGATAAAAAGAAAATTATACATGGAATATAAATTTGCATATCAAATTCATATACAAGTTAACAATCTAGCTTATACGATTTTGGTATCCCCCCCCCCCCCCAAAAAAAAAAAAAAAAAAAAAAAAAAAAGCAGGTTAGCTTTCTTTATTCCAAAGATATAATCGATTGACGAAATTTATAGTTTTATATTCAATCATTATTATTTTTTAAGTAGTTTTTTTCCTTCACTGTAATTACGTAATCAAAAACGATATGAGTATAAGGGTAAAACGTTTAAGGCAGTATAGCCATTATTGATTACCGAGATCTATCACGCAAAGAAAAATTAAACGGGAAATTTCAGAAAATAAATGATAGCCAGTGACAAAGAGAAAATGATGCATGAAATATAAATTAGCATATCAGTTTCATACAAATTAACACTCTAGCGTATTCTCTTTTGTTATTCAATAATCTGGTGTGTCACACACGCGACCTTCTCTTCCTCTTCATTTCAATACTATATAGACAGGCTGCGGATAAAGAGGAAAAATAACAATTACTCTATTGAATCTATTTAAAAAACAATTCAAAATCGGTTTAGGAACACATTTATTTGACATACAATTTATTCTGAGTGAGCGCGGGGGAAGAGATTACCGCCCTTTCAACCTCTTGTTTAAATAAAGTATCTACATTTATAAAAAGAATTAAAGCTATTATTAAATTTAAATGTTTATTCCAAATTCTCTACACATCTTTCACCCGTAACACTCCTTGAAATTTACCAATCTTAAAGAAACTTTTCAAGTGACAACCACATTCATATGAACATCAAAATAACAAATATTAACTTCCTGGAATAGACAATTTGCACGTTTTCTGATTTTATTCTTATATAATAGGAAATGAAAAGGTAAGAAAATAAATACATAAATTATTTTTATTTAAAATCTAACGACTGATTTATAACAATTTTAACAGCGTACTATTTACTCTATCGAAAAAACGCAGTATAATATATCGTGACGTCATTCTTTATAACAAAAAACGGAAATAATCGTTGTTTACATTCGATTTTGTGCTTTGCTTTGCTTCTTGAATCAGTGAAATAGGTTTTCTATGTTATAATAATGACTGATATTAAAAAATCGTAGTATAAATAATTTATTGTACCATTTTACACTAATACAACGGCTAATGCTTCTCAAAAGTTATTCTTTAGCGTTCCACATGATCCTATTAAACGAAAATATTGGAAAACCGTCATGAAAAGAAAACAATTGAAAATAATGATAATGGAAAATGGTGATAATGACGAAAGTTAAAACGAATTGCTGCTTACTAACCAGGCTAACAAAATGTAAACATTGAAGCATCATAAAGTGTGACGTCAGGCAGCGTTTTGAAGTCACGTGATTTGTAGTTATTTTTTAAATTAATGAGAACTTTTTTTTGCATTTTTAATAAACTTTTTGAAATTTATGGCCATAAAACTACCAGATAAATAGGATTTTGTTCAAATCCCCCATGTGTGCAAATTCCTCATTATATGTTTCTAAGTTAAGCTGATAACCGACGTACGCATACCTGCCAACCTTCCAATTAAAAAAAAAAAAAAAGTTGATTTTTATAAATTGAGATTTTTAACAATAATATCTGAATTTATATAAATATATTATTGACGAAAGAAAAATACCTGAATTTACAAAAAAAAAAAAAAAAAAAATTATAAATAGTAATATTCTTTAAATAAATCACTCATCCTTCAAATGAAAACAAATAAAATATTGAGATTATGTATATTAAAATAATTAATTGTTATTCATAACAATTTTAAATTAAATTTTCATTGCATTTAAAAATTAAAATGTTCTCCAAATTTTTATCAGATCATGAGGATCGAAATTCAGTTATGACTATGCATTTAATTACAAATTTTACTATACATATTTAATTACATAACTTAACTACAATAACTTAAATTTTTGAGTTTTTAAAATAAGCATTATTTTAATACCCCAAAAATTTAAGATTATTTTCAGATAATTAAAATCAATACTGCAATTTTCACGTATACATTTAATAAGCCTCATTCCATTTGTATATTTATTCTCTGGATATTTTCCTCCATATAATTTACAGGAAAATTGCTCAATTTTACAATTTTCTTGTACAGTCCTAAAAAAACAGTAGATTTTTAACAAAAACCAGTAGAAATAGCCAAAAAATAGTAGACTTGGCAGGTATGCACACGTACAGATCAACCGCTAAAAACTTGACTTGTATTCAGGAACCCACAAATGCAATATTTTACAAGATAACATTTGAACTTCAAATAAGGGACGTACTCCCAGTCCCTTTGTAAAAAGCTTTATCGCATTTTTATAGTAATGTGTCGTGATTAAATAGGATTATTGTGTAAAATTAGTGGTAAGCAAAAAAGGTGAAAATTCCCTGAAAGTATTCCGAGAAAAAGGGCAAGAAGTACGACCCTTGACTTTAAGGGGGGGGGGACTTTGTTTACCTTATTTGTATATTAAATTAATTCTTATTCCTGAGAAGTTTTCGCCGACAAGGTAAAATGTAGCAAACTACTTCCCTCAATTACTTTCACTAAAAAAGAATGTTTTCGCTTAATTTTGGGTAACCCTGTATATTAGCTATAAATTATATACCCACCACACTGAGTACTTAAATTTATTCCTATTTGAGAAACACACAACACAACCTGAAATTGAGCTTCTAGAGATTCCAAGTATAGCCGTAATATATCCAATTATTTTTTAAGCAGCCCTGTAAACGAATGATGAATGATTTCCATAGCATATTCTACATTTGTTAAATTTTGGAGTAGTGTTGATATCAACCGAACAGAGAAGGAAAAAAAGCTTAAAAATCCTTAAAAAAAAAAAAAAAAAAAAAAAAAAAAACTAAATTATGTCAAATGTTTGTTTTCTTTGCACAATCAATGAATATTAAAGGTTAAGAACTATAAAGTGCAAAAAAATGAGAGAAGTACAATTTTTGTACTTAATTATTATTATTATTTAGGAATGAGAAGATTACTTAATAAAACGTAGTACAAGTAAAATGTTCAGCAAACCGAAAAAAAAAAAAAAAAAAAAACTTAAAAGCACGAATTCAGGATAAAATAAAATTTAGTTGGCATAGATGGATTCTGCTTAGTGTCCCATCACATATTTGTACTCAAATTTCCACCACTATATTCATGTTAAGAGAAATAAATTAGCTCGATACGGTGACAGACTGAAATGCACCACTTAATAGGCTACCCCATCTTCAATTTGATACATTTAACTCACCTATTTTCTTAATTTTATTAAGGTTAGAGAGTTCTGTATTTTATTTCTCATACTATACCGCATTATTTTCAGCGCAATGATACCCATAATGCAAGTTTATGTGAAATATTGCTCCATTCTGCTATATTAATAAAATGTCAACTTTGAATAACTTACGAAATATTCAAATTAGTCAATAATATTTAAACTAGTTCGTAGTCAATAATATTCAAACTGGTATCATTAATGATATTTTAAAAGTATTCAGATATCTTTACGATGAAAATATCCTTAAAAATGAACATTCATGCGAAATTTTGCCCTCTTCTGCCACGTTAAGAAATTGGTAAATTTCAAATAACTTACGAACTTTTCAAAGCTGCCATTTCAGAATTAATGATGTTCATTAGAAGCATCATAACATATTTCAAAGCTGGTCTGACGAATTTACAGTAAAAATATTTCTTTTAATACAGGCTAAGTAAAAATTTGCCCCATTCTCTCATGTTAAGAAAATCATAAATTTCGAATAACTTACGAAGTTTTTGAATTAGAATGTTGTAAATCAAAAGAGTTCTTGCTATTGTCATAAGTGATATTTTAAAACTGGTCCGACCTCTAATTATTTGTTCTTGAGATATCGCGTATGAAGTCTAACAAAACTAACAGGGCTCATACCCAAATATGGGAAACAAATTCCTTGAGTTTTCCAGACAATTTTTCAGATAATATTAGCTACATATTACAAGAAACTCCCCTCTTAAGAGGAGAAAATACTTTTATTTCCACTTTATGATGTCATGTTATTGCCGATCATGATGGAAATCCACGTAGAAATCACTGTTTATATGTATATTTTCATGATCTTAATTATTTGAATCTCGATTATATGAAGTTAAACAAGAAAAATATATTATGAGAGAAAGGAAATATCCATTTTTCCAGGTTTTATAATCAAGTTTTCCAGAATTTCCCAGAGATTTCCCTGGTGAGTATGAACCCTGATTAATACACTAATACTCTACAGACGGACACCATGTAGATTTTGTGTTTTTCGGATTAGTCATGCCTCAAAACGTGTAAAATAGTAAAAATACCGAAGTCGAAAATTTTCACAATTAACCAAGTTCCCTATACCTATAGTACGATGGAGAACTTAAAAAAGCAATTTTGTTGTGATCTAACTAAAGTAAGAAGAAGACTATAAAAAATTTTAAACTACAAGAAAATTATGCCAAGCAATATTAGCCCAACTTTTTTCCCCCCTCTCTTTCCCTCACATTTCTCTCCGGAGTACACAATTCAAATACTAAACTAATTAGAATTCTAAACTGGTGAATTCTAAAAGATGAATTTTTGAACATGCTTCTAAAACAATCCTTAAAAGATTTAAAAAACAAAAAGAATGTGAAGAGCGTGGTCTGAATGTGCAGCTACGCAGCAGGATATTTAATAGCTTGTTATCTCATCCCGAATGGATCCGCACCCTGTAATTACAAACACTCTCGGGATTGATGATGGGGGTGGAGAAGCGAAAGTCATTTATGCGGCAGTCATTATTGATTTCCAAGGTCCCCCTCTCGCATAGAAGAACAACCCAGAATCGAATTTTAGAGAGGAAAAAAAAAAATGAAAGTCAACAATTAACTAAATAAAGAAATTAAACGGTTGTAAAAATTTGCAGTAAAGAGGATACAATTTGGGGGGACTTTTTTGTCCATAACAGTTATGAGAATTAAGAGATTGTTACTAAAATTTTTTACACTTTTTATTTCCTTTCAGAAACGACTTCTACGTTTGCATAAGACCTGCACAATTGAAAAAGAAAAAAAAAAAAAAAGAAAAGCGTAAGTTACATTGAATAAGTTTTCAAGCAAAATGACGGAGGGAAGTGGGGGGGGAGTTTAAACGACGTGTTATTCAAAGTTAATTCAAATTCATAAAGCACATAATTTACAGAATACTTCTTTTATTAAAGTAGTAACTAATCAATAGTCTTTAAAGTCCCTCTGTACCGTTTAGAATTTCCCCGTCTCCGGTCACCAAATCTCATGTAACTCTACGGGGAAATTAGTTTATAGAATTTCTGATTACTCAATGCACTTTTTATAATATTCAGTTTTCACATTCGGAAAAATCACAATAATTATATTCGCACTCGTTTATTTAAAATTAATTGTTTTATTTATTTATTTTTATTTTTTTACTGTTTCGTTTTACAGTGAAAAAAAAAAAAATGAAATAATTGTACTTCACTAAATTTTCTCATTTTTAAACTCAAAATTAAAATATTAAAATTAAAAAAATCAATTTTTAGGAAACGAGTACAAATTTAAAGGTTGTGAACTTTCAGAATGTGAAAACGGATTTTTATGCATATAACATGCGTTAAGAATAAAAAGTAATTCTTATATGGGGAAAAATAATACAAAATAATGTCTTTCAAAATGCTCCGTGCGAATTCTAAATTATTTTAAAGCTTCATTTTTTTTTCTATGTATTTTTTTTTTTTTTTTTTTTTTTATGTAGCTGAACATCCATGTATTTATTTTTTATACCTCAATCAGTAACAAAAAAAAAAAAAAAACGCATAAATTTTGAATTTTTCATGAATTTTTGGCTTGCTATTAAAATGAGAGTTTGTAATAAATATAATAATTTTTTGATTTTAAAAAGAATACCCAGTTTTGTCGACAAATACACTGGTGAACATTCATACAATTTTTTAAAAGGACTAGATAAAAACAAATCCACGTGCAGCATTATAAGTACTAACTGGGTATTCCTGAAATTTGGAATTCATGAAAAATAAATTTTTAATTTAAAATTTTGAAAAAATAAAAAAAATAAAAAAATAAAGTTTGAAAAACTGTAGAATGATATTATTTCAAAGATATTATAGTATACACTCGTACATTTTATCTCTATATTTTTATTGCATTGATTTCGGCAATTTTCGTCGACAGCGAAACCCGATATTAAACCACGGAGAAACTTGTTACAGACAGACTGATAAACAGAACGTCATAAAATCAAAATATTTCACTATTTTGTAGGGATGGGGTGTAGTACACACTACGGGCCTTCCCATGGCATATGATAGACATTTTAGATACCTTTTCACTGATGTATAAGACTTGGTTTCAAAAATATCCGTCGATATACGAGTTTTCTACATGGAGTTTTTGCTTCATTTCAGTTAGATTGCTCGCATTCCACAAAAGAAAGGCTCCAGTAAACCAAAACTTGGAGAATTTGATCCTTAAAGATCAGTATGTGATGACATAAGATCTTTCCGAAATTTACACTGAGGAAAAGAAAATCTGGGTCATATATCGTCAAATCACATTTTCTTTTCAATACAGCCAAAATTGGTTAATCACAGAGTTGCTGTTGTCTGTTACTTTTTCTATCACCATTTATCAATAGCAATTTTTAGTAATATTTTTATAAGATTTGATAACGTAAACAAAACTTTACAAAAATAGTAGTGGATAAAGTTACGGAAAATGGCAAAGTTAGCTAATCATCTAGATCAGAATGAGAAAAGGGCTTGGATGCTAGCGATGAACATAAAATTAGAAACTTATATCATACTTGCCAACCCAACCCGGAAGGTAGTTAGATTCCGCCCCTTTTTGTACACCACTTAATTTTTAGAGTAATTCTCTTTAAATATAGTTACGGTTACGATTAAATAAGAAGAAAAGTACTCTAAAAAAAGACTGGTGAGAAAAAATAGGCGGAAAGTGGCGGGACTAACAATCTTCCGGGTTAGGCTGGCAAGTATGTTACATTAATGTCTACTCCATTCATAAATAATACAGGGGTGAAACTACCTAACTTGCAAAAACCCTGAAAACTGTTCCTTACAAGCAGATAGGGGACATTTATTAACGATATATTATATGGCTACCTATATTAAGGGACATTTGCAGACTTTGTAATACATTATAAGGCAAATTAAACATTGAAAATGAAAAAATTATGTAAAAACAAAGTGATTTAACATGAAATTCAAAGACAGCAAAATTTTCAAAAACCCTGAATTCAGGGGTAGCCCCTGAAAAGTTTCACCCCTGATAATAATTAAGCATTTTTTATCACTTTTAACTAGTATTTTTATCCGCCATTTATACTTTTTTTTTTTTAAATAGCAAAATGGACACAGAGAAATTAATTTTTTTCACTATATTTTTTGAAGAGTTAACGCAATTTTAATTCTCAAGATTTAAATAATGAATAGACACTGCATGAATCAATTTGTTCAAGAATAATTTCAAGCTAATTATGTGGACAAGGGTGTTCAAATTAATTGTTTTTGTTTTACATTCAATCGCTTCCTAACCCTTTATCTACCGACGTAGCACAAAATGGTACTTTAAAGTACCATGAGTTTTAAAAGCGTATAAAATCGAATTTACGGAAGAAATGTCAAGAATATTTATAAGAACAGAACATCTATACCTCCCTCTAATCTCACTACACGGCACTAGACGCTACATACAGACTTTTTTACTCCAGAAAGAATTATATAGCACTTTTGCTGTTTCTGCTTAGCATTTTTTTACGATCTTCATATGTGTTATAATTAATTCCTGTATTACTTCAAGAATCTCCCACCAATCTTAGAAAAAAAATCTGGAGTGACTCCACTCGACTTTCCGAACATTGAGTAATTAACAGTTTTGTAGATAAAGTAAAGAAAGAGGGGTTGTTAAACAAAAGAGAGAAAACCATAATAGAGTGTTTGAGTATTTTTCTCCATATATTACACGATGTTTTATTTAACGCTACTGAACTTTGAGCCCATAGATCATAATGATAAAGAATATTTCGTTGTGTCCCTGTAAAAAAACCTATAAATGCTAAATTCACCAAAATGCTTATATTTAGTGCAACAGTGATTTATAATATTCATATAAATTTTCAGCTCAAATGAATAAGGCGTTTAGTCGCTATTGCACTTTTAAAAATTTGGTCCCATAGGCCATAATGATAAAGAATTTTTCTTTGTGTCCCTGTAAAAAAAACTGTAAGTGCTAAATTCACCAGAATCTATACAGTTGGTGCAACTGTAATCTATAAATGGGTACAAATTTTTTGCTCAGATTAATTGAATAGTGTTTAAAAATTATTTTAAAAAAAAGTTAAAATAAAACCAAAATCTCTGTCATAGTTTAGTGTTTTACATGATTAGATTAACTTCAACAACTTACATAATTTTTATTTATTTATCTCTCTATCTATCTGATAAGGGTAAAATTTGATTTTTAAAAATACATCTTATCTATATCTATTAAATAAATATTTTTTTCGACGAGCAAAGAAAGACATGAACTGTCTTGAGTAGGATACAGCAATATGAACTTTTTGAAATGGCGCCAAAATATAAAGAACGAAACTCTATTCAGGGTTCCCACTCAATTTTACAAATAAAATTCCCTGACTTTTCCAGGTTTTCAAGGTCTATTTTTCGAAAATTCCAGTCACAAAATTTGGTTTGCGAAATAAAAAGTAGCTCAAAATATAAAACAGAACATAGCTCGAGAAATAAAATACAACATAGTAACGTGATTTGTGATATAAATTGAATGCTCAAAAAGCATTTTCCAGGTTTATATCACCATTTTTCCAGGTTTTGCAGCAATATTTACAATTTTCCCTGATATTTCCCTGACTTTTTTCAGTAATTTCGAATTCCCTGACTTTTCCAGGTTTTCCCTGTTCTCCCTGACCCGTGGGAACCCTGTCTATTATGAGATGCGTATCGCATTATTGCTCAGCTATCTTGAAAATGTTATTTGCTATTCGATTTTTATGCTACTAAAATATAAAAAAGTACAAAATGTTTGAGATAAATCTGATAACAAATTCTCTTGCATATAATGGTAATTAAAAAAAAATTATAAATATGTATTTGACATTAAAGCTTAGCGAACATATCTGTACTGATAAGTATAAAGGATTTAAGTCCAAAAATGTCGATTTTGAGTTAAGTACATAGACTCAGAAAAAAATTATCTATCTATTGGTATAAGAGATTCAAGTCCATGTCATTTAGTCTTTGAGAAAATCCACTGGAAAAAAGATTAAAGTCAGAAATTTAGCATTAATCTTTAGTATAAAATATTTAATTCAATTTTTTCCCTTTATTAAATGAAGATTGACAATCACTGAATAGTATAAAGGGTATAAATCAACCTAATCCCTTTTTCCTAATCGATTCTTCTGATTAGTTTTTAGCTAGCTTAACTTTATTTTTCGTCTCCTGAAAAATCAAGAATATGGACTTAAATCCTTTATACTTATCAGTACAGATATTAATAGTTAAAAAAATTAACAACATTAGTAATTTGATTTAAAAAAAAAAAAAAAAAAAATGATAAAACAGTAACATTTAGCAATATTCCTATTTACCAATACTCCAACTAAAGACCCTAGAGTCTTGCAATGGGTCGGGTATACCCGCGAGTCACCCGCTTTGCTCGCTAAGTGCGGGTACAGTTTCCATTACTTCTTGACCCGTAGATGAACTCATTGTTCTACCCGTAAAATATTTTACTTTGGTGATTTTTTATGCTGTTTTCTATGCATAACCCTGAATGCAGAGACTGGATGACATTCCCTCCCTCCACAGCAATTTAAAAGTAACATGAGTATCATTACAATTACGTAAATATTAATACTTATCGCTTAAAACTTTTATTATTTTACCCTTTTTTTTTTTTTTTTTTTTAAACATACAGTTAAAATGTTTAGAATTGTGGGCGTTTTAAAAGTAAGATTAGCCCATTTGAAATTTGACATATTATGCACTTAAGTTTTGTTTATAATTAGAATAATAATTTATTATATACCAGACTTGGAATAATTATATGCTAGTTATTGTTTTTATTATTATTTGTAATATTTAATTTTTTGAAAGATAGTTTCAATAATGTAATTATATTTTATGTAGGGTAAGTGCACCAGTGATTGACACTTTTAGAGCTATCTCTGATGTTTTTAATGTTCTAGTCATCAGAAAATATTTTTAGAAATCTTAAGTTAGTGCATATGGTGTGAAAGACATCCAGAACCACATATATGTTAAAACATATACATTTGATAACATTTTTTTTTTTTTTTTTTTTTTTTTTTTTTTTTGACACCCACTCAATGTTCCAGTAATTGACAATATCAGATTTTTTCATTTTATCAGTAATTGCCCCCATATGTTCCAGTGTTTGACACTGCTAGTTATTCATTTTACCAGTTATTACCAACCTATGCTCCAGTGTTTGACATAAAATGTTAAAATTCTTATAAGTAAAATATATGATTTTATTATTTTTATTATTTATTAATTATTTCGGGATAGATATCAATTACTGGAGCATGCCAATCGTTGGAGCACCTACCCTAATAGAATTTTAAATCACATTTTCATAAAATGTGAATTTAACCTTTCATACTCCGTGATGTCAATTAGCATAACAACATTTATGCTTTTCTTTCTAACCACCTAAAACTCCCACTGATTCAAAATGAATATTATTATAATCTATATACATTTTAGATGGTTTTACTATCTTTTGTTGATGAATGAAAGGATGTTTTACTCTATTCTGATAATAATACCAGAATCAATTTCCTTTTTTTAGGCAATTTAAGTGAATTAACTGTTTCAAATATTTTTTATTTTGTCTTTTAATGCTTATAATTAGTATTTTAAGTAATTGTAACAGTTGTAACATGCATTTCTTTCACAATTTTGATATTTTTATTTATTGAAAACTTACGATTTTAAATGACATCAGTGGTTATTATTAAGTAAAATAAACACCTCTTAGTTGCTTTATATTATTTTTTACTCTGCAATTACCCCTATTTTCAAAAACTATTTACATACTTTTTCAATTCCAACTATTAGTTCACACTCTCCCTATATCTTGTACAGATCTTGCAATCGGTTTTTAACTAACTTCCCGACTAGCTAGAAATTTGAAACTTTGAGGGTTGCTCAGAACACGGTGACAACACAATAGTTTAATGTCTGATTTTCGAGTTTTTTATTAGTTTCCTTATAATTAATCAAAATATGAAAATAATAACATCCTAATGGCGTTAAAATAGCCATTAAAATATTAGCTATAATTTAATTGTTGCCAAAAAAAAATTACGAGTTCATTTTCTTTCGACATAAAAATAAATACATTTAATTAAACGTGAACGTTAAAAAATTATCAAAAGTTAAATTATGCATCTCACAAAAATTGACGTCATTATCACTAAAAAATTTTTATGCACATTAATAAGAGCTCTGTGATTCATCAGAAAATTTAAAACATGGTATATAAAAAGTTTTTTTTTTTTTTTTTTTTTTTTTTTAATCTTATAATTATTTTTATTTCATTTTTCACGGGCGCTTTTTATTTCGTAATTCAAAATTATTTAAAAAAAAAAAAAAAAAGTTTTTTTCGATAGTGTTTCTAAGTAGGAATTGACTTAATTAATATATATATATATATATTAATTATTTGTTTTACTTTACAAACATATTTATGAATAAATATAAGATTTATTGCATTATGGATGAAAATAAAAAGAAAATTGGAAATAAAAACATTTAACACTTTTTTTTTTTTTTTTTTTTTTTTTTTGGTTGCGGGTCGATAGTTATCCTGCAGATCGGGTGCGGATCAAGTTTACCTGATCCGTGCAAGAATCTAACAATCCAATGCAACCCCCTCCAGACTATCAGCGATAATTATAGCAACAGATTATATCCCTTTCCTGCTTTAAATGTGTTGTTACAGTAAAAGTAGATTTACAGTCAAAGTGAAAATAAATGGCAGTCCATTCATTTCCATTAAGGCTGGCGACTTGTCGGACAAATTTGGCAAGAAATGGTAGTTATAATTAACAATATAGTGTACGCAATAGAATATATACAGAGGAAAAAAAACTGTTAAATTGTACTTACGTTTATTTTATTTATTTTTTTCTGTGATATCACTTAAAAATAACCAGTTTAAAAAACACCATTCACACAATTAAAAAAAAAAAAAGTTTTAAATATTTAAAAGTTTTCAGAAATGTTAGAATTTTTTTTTTACCCTCTTTTATATACTTTAAAAAACAAATCAAATACATTAGCATTTTTCTCCAGAAAAATATTTTACTATTGATTTCCCTCAAATTACTTGCGTGATTAAGCTACTTGCTTCAGTCACCGCCGCCGGAAGCCGAAGCTAATTTTATTCTATTGGAAATTTTTCTTTACAAATAACTTATTAACTAATACATATTTTAAAATTCTGTTTTCACATTCTGAAAATTCCCAGCTGTTGAATGGACGGAGCTTTTTTAAAAAAATATTATTTAATATTTTATATTTTATTTTGAAGCTGCAAAATGCGAATTTTCAATATGTGAAATTTTTTCATTTTGCAATTTCAAAATAAAATATTAAAAATTAAAAAAATACATTTATAAACTAGTATGTTGTGGCCACCACGAGACTTTCTTATATATTTTCCTATACAAATTTACTCAGTAACAAAAAAAAAAAAAAAAAAAAAAAGTGGGACTTTGACAAAATTTTGGGTAAAATGTGAAAATTTGTTAAAGTTTGTCAAGACAGGGAAACCGTAGGACTTTGACAAAATGAGGGGAAAAAAGCAAAAATTAGTTTAAGTTTGTCAGAACACGAAAACCGTGGGAGTTTGATAAAATTAAGGAGAGAGAAAAAAAAAATTTTTTTCAAATTTTTTTTTCGTAAAAAGTAAAAAAAAAAAAAAAAAAAAATCGATAACTTTGTTTTAAATTATCACAGATTTATAGTTCAACCATTCGTTTTAAAGGTACTGACGAGACCTTTCGAAAGATACCCATTTGAAAATTTTTGCCCTATATCACCCTGTTAAAAATTTAGAAAAAGCGGGATGGCAACGCAACCTGTAAGACGATTTTTACCAAAAGTTGATAGGCACTAATTTATGTCAAGGTGCAACTACATACCAATTTGTATGAAATTCTGTGCAGTAGTTCCAGAGATACAGTTGCCACAAAATTTTGTCACACACACACACATTTTCTAAAAATGGTAAAATCGTGTTCTACAGCTCTCAAAACGTGTAAATCCATCAAAAACCCGAAATCGAAAATTTTTACGAATCCAATACTTTCTTCTATTGAAGATAGAAGAAAGTAAAAAGGTCCGTCAATTTAAATAGTTGGGAATTTTCTGAATATGAAAACAGAATTTAAAAATATGTATTAGTTAATGAGTTATTTGTAAAGAAAATTTCCCCATAGAATAACATTGGCTCGGGCTTCCGGCGACGGTTAGTGAAGAGCGCCGTTAACTATTGATATTTTTAGTGAATAAAATAGGATTTTTTTAACCAGCAAAAAAGATTAAATATTTCCTTTTTTTTTTTTTTTTTTTTCCTTCCGGAATATTACAAATATATATATATATATATATATATATATATATATATATATAAAGAAATATATATAAAATCTTTTTTGTGATTGATATTTGGGCATAACAGTTTTCTTCCACTTTCATTTTAATGCGATTAACCGCCAGCAAACATTTTCAAGGGTTAAATTAAATCGATACAAATAGGGGGAAAAAATTCTTTCTTTCTTTTTAATCAGTCAATGGGTTGTGATACTACACACATATATATATAGATCTATTTTTTTTTTTTTTTTTTTTTTTTTTTCTCTTTCTAAAAAATGTTTCCTTTTTTTGTGATTGACAGATTTCCGAAAAAAGTGACGGGGAAAAGTAAACGCAAACGGCAAAGCAGGGCGAATAAACTGTCAATATTATCTGACATGTTGATAAGGACTAGTGTTTGTTTTTCTCCACGAATTATTTTAAAAGGAAATAATGTCAAACTCAGAGAGTAAATAAAAAGTCAAAAATAGTTTATATACAAGAACTACAACAGATCGTGTTGCTATAACAATATAGAGAATAAATATTTCGCCAGAACTTTTATTACTACGTAAAATTTAAGGAATCTAGGTGGTTTTAACCTTTAAAAAAAAATCTGCTTTTACATTTTGATGCTTCATTTGGATAACAAAGGAACAACCAATGACAACAAAACAGCATTAATTGGCTTTTTTTTTAAATAATTTCTATAGGTACCTCGCTAGAGCATTTTTTTGACATTGTAAGCTTGTGTAAAATTGAATGTTTCGGCAACAGTAGAGATGTGAGCGGGGAAAAAACCCGGTTTTTTGGGAAGGGAATTTTTGAAAGTTTCCAAAACAAGGAAATTTTGAAAGTTTTTAAAAATTGTGAATTTAGCAATTTTTTTTTTTTCTTTCTTTACCAATATTAGAGATGTTCTACGGCATTCGAAAATGTTATCTTGCATTTCGTTGGTTTTTATGATCTTTCGATTTCAAAATAGTGCTTTTAACGTCTACAAAATTAAAAATTACTAGTATAAAATTTCATTAATATGTTCCGAAATAACCTGTGTTCACTAGAATGATCAATAATATTACACTGAAAAATATTATTTCAATTAAAATTTCAACAATAATAATATGCAATAAATAAATAACATCCAATAATTATTAGCCGTTGAAAATTTTATGTATTGATCCAATGCATTCAAAAATTATTGCTGGAATTTTTAATAACTGAAGAACTGATGTTCGATTTTGTTCCTCGTGCTCTTTAACTGATTGATTATAACAAAATTTCATCAATTTATGTGAAATTTTGTTAAACCAATAAAACAAAATTTCATAATTTTTAAAGTATTTTTATCATAATTTAATTTCATTGTATTATTTTATAACATATTTTATTATGGTATTCATTAATAAAAAAAAGAAAAAAAGAAAAGAAAAAAAAAAAAGGAAAAGTTCTAAAAGTTATTTAAACAGACAGAAAAACTTCATAATTTATTATTGTCAATAACGTAAATGTTTAATCTTTTATTATTTTTCGTAAAATAGTCACATAATTTTCGATAACACTTTCATTTAAGCGAGTAGAATAAAAATGATATTGAAATAAGTTGTTTGTGCACTTAAAAGAATAGAATTAAGTCTAAACATTCAGTATTAGTTTCTTCCCATCAAAGTTTCCAATGTTCCCAAAATTCCCGGTTTAAACCCGAAAATTCCCATGTTTTCTCCCCTGAATCAAAATTCCCGGGTTTTTTGCATCTCTAGGCAACAGTATTAATAATGGTTGTGAAGTACTATGCATGGTTGTTCGTTACGCACTCCACTACAAACATGAGTCAATGGCTAACCAGCAGATAATGGTTTGCGCGGTTGATACTTGGTTTGTTGGGATAGTTGCAGTTGTCCCAACGTCTATTTTTTTTATCACTTCCGTTGGCATCTTATTTGCTGGGATAGCTGTGGTTGTCCATTATAATAAGCAACGTTATGAATCCTACAATAATTAACGCGTTAAATTTGCATATAACGGTTCATTTCTAATCATTGCGTAACTTCAATATATATATATAATTTGAATTATTTAGTACCATTGTAACACTCAGCAGACAAAAGATAGATGAGGATACCAACATAAAATTAAATTTTATTTGAGATTTATTTCGATTAAAAATAGTCACGGTATTAATTTAATTTGAGTACCAATGATTAGTAAAAACATGTTAAAGTACTTACGCAGAAGAGAAATGACACTAACTTAACACATAAGCCTAACGATGAGAGAATTTGCAAAAACTTTGAATTATTAGTAACAGTCAACATTTTAGAGAAAAGAGAAAGGATAAAATTACCAAAGAGTTCCGTTAAAAGGGGGAAAAGTGGGGGGGGGGGAATTCATGAATTGAAAATTGGAATTTTAAATGCTGAAAAATAGAAATGTTCACTCATCAGGAAACTTGCATTTCCATCAGCATATGCAAGATTTCGGAAAACTGTATAGCTAATTCCATCAAATATACAGCTCAAGTCTCTATCTTGCAACAAAACAAAATAAAAAAGGAAATTAAATTAATCAATATCACAAACCAAAATTTAAACAAAGAATAAATAATTTAAGCAATCCACATGTTAAACGATACTACGGAGATAGTAGAAATAAACACATTGCCAAACGAACATTAGTAAAAAGAAAAGATTAAAAGTTTAGATATATAATTTTACTACATGCATTAAAATATTGTCCAGGATACTAATTATTTTTCAAGAAAGTATAAATATAGCAAATAATAAATATGTAAATGTATTGCTTGAAAAAAAAAAAAAAAAGCACATGGGCCAACGATTAGGCAATTAATATCAATATAGACAACGGCCATTTATAAACATCCGAAAAAAAAAAAAAAAAAAAACCGTTGTTTCAATGTTGGCCCATATAAATTTCGTTTGTGGGGTCTTTATTTAAAATCTATCTTATTTACACTAGTATTTCATTTTATAAATTTATAGGGCAGTTTTCAATACACTGACTGCATTTGTTATAGGTATGCTTCAAAATGTTTTTAATTTAAGAAACTGATTTGCATTTTCAGATATGAAAACTTCTAATGACAAAAAAGCAGGAGATTTTTTAACAGAAATCAGAAGACTTTTTCCAACAAGGAAGTTTGTAATAAAAATGAGTAAAATAATGCAGATTTAATTTAAAGTAAACCTTTATAATTTTAGGAGGTATTTACAAAGCATCAGTACTAAAATTAAATAAATAATATGTTTCTTGCAGTTAAAAAAAAAAAAAAAAAAAAAAAAAAACTGACACATACAGTTGTTTTTTGATCATTCTGCTCCTAATATAAAACAATAAGGATCTTAATTATCTTTGTAAAAGAAAATGTAATAAAGAAATGAAAATATCAGCTATATTCTAATGAAATTTGAATTCTTTAAGTTTTCAATAGTTATGGTATTAAAAAAAAAAAAAAAAAAAAAAACTTTTAATAGTAAGACATTTTTTATTATGCAAAAATGAGTTTCAAAGCATTGTATAGTAATTCACATTCAAACTGAACTTGATAAACTGCAGGGCAAGATAAATTTAAATTTTCTTTCAAATTTTTTTACCCAATCGCATAAATTATGCTAAGAGGGATGGATAAAAACTACATCAGAAAAGCAGGAGAAATGAGTAGAAAAGCAGGAGCATGAAAAAACAAGCAAAAATCAGGAGACTCCTGCCAAAAGCAGGAGACTTGACAAGTCTGCATTTTTTTTTTTTTTTTTTCAATGAATTGTTACAATTAAACACACACACACACACTCCAAATAAAAGAAACATAGAACAAACTTCCATAACTAACACATTTCCACAACGCTAATAAATTGTCATAAATTCAATTCAAAAACTAAACAAACCTACAATTACATGAAGCATTGGAACACATTAATTGTTATTTAAAAATAGCAATTATGCGCGTTGTAATTACTAATTATGTAACACAGCCAAAATCAGCCACAAAAATAGAATTACTAGTTAAAGCTAAATAGGTTTGTAAAGCTATCATTATATACCAAATATACAATTATCTCTACACTAACACACAGAAGAAAGAGGCGAAAACTAATAACTAAAGCATCGCAAAGATTTCACTAAGCTGATTTATATTTCTCTTGGATTGTTTTTTGCGCGCTTTATTTATTTGTTTCTTTTAAACACTTGATATAAATGTCTCTTCTAAGCCGCGATTAGGTGCTTAATACACTTGTATCTGAACAAAAACAAACTAACAGGGGCGCAATACTAACTGCATTTTGAGCATGCAGGTTGTTTCGGATCTTTAATTTGGAGGTGTATGTTCTCCGGTTATGCACCAGGGGTCGACGCATATTTTAATTTTTCGGGCCCGTTTTTTTTTAACACGCTTTTATGAGCTTCACCTGTATGTATGTATGTTTGCATGTTTGTAAACGCTCTGGGAGCAAACAAAAAATCTATATCGTAAAAAAAAGACTTTCCCTACGTGAACACCGTGGCGTTGTGGTATAGCTCCGCGCTACGAACCTAAAGGTCTAGCGTTCAATCCCAGTCAGGGGAGATTTTTTAAAAATGATTTTTGTTTAATTTCTAAAATATTTTAATTAAAGATTTAAATGTATGTAAATATTATGGTGTGTCACTCACACGATTTTCTCTTACCCTGCATTTTAATACTAAGATAGATATTTTGTGTTTTTTAGTTCACATTTCTATAAAAGCGTGTTCTTTAATTTTTTTAAACTATAATAATAATATTATTATTATTATTATTTTGAAAAACAAAATATTTTTGTGAATTTTTTATTTGTTTTTGTAGCGGAAAGGAAGTCACCCATCTGTTTTAACAGATACTTTTAATGTTTAATATCAAGTTCATTGGAACAAGTATAGGCAGCCACTTGAAATAACACTGAAAACATTATAAACAAGTAATATAAAAGAAAAAAATTTAAAGTCAATTCCTACTTACAAACACTATCGAAAAAGTTATATATATATATATATATATTTTTTTTTTTTTTTTTAACAATTTTGAATTAGGAAATAAAAAGTGCGCGTGAAAAATGAAATAAAAATAATTATAAGATAAAAAAAAAAAAAAAAAAAAAAAAAACTTTTTATATACCATGTTTTAAATTTTCTGATGAATCATAGAGCTCTTATCAATGTGCATAAAATTTTTAAAGTAATAATGACATCAATTTTTGTGAGATGCATAATTTAACTTTTTATAATTTTTTAATGTTCACGTTTAATTAAATGTATTTATATTTATGTCGAAAGAAAATGAACTCGTATTTTTTTTTTTTGGCAACAATTAAATTATAGATAATATTTTAATGGCTATTTTAACGCTATTAGGATGTTATTATTTTCATATTTTAATTAATTATAAGAAAACTAATCAAAAATTCGAAAATCGGACTTCGAAGTATTGTGTTGTCACCGGGTTCTGAGCTAATCTTAAAGTTTCAAATTTCTAGCTAGTCGAGAAGTTAGTTAAAAATCGATTGCAAGATTTGTACAAGAGGGAGAGTGTGAACTAATAGTAGGAATTGAAAAATAATTTGTAAAATAATAATAATAATTTGTAAAAAAAAAAAAAAAAAAAAAAAAAAAAAAGAATTTTTGAGAAAAGGCTATGTTTATGAATTTATGAATTTAAATTTGTGAAGGGGCCCATTTTTTAAATGTCAATTTTCTGAAAGAATCCATTTTTGTAAAATGTGAATTTCGTGAAAGGACACATTTTATGGATTTTAAATTTGTGAAGGGGCCCTTTTTATAAAACGCAATTTTGTCAAGAAGCAATTAAAAGGCCCCAATTTTTGCCTGTATCGACCCCTGGCACCATTCCAGCTGAAAATTAAAAAAAGAAAAGTATAATACATATATGAGAAATTAATCGCTTAAACAGTAGTAACTGGCAGATTTACAAGATAATGTATATTTGCTCTACAACTATTCCATTATTCTCACATCATAATCTTTCTTTATTATTCTTTAAATTCTCTCTCACGCCCCCTTAAAAAAAAATAAAAATAAATAAATAATATGTTTATTGAAAGAAGAAATTATTTTGCAATGTTAAACCAGAAATAAAAAAGGACATTACATTTGAAATTTAATAAACTGGCAAAATATCAAGAATTTCCGTTGTTATCCTCTACATTTTCAGCATTTTTCTTTCTTTCTTTCTTTTTTTTTTTTTTTTTTTTTTTTTTTTTTTTTAATATAAATGTGGAAGACAGAAAAGATAAGAAGTACTGAAAGTTAATTTCAATCGGAAACGAAAACTTTAATGTACAGCACAAAATTTGAAATTTTAATACAATTTTTTTCGAAATTATGGCGAATTTAATCGATTTTTAAAACGGCATTTAAAAGTATAGATCCTTTAATTTAAGTATTTTATTATTAAGTTTACTTAACAGTTATAATTTTTTAAATGTATCATATTGGTGATCTAAACTAATTTAAAATAATTTAATTAACTTAACGAAATCCCATTTAAGAAAATTATTTTTGAAGGATGCCTGATTAACAATAACGATATGCGGTGTACTATTTTAAAACTTTTTGTTTCATTTCTAAATAGTAATAATAAAAAAATCCGGAGTGACTCCACTGGACTTTCCGAACATTGAGTAATTAACAGTTTTGTAGATAAAGTCAAGAAAGAGGAGTTGTTAAACAAACAAAAGAGAGAAAACCATAATAGAGTGTTTAGTATTTTTCTCCATATATTACATGATGTTTTATTTAACGCTACTGAACTTTGAGCCCCATAGATCAAAGGATAGAAATAGGATAAAGAATTTTTCGCTGTGTCCCTGTAAAAACCTATAAATTCTAGATTTACCAAAATGCTTATAATTAGTGCAACAGTGATTTAAAATATTCATATAAATTTTCAGCTCAATTGAATAAGGCGTTTAGACGCTATCACACTTTTTAAAATTTGGCCCCATAGGCCATAAAGAATTTTTCTTTGTGCCCCTGTAAAAAAACTGTAAGTGCTAAATTCACCAAAATCCATACAGTTCGTTATTACATGTGTACACATTTTTTGCTCAGATTAATAAAGCGTTTAGACGCTATCGCACTTTTAAAAATTTGGCTAATGATAAAGAATTTTTCCTGGTGTCCCTGTAAAAAAACTATACGTGCTAGATTCACTAAAATCAATAGGGTTCGTACTATGGTGACTTACAATATACGTACCAACTTTCAGCATATTCCAACAAAGCGTTTAGACGCTAGCGTGTTCACTCACAGACATATACACACATACATATATCATCGTAAAAATCGTGAAAACGGACTCAGGGGACCTGGAAACGTATAGAAATATCAAAATCTCAAATTCGGGTTTTTGATATGATGATACTTTCCTCACTATAGTGTTCGGAAAGTAAAAACAATTAAACGTTATAGTAAATAACATGATTTAACACTGTTAGAAATAATATAACAATTAACACAGCTTTCACTCTACGTTAAATGAAAATAGTTTAACATAAGGATGCTCCCATTTACAAAATTATGGCTGTAAATTACGCCGTATTGAATGTAACGATGACAGTTTTGGAAAAAGAAAAAAAAAATGTGTATTCATAACAGATAAAAAATTTTCGCACAGAAATATATATATATTTGTAAAGAATTCTGGAAATATATTGACTGTTTATTAAATCCATTGCGATATTTATTTACCAATTAAAGGGTCGATCCAGGTTTTAATTTTTAAGGTTCATTTTTGTGAAAAACAAAGTATTTTTATGAATCTATTTTAACCTACTTTCATGGGAAAATTATTTTCCTGTAAAACCTACCATTTTAGTGTTTACTGTATATAATGTTAAACATCAAGTTAATAGTGTTTCATGGCACAAAGTATAGATAATCATTGGAAATAATACTGAAAAAAAAAAGGGGGGGGGGAGTATATAAAAAGTTCATTCTTATAAAATGAAATTTCGTGAAAGGGCCGTTTATATCAATTTGATTTTTATGTAGGGGCACACTTTATGGATTTGAATTTTTTGAAGTGACTGCTAAAGCGCCTCAATTTTTCCCTCGATCGGGATCGGTCCCTGTAATTTATTTAATTTACTTACTTACTTATTAAGAATTTGAAGAATAAGAAATGATCTTAATTAAGAATTGTCTATTTTTTTATTCTATTTTCTACTGACTACTGAAACGGTTTACCTTAATAGCCCTCTTCACTTACCGTCACCGGAAGCCCAAACCAATGTTATTCTATGGGAAATTTTATTTATTTATAACTCATTAACTAATATATATTTTTAAATTCTGTTTTCATATTCAGAAAATTCACAACTGTTAAACTGACGGACCCTTTTTTAAAACGGATTATTATTGGTATTATTGAAACTGCAAAATAAACAATTTCACATATTGAAAATTCGTATTTTACAGCTTCAAAATAAAATATTAAAAAAAACCGTTTTTATAAAAGGTCTGTCGATTTAACAGTCTTGAATTTTCTGAATGTGAAAACAAATTTTAAAAATATGTATAAATTAATGAGTTCTAAGTAAAAAAAAATTTCCATAGAATAACACTGGCTTCGGCTTCCGGCAACGGTAAGTGAAGAGGGTACTCAACAGGACAATACACTTAAAGCCAATTCAGACAGAAATAATTCAAATGAACAAGCGATGAAATTTAACTGGCGATTTTATCGATAAGTAAAACCACTACAACTCACCTTTACATCCACAAGACCTAGTAGTCCGATGTTGTTTTCTGTCAGCATACCGAATCATATTATCAAAAAGTAATATCCAATCAGTGTCTTCATCCCACAGTATGCTGGTACCGTTGGGCGACAACAGACCCTCGAAAGATTTGGTTTCGCTGGTACCCGAATTGGAATCTGTTTCTTCTGATCTGCTGTTACCTGGAAGTAACAACATTTGATCATCTCCAAGCCACAGGGTCGGGTTGACGCCCGTGGCACCTTCCGTGGGAGAATCATCGGAGTCCACTTTGGAACTGATATCACTGGCAGGAATGTTTGATGAAGTATCACTAAAATCACTGTCACTAAACCTGACCCGGAGGTCTGGACTTCTACTGGACGTAGCACCATTGGACACAATCGGACGTCTAATAGGAGATGGAGAGGACGTAATACGATACCTCTCTGAACTACCATTCATAGTACTTTCTGATGATATTGTACTGTCTGCCGAAGATTCGGCCACCCTGCTGTCCAGTGTTTCATTGGAACTTGTGGAAAGTATACTAGAACCAGACGCAACACCTGAATCGTCCATAGAGTCCTGAACAAATTTGTCAAGATTACTGGATGGAAGCCTTTGGTGGGAATCGGGAGTTTTGGTGAGATTAGATCTATCAGAAATTTCTCGGCTACCATTTTCGGAAACATCTGACTGTGTTTTATGTATGTGGACGCTACCGTTCGATATTCCATTTTGTTCAGCTGGAGTTTCATTTTGGCCTATGTTAGGCTTTGAGATGGGCATGAGGTAAAATTAATGTTGTCATAAATCACTACAGATATTTTTAAGTAAAATGACAACCACACTGTTATGCAGTTAGTACTATGATAAAGGCATTGTCACAACAAAATAAAGAAATTACCATCAGACAAGGCTTATTTTAAAAGACACTTGGCGTGTTTCATATAAATATTGGTTATTTTTTATCATAAAAAAATAATACTACGACTAACTACGTTGTCAGTTACTAGAAAATTGTAAATATCTAGCTATAAAACTATATGTAAAAGTTTCATTTAAAATATCACTTTAATCTTCATATAAAAAATACACCGAACCATGAAGGAGACACAAACAAATTCACTTTCTATTACTCATAAGATAACAAAATTACGACCGGCATCCGAGTAAATTAATCGAAAATTCATGACACAATAAAAGGTTCCATCAAATAATTTTCAAAATAATGATACATCCAACAGCGATAACAACAACAAAAAATTCAATCAACATTTAAAAAAAAACTATCGCACAGAACTTTTTTTTTTCGCTACAAAAACCGATATGCTTCAGAGATGACAATTCACAAATACACGGAAGAAAAGAATAAGTGTTGACAGGAAAAATCCTTGACACAGGCACACAAAAGAGAAGACGACAGAAGAATTATAAAAATGCAAAATCACTGGAATGAATCTTTTAGTGTAGTAGCAGGAAGCAAAAGAATATTTTCGATCGGCCGTAAAGGCTGCATCAGTCCACGCTACACACTGATTGTCACCCATCTCCCTCCGCGAGTAGACAGTATTGGTGCTCCACCTCCCAGCTGTTTTGGTGCGGCGGAATAACCTATCAGAAGCCAGAACTTATTCCGCCATTGGAAAAGCTAGGGTTGACATAAAAATTGATACGCTGCAGTCGCAGATCTATCAGTTCGCGGTTGAAGGATACAGTTTCAGTGAAAAATGCATGAAGAGAAAGAAAGCATCCTCTTTATCCCTTTTTAAAAAATAATGTATGTACATTTATTAGAGTATTCGGTTATCTTGGTAACTTAGGACTAATAAGATAAAAAGTCAGTTAAAGTTGATATTACAGATGTCAATATTTTTAAAAACCCTGATTTATATTCAAGGGCACTAATTATCCAATAAAAACATTTTAAAATCGGATGTTATTAGGGTATATTCAATTTATTAACTTACTATTGTACTTGCAAAAATCATATAATTGACATTATTATTATTATAAAGTTCCCTCACTCCATCCCCCTCCGCAAAAAAAAAAAAAAAAAAAAAAAAACCTCAAATACAAACAATTTAATATTAAAAACTAAAATTAAAACTTTACTACGAAATTTTTTTATGTTTTCTTCCAAGAATTTCTGAATTCTCTGACTCTTTTCTGGTTTATTTATTTATTTTTTGTAATAAATTTTGAAATTCTCTGAGCTTTTCCTGTTTTTTTAATAGATCTTCCAAACTCTTTAAATTTTTAGGTTTTTCATGAATTTCAAGTATTGTATCAAACTGTTATCGTAACATTTATTTAAAAAAAAAAAAAAAAAATGTAAAAAGTCCTTTTTTAAAATAATAATAAACTAAGGGCAAATTTATTTAAGATGTTGTGATAATGAAAAATGAACAAAGAATCATTACAAACGCAGAAAATACATAAGAGTACATGAGAGAAAAATTCATGCAAGAAGAAAATCCACTTCTTCATTTCATAAGATTCATTTTGAGAGAGAGAAAGAAAATAATAATAATAATAAAATTATTTTAAAATATCAGTTTAAAATTATTGTTTGTATTAGTTGTTACTCTACTTTTATTATATGATGCTGCATTTCACCTTGACACAATAAACTAAATATGAAATTAATTCACAATAATTGTTGCAAAAAGAAAGAAAGAAAAAACTCACTTAAATCTGTTGTTTTACAAGCAAAAACTCTAAACTATTGAATTTATATAAGGCACAGACCACACTAACACAGAGAAAATTATTGTACAAGTAAATTACAACTGATAGCTAAACGTACTTATTTGAAAAACCAGAATAGTTTTAATACCAAAAATGCTCCAAGCAATAAAACTTGTTTTACAGGCAAATACCACAAATTATTCAATAAGGCACGATACTATATAAATTAACAGAGATTTTTTTTTTTTTTTAAGTACGGAGGACTATTAGTCTCAATCTACTTATAAAACTTTATCGGCAGTTTTACGATGGTTGGACATTTATCGAAATCGAAAATTTATCGAAAATATAATTCAATAATTTTAAAGCAATATCATAATTTGGGGAAAAAAAAAAAAAACTAATAGTCCTCCGTAAATTAAATTCTGCTTTTGCCAGAATTTCATCAAAATCTTTTTCTTTTCTTTCTTTCTTTTTTTTTTTTTTTTTTTTAAGAAAAGAAAATTAATAATAATCAGTATCGAAAAAGTTGAAGAAGCTCCTTTTTAGACAAAATTACATAGTTTATTTTAGTTTTTAATTGTTGCCAAAAAAGTTTACGGGCTGATTTTAATTTTTTTTTTTTTTTTTTTTTTAATGAAAAGAAATTCACGCGTAAATATTAAAATTAATGTAAAAATTTGTGATTTATTATTATTATTATTATTAATGATATTGAATTTTGAGAATTCATTTCAATATAATGAACAGCATAATAATTGCAAATTATTATTATTATTATTATTTTCGTTATTATTAATTTTATTAGCAGCAGTAGTAGTATTAATAAAATCGTTTTGTAAAAAAATAGAACTGACTCTAAATAGCAACCATTATTCAAACAACTAAACATAAAATGAAATTGCAAATTGCGCCTAAAAGTATGAAATTAATTCCACCGCTAAACAACATAAACATATAATTCTGTACTGATAAGTATAAAGGATTTAAGTCCAAAAATGTCGATTTTGAGTTAAGTACATAGTCAAGCTCAGAAAAAAATCCTCTGTCGACTGGTATAAAGGATTTAAATCCATGTCATTTAGTCTTTGAGAAAATCCATTGGTAAAAAAAAGATTCAAGTCAGAAATTTAGCATTAATCTTTGGTATAAATATTTAATTCAATTTTTTCCGTTTATTAAATGAAGATTGACAATCACTGTATGGGATAAAGTGTATAAACCAACATAATCCCTTTTTCCTAGTCGATTCTTCTGATTAGTTTTTAGTTAGTTTAACTTTATTTTTCGTCTCCTGAAAAACCAAGAAAATCGACTTAAATCCTATATACATATTAGTACAGAATTAATCATAACCAATGAAGTCGGCGCAAAATTAAATAGAATTTTATTATTATTATTTCCCTAGGCGAATTACATTTGACTATGAAACGTATTTACTACTGAAAGAGCAAGGATATTAAATACCAAAAATTCTGTCAGCAGTGAAACTTGATTTACAGGCAAATAATCCAAATTATTCACTTTATGTTAGGCACAGATACTATAAATTGCCAGGAAGAAAAAATAATTACGGGTAAATTACATTTGACAGTGAAACGTATTTTCTCGAAAAGCAAGGATATTAATATGAAAAATACTGTCAGTAGTGGAACTTGTTTAACAGGCAAATAATACTCCAAATTATTCAATTTATGTCAGACATAAATACCTGAAAAACAAAGAATACCAAAATGTTGTCAGCAGTGAAATTTATTTTACAGGCAAATACTACAAATTATTTAATTTATGTTAGGCACAGATACTATAAATTAATGGGGAGTTTTTTTTTTTAGGACGGAGGACTATTAGTCTTAATCTACGAATGAAATGTTGTCGCCAGTTTGCGATGGTTGGACATTTATCGAAATCGAAAATTTATCAAAAATATAATTCAATAATTTGAAAGCGATGTTATAATTTGAGGGGGGGGGAATAATAATAGTTCACTGTATTAAACTAAATTATGCTTTTGCCAGAACTCAATCTACGGATAAAACGTTGTCGCATGTTTTACGATGGTTGGACATTTATCGAAATTGAAATATAATTAAATAATTTGAAAGCGATGTTATAACTTGAAAAAAAAAAAAAAAAATAATAATAATAATAATAGTCCTCCGTACTAAACTAAATTCTGCTTTTGACAGAATTTCATCAAAATCTTTTTTTTTTTTTTTTTTTTTTTAGAAAAGGAAAATTAAAAAAAATTAATAATAATCAGTGTCGAAAAAGCTGAAGAAGCCCTTTTTTGACAAAAATAAATAATTTATTTTAATTTTTAATTGTTGCCAAAAAAGTTTACGAGTTGATTTTAATTTTTTTCCCCCCATTTACAGATAAATTACCTTTCACAACGAAACGTATTTACATTGTCAGTAGTGAAACCTGTTTCACAGGCAAATACTCCAAAATTATTCAAATAATGTTAGGCACAGTAACAAGTGAAAAAAATATGGGTAAATTGTATCTGACAATGAAACGTATTTATATGAAAAGCAAAGAATATCAAAAATGCTTTCAGCAGTGAAATCTGTTTTACAGGCAAATACTCCAAATTATTAACTCAATGTTAGACACAGACACTATTTTAAAACACAGAATATTATTTTATAGGTGAATTGCATTTGACAATGAAACGTATTCACTTGAAAAGCAAGGACACCAATACTTTCAAAATTCTGTCAGCAATTAAATTTGTTTTGAAGGAAAATACTTCAAATTAAAGAAAATCTTCTAGCAAGAATACCAATAACGCAGATAAATTATTTTTAAAGGTAATTTAAATTATATTCGACAGTGAAACGTATTTACTCGAAAAACAAGAATATTTTTAACTTCAAATATTTTAATTTTTTGAAAAGTTCTTAAGTGCTCCCCGATAACTAGCTTTTATAATTTTTCTCCTTGATTTTACATAATTATAATTTAACTATATTCTAAACACATTTATGCATTATTTTGTGAGATATTCATAAATTATTTCTTTCTTTCTTTTTAACGTTTGTTTGCAAAAAAATTTGCATCAAATTTTAAATGTATAATAAGTACTTAATTCACTTTGATAGTAACAAAAGTATTTAGAAGTATTTTTTTTTAAAGAAATCTTTACGATCTGTTACAATTACAAAATTGAACAGCTTGTACAGGGTACAAAAATCTAAACAATAAACAGAATTGTTATTTAAGATTTTATAAATGTGTCCTTTTGCGTCTTTACGCGGTTTATGCAAGCGGTATCACTTTCAATATACAGGGTGATTATAATTAAAATTACGATTTCAAAACGCTATAATTTTATAACTACCCATCAGAGCGATTTGACATTTTTCCAGAGCAATTGTGAGGCAATGAAATTTTGTTTGGTGGAGGAAAAAAGTAGTTCCAACATGTTCCTATAGATGGCGCTGTCAGGGGAAACGCCTAAATGGACTCAACTGTACGTATTTAATAAAGAAGCATCACAAAACTGGCGTTGTAAAAATTATTACTTACAAACTTTGAATAAACACCATAAAATGCAATAAACTCGCAACAATTGTTTCGGGTCGAAAAAACACACGACCCTTCATCAGGCGAACAAAGTAAGCACGAGTGCTGCAGTCAAAGCGGCAACGCACCCGTGCCGCTTTGACTGCAGCACTCGTGCTTACTTTGTTCGCCTGATGAAGGGTCGTGTGTTTTTTCGACCCGAAACAATTGTTGCGAGTTTATTGCATTTTATGGTGTTTATTCAAAGTTTGTAAGTAATAATCAACTGTACGTAATTGTTGTATCGAATAACTTTTAATATTCTTTGCCTACGTTATCACACAACAGACAGAAGGACTGAAAAATATACAGATAGACTAATTGATTTTAAAATTACTCTTAGGCATTTTGGAAAGTGTTAAAAAGGCTTAACGGAAATGAAAATGCTGCTATTAGATTATAATTACAGCTTTTGATCTCTCTGAATATTTTAGTGTAGCCCTGTAAATCAGAAAGTTAATCGTATCATATTCTATACAAAACATTATTTTAGAATATTAATAATACATTTCAATATCTTTATGATTTTTACAGCAGAAAGATTTTTAAATATAACTTTCTAAAAATTCTGTCCTAAAACGTAATGCATTGGCTTTTTTTTTTTTTTTTTGTCCCTGTAAACAAACTAGTTATACAGGACCAATTAATGTCATTTTTAATGGGGAACATTCTATAGGGAAAATATTTATATATATATATAAAAAAAAAAAAAAAAACACTCATAGAACACAATGCTTTAGAATGCTTTTGGGTGTCCCTGTACACCAGAAGAGATATTCACTCCATTTTCAACATGGAACATCCGATAGTGAACTTCAATAAAATATATCGGTTTCGAGAAATTCCATAAATATTTACAGGAGTTAGAGCGCGGGCAGACAGACAGACAGACAGATTGACAAATACACAAACTGAAATCATATTCACACTTAAAAATGTTAGAAAGTGTTAAAAACGCCTAACGTAAACAAAAGTACAATTCTAGCAATTTTTTATTAATAGCTCATAATATAACTGGATATTTTTGTGCCACCCTGTAAATTTAATGCTAATCATGCTATATTCTATGCAAAACATTCTTTTGTGCATATAAATAATATATTTTAATTTCCTAAAACTTCGTGGATGGTAAAGTTATTAAAATTTGATTTATAGAAATATCTCTCATAGAACACACTGCCTTGGAATACTTTTGGGTGTCCCAGTATATAAACCGATGGTGGTATTTCCTCCATTTTATACAGGAAACATCCAATAGTGAACTAGAATAACATATTTCAATTTCATTCAGATATGTTTACAGTAAAGGTATGAAATTAAGGTTTATAGAAATACCTCTCATAGAACACAAAGCTTTGAAATACTTTCGGGTGTCCCTGTACACAAACCAGTAGAAACTAGAGGTGAGTTCGGGCTCTATTTTGGCAATCCGAGCCCGCCCGGGCCCGAAACATTTTTGAACTGAGCCCGCCCGAGCCCGAAAAATTTTGTGTGATCAGAGCCCGAGCCCGATATTGAAAGTGGTACGCTATGCAACGCATACACAATAGTAAAATTAAATACCGTTTTTATTTTCAAATTAATTTTCTTATTATCAATCCTCAATTTAAATAATTATAAATATTATTATAACAATTTATAATGCCTGTGTCTCTGTATACACATGTATATATTTATATAATAGATATTTATAGTGCAGCCCATTGTTTATAACGCGCCTATCGGGGGAAAACATTTTATCCGAATGAGTGATATAATGAGGCCCGATATAACGAAGGAGGAAGGATTACTGTATAACACTATGACATAACATAATGTGCATCCCGTTGAAAAAAGAGTTCTATTTAGAAAAAAGGAAAGTCAAAGCTACTAAGGTTTGCAAGATTATTTTGTGATTTATAACCCATCATGACTATTATGACATTACTAAAGGTGCTCTCAAAATGAATAAAATTTCTTTCTTTTCTTTTTTCGTTTTTTTAAACATTTTCCAGTTAGTGAAGAATAAAATAAACGGAACTTTTAGCTTGAATCCGAGCCCGCCAGGAGCCCGAAGACTTGCGTAAGATTTGAGCCCGATCGGGCTCGGGCTGAGCCCGTCTCATCTCTAGTAGAAACTTCATTTTCAATGGGGAACATCCGATAGTGAAATTGAATAACATATATCAGTTTCAAGAAATTCCATAAATATTTACGGGAGTTAGAGCTCGGAAAGACAGACAGGCAGGCAGGCAGACAGACGGACAGGCAGATACACAAAACTGAAATCATATTCACTGTTAGAAAATGTTAAAAACGCTTAACATAAACGAAAGTACAATTCTAGCAATTTTTTATTAATAGCTCTTAATATAACTGGATATTTTTGTGCCACCCTGTAAATTTAATGCTAATCATGCTATATTCTATGCAAAGCATTCTTTTGTGCATATAAATAACATATTTTAATTTCCTAAAACTTAATGGAAATTAAAGTTTTTAAAATTTGATTGATAGAAATATCTCTCATAGAACGCAATGCTTTGGAATATTTTGAGTGTCACAGTATATAAACCGATAGTGGTATTTCCTCCATTTTATACAGGAAACATCCAATAATGAACTTGAATACATATTTCAATTTCATTCAGATATGTCTACAGTAAAGGTATGAAAATATGGTTTATAGAAATACCTCTAATGGAACACAATGCTTTGAAATACTTTCGAGTGTCCCTGTACACAAACCAGTAGAAGTATTAACTCCATTTTCAATAGGGAACGTCCGATAGTGATCTTGAATAACATATTTCAATTTCATTAAGATATGTCTACAGTAAAGGTATGAAAATATGGTTTATAGAAATACCTCTAATGGAACACAATGCTTTGAAATACTTTCGAGTGTCCCTGTACACAAACCAGTAGAAGTATTAACTCCATTTTCAATAGGGAACGTCCGATAGTGATCTTGAATAACATATTTCAATTTCATTAAGATATGTCTACAGTAAAGGTATGAAAATATGGTTTATAGAAATACCTCTCATAGAACACAATGCTTTGAAATACTTTCGGGTGTCCCTGTACACAAACCAGTAGAGGTATAAACTCCATTTTCAATAGGGAACGTTCGATAGTGAACTTGAATAACATATATCAGTTTCAAGAAATTCCATAAATATTTACGGGAGTTAGAGCGCTGACAGACAGACGGACGGACGTAGACAGACAGACAAACCGAAGTCATAAACACTTTTCAACCTTGTGGGAAAGTGTTAAAAACGTAAAACATCATTTTTTAAAAGTGAAAAATAGTAGTGAAGCTAAATTCAAGATATTTGAAGAAACATTTAAAATATACAAAAATACATATATTTATGTGCTTCGGTATAAGACCAATTCAGGGATCATACTCAAATGTTGGGGGGAAATTCCCTGAGTTTTCCCTGAGTTCCCAGACAATTTTCATAGCGACATATTACAAGAAACGCTCTTCTAGACAAGACAAAATACAGCCACTTCCACTGTATGATGTCATATTACTGCCGATCATGATAGAAATTCAGGTAGAAATCATTATTTACATGCATATTTTCACAATAATTATTTAAATTTTCATACGTAGCTAAACAAGAAAAACATAACTTGAGAGAGAAAAAAAATTGTTTTTCCAGATTTTATAACTGATTTTCCCTGACTTTTAATGAAAATTTTTATTTTCCCTGAGTTTTCCCTGGCTTTTTTTAACAAATTCCAAATTTCCTGAGTATTCCCTGTTTTCCAGGTTTTCCCTGAGGAGTATGAACCCTGCAATTGTCGGCACTAGGGACCTAGAACTAGAGGAATTTATTCCCTGTGGGAGAAGGGTTCTTTTAAAGAGATCCCCTAACGCATATTCAAACAAATTTAGGCGAAGGAAAAAAAAAAAAAAAAAGAAAGAAAGAAAGAAAAATCCGAAGGCTTGACCGACGAGCGTGACCAGGACTCAAATCTGGAACTTCCCGACAAATAGCTACGAAAGCAGAACCTCTTGGCCACTGATAAGGCCATGGATAAATGAATATTACTTTATAAAATGGAGAAAGATAGGATGATGAAATGATGATAATTACAGATATGGATAAAATGTGAACCTATACTAATACAGAATTTAGTAAAGGGCAGGGGACAGCTAGTACAAAAAGGGAATTTTTTAAGGTTCTTAAGGACGCTTTTTAGAGTTTTAACGACAACTTGGATTTTTAAAGACACATTCAACATTTAAAATCGCCATTCATTTCAAAATTCTGTCATTAGTAAGCGTACAATATATATATAAACTTTCTTTACTTTTGCTTGTTACTTATTACTAATGAATAAATGCATGTTTATTGTCTTACACGATAGTTTTATTTATTATGCATCTCTTTATCTTCAATATATCATTATTCTTCAGTTTGTAAGTTGTATTCTGCTAAACTTGTTCTCTAACATAAAAGGCACTAAAAGAGCGCAATTTCTTTTTACATAAGGGACAAGAAAGGTGCTATTTTTTTTTAAACCAAAAGACAGGTACGGTACAGAGTCCTACTAAAACTGTCTGGAGAGGGGGGGGGGGGGTATATATATACATATAATTTATCATGGGTTTAATGAAAAGAATGAGAACGAAAAGCAAACAGTTGAATAAATTACCACAAAAAATCACAAAAGCCACTTAGGTAACTAGTAAAACAATAGGTATCCCGTTAAGGCAATTGTAAGAAATAATGGCAAATAACATCAACAGTCTACGCCTCATTACACATTCTTTAACATATTTACGTTAATTTAACTAGTAATTAGAATATTGAATAATAAAATTTATTTCAAATTTTTTTAATTTGAATTAATTAGATTAAGTTTGAGAATAAAAATAAGAATAAGAATAAGAATTAATGCACATAGTAGAAGCGCAATTTCAGCTATGGACGTAATGTTTAAATTAAAAATAATTTATTAATAGCCTTGACTTGGCAAAAACTAAAATATATGCAAATCATATATATTATGCATATATATAGTTTGTAAGCTTCTAAAAATTAACAGCGTGTAAAGAATAAACGAAAAATTTAAGTTTTTACTAAAGAAAATATAACAAATGACAGTTAAAAAAAAAATCATTTCTGGTCGTGTGTATATCCATTGAATTTCGTATTTTCTATTAAGATTCCACCGACACTTAACGATAAGGAAATAAAGACATGGGGGTAAAATTTAGGTTTCTGTTTCAAGTACAACTTCTATCATAAAACAAATCTAAACAAATAACCTTTCCGAAACCCCTTATTGTGTTAGCTACTAGTAATTCCTGCGTCAACCGAACAAGATTTGAAACAAGAACAGTAAAATTGTAAATGGTTTGGATCATTTTAATAACATGCCTGGCTGTCGGACTACCGATTGTAAACGGTCCAATTCGTCGGGTATGACACACCAAATCAAAATAATAGGCAATTATAATACGAAAACAGTTCACGTATTTCATTGAAAACTTCCGCCGTTTTCAAATTTTTATCTCATTACACAACTTTAATTGATATACCTCAGCAATAACATCATGTTTTTTGTTAGTTGCAGTAAGCCAAGTATCACGAATAGGAAAAATAGTTTTAGAAATTATAGTTCAGGGAGATCCAGATGTGATAGACTGAAAAATTTTGTGTATCATTGTTCGTGTTGCGAAATTAGAAAGGCAAACAAATACGAATCTTGATTATTGTCATTGCGGAATAATTTTTAATAATACACCCCGCGACAAAAAGATAGGAACAAAGGGTTTTTTCTTTGATTTTTCATAAAATAACGTTATCTAAATTATGCTTATCATTTATTATTATCATAAAATAACACTATTCCTGGACTAATTTTTGTTTTAAGACTAATTTAGAAAAGTTTTAAGACTAAAATTTTTTCTAATTTAAGACTACACTCCGCGAAAAAAAGATAGGAACAGAGGGGTTTTTTAAATTTTTTCATAAAATAACATTATCTAAATTGTGCTGATCATTTATTATCATAACAAAATATTATCATATCAAAAACATATTAAATATTTGAATCATATTCAAAATAATTGTATTAAAAAAAAAAAAAAAAAAAAAAAAAAACTTTGTTCCTATCTTTTTGTCGCGATGTGTAGTCTTAAATTAGAAAAAATTTAGTCTTAATTTTCTAAATTAGTCTTAACACAAAAAATAGTCCAGGAATAGTGTTATTTTATAATAATAATAAATGCACAATTTAGATAACGTTATTTTATGAAAAATCAAAGAAAAAAACCTTTGTTCCCATCTTTTTGTCGCGGAGTGTAGGTTTATCCGGTAACTTGCAAATGAGTTTTAATTCTTTTCCTTTATATTGCTCAAAAATATAAACATTTCTCAATACAACTGAACACTCGAGAAATATTGTCTTTTCATTGCCGATTAATCGACGGGTGCTTATACCCGATCAATTTATTTTCTTTAATCGAGTTATAATAGTTCCGAATAATTGTATTAAAATTTTACAAAATCCGATTCAAATTTTCAAATTACGAAGTTAAAGAAAAAAAATTAAATGTAATTCAGCCAATATATATATATATATATATATATATTCTTCACATATCTTGCTAAAAGACATTCTAAGGCTTCCAGAGCTGCCAACCTAATCCGGCAAATTGTTAGTACCGCCCCTTTTTCTACACCACTTAATTTTTAGAGTACTATTCTTCTTAATTCATCGTAGATACATTTGAAGAGAATTACTCTAAAAATTAAGTGGTGTAGAAAAAGGGGCGTTACTAACAATTTGCCGGATTAGATTAGCAGCTCTGGGCTTCCATCAAATGATGTAGGAAAAAAGAAAAAAGAACTCTTAAAAGAAGTTTTTACACATTTATCTATACAGAATGAAATGACCGTAATTAAGTATTTTTATAGTTCAGGGGAGGAGAGGCTTTGAAAATTCGAAAAATCGAGGAAAAAATCGAATTTTCGTTTTTATTATATTAATTTTTTATGACTGATTCTGAATATTCAACCAACCGCATGTATCTTATGTTAGCATTTTCAAAAGTTATAAGGGCTTGAAAAAATTAAAGGGCTGAATAAATGACCTCCAAAATGTAAACAAGCAAGCAGAGCAAAGTCAGCGGAGACTGATCATTTAAATTTTTAACTTTTGAAATATTTCAAATTTTGATTAAAACAATGTTTAAAAACATGCAGTATAACAAAAAATATAAACTTCTAAAATGTTTGATTGACTAGTAATTGGTAACTGATAAAATTCTTTTTAAACGCTGTTTTCTCTGAATGTATTTTTTAACGAATTTTTCTTCTTTTAAATATCCCCTGCGTCAAATTTCGGCTTAAAACTAATAAAAACTACTTTCAACTGTTTTAATGTTACACATTTCAATGAAATCTGGGTTCATTTTTAAGTTTCGCCTAAATTTTAATTTTTAAAACTCTATTGTATTATGTGACAGCTTGAAATTTTCATAAATAATCAGTATATTTTACAAAAGTTTTATTATTATTATTATTTTTTTTAATAATCTTTTGAACGAATCTATAAATCAATACTCAAATTTCTTTAAAATACATATATGAATAATAATCAAGCAAAATTATATATATATACACACACACACCGCGACAAAAAGATAGGTACAAAGGGTTTTTTCTTTGATTTTTCATAAAATAACCTTATCCTTATCATTTATTATCATAAAATAACACTATTCCCGGACTAATTTTTGTTATAAGACTAAAATTTTTCTAATTTAAGATTACACACCGCGACAAAAAGATAGGAACAAAGAGTTTTTTTTTTTTTTTTTTTTAATATGATTATTTTGAATATGAATATTTTGAATATGATTCAAATATTTAATATGTTTTTGATATGATAATATTTTGTTATGATAATAAATGATCAGCACAATTTAGATAATGTTATTTTATGAAAAATTTAAAAAAACACCCTTTGTACCTATCTTTTTGTCGCGGGGTGTATATATATATATATAATACGAGGAGCATTTATTTATTTATTTATTTATTCTTTATTATTATTAAAAAAAAAAAATAAATAAAAAAAATAAAAAAAATATTTTTTTTTCTTTTTATATACTTAATCTTGTACTATTTCAGTGCATATATATATGTATATACAAAAATTTTAAACTTTTGCTGAAAAATTAAAAATTTTTATTTGCAACGCCTACTGTCCACCACATGTAAGTGTAACAAGAAGTGTATTTCATAAAATAAGATAAAATATGATTTAAAAATGGTCAGTCACGCTAGAATATTTGCAGTTACTTTTTGAAGTGCTATATTATCTTCGTATTTAAAATACTCTTTCATTTAGAAAAAAATAAGAGGTTATTTTTTTTTATTTATTGTAGAAGGAACTGGTTAAAACGGTATTTATGTCATTTTTATATGGTCTGTTATGTACCGTCTGAATGTGAATATAGAGAAGTTTCATTTATCATTCAAATAAAACTATACAAAGAAAAATGTAAACCGATTAAAAATTCGATTAATCGACCAATTAATCGATTATGAACTACGATTATCCTATAGTATAGTACCACTGTATTTTAAAATACAGTGTCAACACTGTAAAAGAAAAAAAAAATCTAAAATAGGAAAAAATTTGTAAGATATTTAGGTAAAGGAATGTTCCAAATTGGAAAGTTCTGTTTATAACTCAAAATGGATCAGAAAATCTATCTTTTTTGAGTTTACAAACTTGTTATGTATGGTTCACTATCTTATTTTATATTTTTGTCTATAATAAATAAGGACATGGTAGAAAAAATACTGTATCACGCACCTCTTATATATATAAAAACTAGTATGTTGTGGCCACCACAAGACTTTCTTCTATATTTTCCTACACAAATTCACGCAGTAAGAATATTAAAAAAAAAAAAAAAATACGATTTTTTTCGAAGTTTTTTTTTCGTTAAAAGTAAAAAAAATCGATAACTTTGAACCTTTCGAAAGATACCGATCTTGAAAATTTACACCCCCCCCCCCCTCACTGCCATGTTAAAAGTTTAGAAAAAAATACGATCACAGCGCCACCTGTTGAGCGATTGATCCCCAAATCTAATCAGCCTCAGTTTATGTCAGGGGTCAACTAAATACCAAGTCTGGTTAAATTTCGTTTAAAAAAAAAAAAAAATCTAAGTTTTTTTTTTGTTAAAAGTAAAAAAAATCGATAACTTTGTTTTAAATTATCACAGATTTATAGTTCAACCATTCGTTTTAAAGGTATTGACGAGACCTTTCGAAAGATACCCATCTTGAAAATTTACTCCCCTCGAGGGGGGACTTCCCCCCCAGGGGGGGTGGCGAGGTTCCTACGCATACAAAATTTTTTTCCCAATTGACTATCTCTATTATAAATAATTCTTGTAAATTTCATAATGATTACTAAAAAATAATTCTCTTTATGCACATTTATACCAAATTTTGTCCTATATCACCATGTTAAAAATTTAGAAAAAGCGGGATGGCAACGCATCCTGTAAGACAATTTTTACCAAAAGTTGATAGGCACTAATTTATGTCAAGGTGCAACTACATACCAATTTGTATGAAATTCTGTGCAGTAGTTCTTGAGATACAGTTGCCACAAAATTTTGTCACACACACACACACACACACAGACAGACAGACAGACAGACAGACAGACATTTTCTAAAAATGGTCAAATCGTGTTCTACAGCTCTCAAAACGTGTAAATTCATCAAAAACCCGAGGTCGAAAATTTTTACGAATCCAATACTTTCTCTATATTACATATAGAAGAAAGTAAAAAATAAATAACATGCGTAGATGACCTAAACAAAATGTAAACATTTCGTATACGTATGTACACTGCAAAAAACAACCCCCCAAAAAATTCTATCCAAAATTGGTCTCGTATCCAATTTAGGTTGAAATTTTGGGTTATAAACAGAACTTCCCAACTTGGAACATTGCTTTACCCAAATATCTTACAAATTTTTACCTATTTTAGATTTTTTTTTTTTTTTTTTTTTTTTTTACAGTGAATTACTGGAGCATTGAGTGGGTGTAAAATAAAAATTCATAAAAAAGAAGAAGAATTATCAAATGCATATATGTGGTTCTGAAAGTCTTTCATACCATATATATTAACTTAAGATTTCCAAAAATAGTTTATGATGACTAAAACATTAAAAACATCAGAAATTGCTCTAAAAGTGTCAATCACTGGAGCACTTACCCTATTTATTTTTATTTATTTCACATCCATTAAATTTCGCATTATTTCATATAAAAAGTGTTTAATCTATTTAAACCACTTTAGTTTTACGAAATTCAATTTTCAAAAAATAATAAATTAAAGAAGCATATCTGTCTCATTGCAGGAAATTATATTTGAAATAATTCTTTAAAAAAATGCATTTAGGCGAAAAACTTTTGGTTTACTTTATTTATTTTTAAGGAGGTAATGCTCTATTAATTAATAAAATAAAAGCAATAAAGTTATCGCTTACTTTATTACCAAGTAATAAAAATAAAGAGGCGTTAAAATAGCAAGTCGAAGCCACTAGCCTGTAACTAAGTAAACTAACACGTACACTGAATGCGCTTGATAGATTTGAATGTACGGGCTGCTTTGAATAATATTTTTTATTTGAAAAGTCTTTTATTTTGCGTGATTATCCCTCAAAACAAAACAAATAATTTTCTGCTTTCTATGTTTTTTAGGACGGAGGACTATTAGTTTCGATCTGGAGTTTTTGTAGACCAGTTTTGAATAACACCAAAATTAATTGGAAATGTCAGTCCTATCGTTACAAATTCAGTACCAAATAAAAAGGGCGATTTTTCTGAACCTAGGAGTGCAAACAGTTTTTCGACACAATTAGATTTTCTAAAATTAACTTAAGTATGAAATTTAGGTGACAACCCTTCATTTAAATTCATTTCAGTCATTTTAAAAGTACGTGGCTCGCAACAAATTCAGTACCAAATGAAAGGGGGTGATTTTATGAATCCAGAGGTGCAAACAGTTTTTATACACGACAATTAGATTTTCTAAAATTAACTAGAGTATGAAATTTAGGTGGAAACCCTTCCTTTTAATTCATTCCAGTCACTTTAAAAAGTACGTGGCTCGTTACAAATTCAGTACCAAATGAAAGGGGCCGATTTTCTGAATCCAGGGGTGAAAACAATTTTTCGACACATTTTTTTTTTTTTTTTTTTTTAATTAACTGAAATATGAAATTTAGGCGGTAACACTTCATTTTTATTCATTTGAGTCATTTTAAGAAGTAAGTGGCCCAGTTTTACGGTCAAAAAATGCAATAAAAAATAAAAAATAAAAATTTTACAGATTGAATTTAATAATCCTCCGTACAAAACTAAATTTTATCTTTGATAGAATTTTTAATTATTATTATTATTATTTAGTATCAGTAAAAGAAACATTAAATATCAGTAAGAGAAAAAAAAAATAAAAATAATTTCAAATACTATTGTGCAATTTTTCCTATATGTCCTGCATTTTACGAAAATTACTAAAGCTTCTAAATTTGATTTTATAACGAAAAGTGTTGATTTAACATAAAATTGCAAGGATTTTTGAAAACAACATATGTGTTCTGAATCAAAACAATATCTTATAAGCAATAATCGTGACTTGAAAATATGGTGAAACATGTTTAGACACGAAAAATAATTATAATAATATGCGCGAAAATAACGTTAGAACATTTAATCTTACAACTTTTAAACTATTAATTGTTTTTTCACGTTTAATAATAAACTATAAAAATGACAACGAAATATGAAAAAGACGTATGTGAATGAATAACTAAAAGATCCAGACAATTAATAACTCCGATCAAGAGTTAAACAAAAGTTTTTGACAATACCAAAAAGAAAGGTTAAGCCTTTGCAATGAAAATGGATTGCACATATTACACGAAGACAGGTGAACAGATGGACTACCTACTTAGGTATCTCAAAAGTGTCGAAGGATTTGGAAGACAACTTAAGATAAGATGGAACGATGAAAAGATCTAATTTGACCATATGACATATCGTGTCAAAATAATAGACAATTACAATACGAAAACAGTTCATGTATTCCATTAAGAGCGGACAATACCTAATCTCGCCGGCAGCCTTGGCCCGTGTTATTCTATGGGAAAATTTTATTACATAATTACTCATTACCTAATGTATATTTTTCAATTCTGTTTTCACATTTAGAAAATTCATAAGCGTTAAATTAGTACTTGTTTTACAAAAACTGATTTTTTAAAATTTTTAGTATTTCATTTTGCGACTAGAAAATGAGAAAAATGCATTTTGTGAAAAATCGCATTTTTGAACTCGAAATTAAAATGTAAAAATTAGAAAAAAAGGAATTTTTCAAAAATGAGTACTCATTTAACGGTTATGAATTTTCTGACTGCGAAAACAGAATTAAAAAATATACATTAAGTAATGTGCAATTGTCGCAACAAATTTTCCCATAGAATAACATTGGCCACGGCTGTCCGCGGGATTAGGTATTGTCCCCTCTTAAAGACTTTTACTGTATACGAATTTTTATCTCACTATTCCAATTTAATTGATAATCGTCAGCCATCTAAAGATCAACAAAAGAGAAGTTAAAAAAGCAAGCAAAGCTTTATATTTGTCATTGAGAAAGAACTCAGGGTTGCTACACAAATCAAGAAAAAAAAAAAAAAAATTCCCTGAGTTTTCCCTGTCCCTTTTAGAAGTAAAATAGATGGCACTCAATCATACAGCATTAGAATCTAACATGTTTACAAGTCAATTGAACATATTTAGTGTATATTAATTTATTAACTTACTATAGTTGAGGGAAAAAACATAATTGATTCATTATAAAGCACTAAAAATGTTTTTAAATATTTCATTATGAAAAAATTTTCCAACGTTTTTCTAAAAAATTTCAAAATTCCCTGAATTTTCCCTGTTTTTGCAATAAATTTTGAAAATTCCCTGAGTTTTCCCTGTTTTTTACTAGATTTTCAAATTCCCTGAGTTTTCTAGGTTTTCCAGGTGCCGTAGCAGTCCTGTAACTTATTACCAGTTTATCAGCTAATTTGGAAATCACTTCATGATTCTTTAAAACAGAAAGATTTTTCCCACTCCAACTCTCTATCCTTTTATCACTTTCGCCTAGCATATATATGGTAGAGAAAGTTTTGTTTTTAGGTCAAATTTCCGAAATTGAGTTTTTGTTATATCAGACATGGTACAAGCTTACAGAAAAAAAGGCTGAACTTTTCACGATCCCCCCCCCCTCTCAAAAGTAGTACCAGGCAACTGACACAATATAAATTTTTCAATTATAAAAATAATGTTAAATCTGATTGCATACATATACACACAATAAACAAAATCGGAACAATAAATCTTATATTGAATATCATATTAATTATAATTAAAATAGTTGTAAGTGCTTAAAAAACAGACAAACTTATTACATATACTTGAAAATAAGTTTATTCTATAGAAGCATTGTTTGCTGGGGCAACTGATTAGCAAAATAATGTAGTTCAAGTTCATTAGGAAGATGCAGTTGAAGTGCTATTTCTTTTTCATTTTCTCCAAGTTTGAATTTGACATTTCTTGAAAGCCAATCACATAGAAATTGCTAATAATATATTGCACAAATTCAGGCTGACCCCCCCCCCCCTCCCCTACACATGTCCAAAAAGTTTTAATGCGGATTTGCATTGATGCCAAGGATAATAATTTTCATGCTTAAAAAGGATGAAAAGTAACATGTCTGTTATATTCAAATGTTTTGAGAACTCTTGAATCCGAAAATTACGTTTTTAGCAGTTGACCTGTCTGTCGATTATCAACGTATCTAAAGAATAAATATTAGGCAGGAATTCCAAACTCGGTTTTCTAAATCTGTGTCATGTAAATAATACTACACTAAATTTTCGTTGACATCAAGTAAAGGAATCGGGTACAGGGACATCCAAGATAATTCAAATAAATCATGTATGTCTATGTGGAAAAATTTTGGTAAGTACAGTATAATATCTACAGAGCTGCCAACCCCCCTCCCCATTCCACCGGGTGAAAATTTTCGCTATGAGTATTTTTCAAATGAACGCGTTAATACTTTTACAACGAATGATTGAACCAGAGATGTGTGTTTATCTAACAGAAAGGAAATGAATATAAAAAAATATCCTTTTCCAACAAAAAAAAAAAAGAGGGAGGGGGGATGCATTTTTTGTAGTGTACGAAGTTGATTTTCTCTCGACATTCAGTATTACACTTTTCTGAGATTAAAATCGTCTGCGCACTCAGCATGGAGAATAATTTTGATGTATCATAATCACAGATATAGTAATAAGACATAGATCGATCATTGGGGGGGGGGGGGATGATGCCTTTTCACTCGGAGAAAAGTCCACAATATGGCCATCTTTCTCCGAGTGAACAGACACAGATAATTTAGAAAATAAAATTTATGAATAATTTATATACTAAAGATGAATGAAAAACTGCAGATATAATTCAAAATTCATTTTTCTTTTTATTTCTTTCTTTTATATATTTATTAATTCAGTTAATATTTAAACTCTTTTTATATACTAAAACTAACCTATGCCGCTGCTAATTATATTTAAAGGAGTTTTGAAAATTCTATATTACTTACTAATATAAAATCTTTAAAACTATCAAACTTTAAAAAACATATTCCATTAAAAATCAAACCAGTTTTTATTTCATAATAATAACAAGGCAACTGATTATAAAAATTATATTTTTCATAATTTAGTCAAATATAATTTACTTTTATGATAACTTATCCATTTCTTTTCATAAATGTAATAGAATTAAAAGACGCAATTTTTCAACATTTTGAAAATTCATCAACATTCTATTCTGTTCGATTCTATTACAATTGCCGAGTTTCAATGGTTTCAATACCACTATATGGCTGATGCCAAAAAATTTTTGCATAACAACAATGGGATGATAGATCTATATAAATTACTATATCTATGATCACAATCATAGACATAGTAATTTATATAGATCTATCATCCTATTGTTATCATGTAAAAATTGTTGATGCCGATCATAGATATAGTAATTTATATAGATCTATCATCCCACTGTTATCGTGCAAAAGTTTTTGATGCCAAAAAAATTTGTTGGCATCAGCCATATAGTGGTATTGAAACCATTGAAACTCGGCAATTGTAATATAATGGAATAGAGTTCTAACAGATGACGTCACGAGCATGTTTGCTGAGGGACAGTTGACCCCACTGACCCATTTTATCATTGCGGAATAGTGTTACAAATTTATTGTAACAAAGTGTTGTAAATGTATTTGTAAAAGCATAAAAAAATTCGACTACTACGCTTCCAAAGACATGGAAAAATTAGCATTGTCCTTCAGCAAAGTACGGTTGCTAAGAAGAAAGTCACGTAGTTGTTAGAACTCTATAGAATGTTGATGAATTTTCAAAATGTCGAAATATTGCGTCTTTTAATTCTTCTAATAAATTTATGAAAAGAAATGGATAAGTTCAAAGTAAATTATATTTGACTAAATTATGAAAAATATAATTTTTATAATCAGTTGCTCTGTTATTATAATGAAATAAAAACTGGTTTGATTTTTAATGGAATACGTTTTATAAAGTTTGATATTTTTCAAGATTTTGTATTAGTAAGTAATATAGAATTTTCAGAATTCTTTTAAATATGTTTAGCAGCGGCGTAGGTAAAGAAAGTTGGGTTTTAGTATATAAAAAAGAGTTTAACTTTAAATATTAACTAAATTAATAAATATATAAAAGAAAGAAAGAAAAAGAAAAATGAATTTGAAATTGTATCTGCAGTTTTTCACTCACCTTTAGTACATAAATTATTCATAAATTTTATTTTCTAAATTATCTGTGTGTATTCACTCGGAAAAAGACAGCCAGCCATATTGTGGACTTTTCTCCGAGTAAAAAGGAATAATTTTTTTTCCCCCCAATGATCAATCTATGTCTTATTACTATATCTATGATCACAATTTAAAAAAATAATTTGACTGCGTGAATTTGTACAGGAAAATACAGAAGAAAGTTTTGTGATGGACATAACATACTACTTTTAATAACGCATTAATTTCAAGGTAAGACAAAAATATTAATAAAATAATAGAAATATCTGATTTTTATCATTAGTTAATTCGCATAAATAAGACTCAGTAATACATGCATAAGTAGTATTTCTAGATGTTTTCGCATTATTTATAAATCAGTGGGTTTTCTGTTACGTAATAAGAATTCCAGGTGTGCTACGAAATGGTTAAGTTCTTTCAAAATTTTATTGATTAATGGAACACATTTTTGTTTTTCATAAGGACGGAGAGGGGATGGGGAGAAACGCAGTATTTAAATTATTCGATTTATTGCATCACAAGAGGAATTATCATTTAAGGAAACATTAATTGCAGCCGTGATCCATTGTTTGAAAAGTTTTAATATATGATAAAGTGGACAAGTCATGACAACTTTCTCGCATCAACAGATAACGTTAATGTTTAAAAGATTAGAAATGCAATAAATAAGTTTGGGCAAGTGAATGATAAAGTATGAACATTGATAAAACTTTATCCAACAAATTTTAAAAGCTTCTTCATAATTTTAAAAGCTTGAACAAACTTATCAACCCTATTAATACTTAGGGTGTTTCGATTAATTAATTATTATTTTTTTTTTTTTTTTGTGCGTGTGTCTGTGTGTTTATACATCGCACGTTAAATGTGTAGTAATCATTTATTTTCTTTCCATTGTGAAGATTTTCAAAACACACATATCCATCTAAATAAATAAATGAAACATTTTTGCATTATATATTTGAAATTTTTTGCTATAAATAGACTTATTAACAAATATTCTTGAAAAGGTTTTATGAATAAGTAGCTACATTTAAAGCTCTAGCTGCTTGTTCGTAAAACAACTTGCAAAGTTGACAATCTAAAAACATCAATCTCGTAGAGATAGCAAAATACGGGAAAGAAAAAAAAAAAAAAAAACTTTTTCTTTTCTTTCTTTAACTTTTACATACAAATTAAAATAAATTAACTTGGACTAGCTTTATCTTATATGGAATGTTTAATGTAATCTTACCACAAACGAAAAAGTTAAATAAATGCATGTTAAGAAGTACATTCCATATAAAAAAAATAATTAACATACAGAGTGTGTGTTCAGATTGATGTGTTTTATACTCTCTTTTCTGTACACTTTATATACAGATCTTTACACGTTCTAAATTTACACGTCCCACACTTTATATAAAGATTTTTACACGTTAAAAACTTGTTTGTTTCTTTAAAAAGAGACACACCAATTGCTAAGAGGTTCTGTTCTCGAAGCTGGTAGACCCCTTATAACCCCCCCCCCCCTCCACACACACACACACACAGAGGGTATCCTACTCAGATCTAAGATCCTAGCGTTGCTAATCAGCCTTAAAACACACATAACACTTTAAACCAGCAAAGAAATTTATATCGTGTTAAGATACTTTAAAAACTTTTATAATAGCATATTAAAATTTTCAAATATTTAAATCTTTTCTTTTAATCCTTCTAAATCAAATAGTAATTTATGTTTTTTTTCCTCCATGGAGGAAGCGATAACATCAGAGTTCGTAATAAAATAATGTAAAATTCAGCTATAAAAATACTGAAAGTACTATAATTCCTTTTTACTTTCTCTTACCCATAAGGTAGAGAAAGTATTGTTATTGGGTCAAATTTTCGAACGCGAGATTTTGTTATATTTACACGTTTTGAGGTCCCCTGAATACGAAAATCATGTTTTTAGCAAATGTGTGTATGTCTGTGTGTTATCAGCATGTCTCAAAAACAAATTATGGCAGAAAATTCAAACTTGGTATTCTAAATGTGTACCATATAGGGATGCTACAGTAAGCTTTTCGTTAAGATCAAGCAAATGGTTCGTGTACAGGGACAATCAAGAGAATTCTAATACATTACGTCTATGGGGGAAATTGCAGGTAAGTAGAATTTAACGTCTATAGACTGCACTAAACCAAATGAAACGAATATATATTTTTTGTAATAGAGATAGTTAACTGAGAAAAAAAAATTGTGTATGTAGGAGCCTTGCCTCCCCCTGTGGGGGGGGGAAGTCCCCCCCTCGAGGGTAGTAAATTTTCATGATGGGTATCATTCAAAAGAGCTCACCAATACCTTTACAACGAATGGTTGAACTATAAATCTGTGATAATTTAAAACAAAGTTATAGATTTTTTTTACTTTTAATTTAAAAAAAAACTTAAAGGGGGGTTGAGGGGGGCGGTAGCCCCCCCCTCACACTGAACTAATTATCGTATAAAACTCTTCTGAAGCCTAATATGAATTGTTTAGCATAAGTTTACATGACAGTTCTCGTTACCTTACCTCTTAATCTGCAACCTGTATTTATAGTATTAAATTTCAGGGTAAGAGAAAGTCGTGTGAGTGACACACCAGATTATTTAATTAAATAATTCTTCAGAAATTAGCATAAGGGTTATTTTAAGACCCTGTCATACTGGGATTAAAAATATGTGTTATGATTATTGCGAAATGCATAACTAAGTTTTGAAACCAAACGCAAGAATAATTACATATAAAAACCATAAAAACAGTGTCATCATGAGTTCTATAAAATGGCAAAGCTACTTCCTATTTTCCAATAAAATTAATGCTGTTCATTAAAAGTTTGCCACCAAAAATGAACATTGCTGGTCGACCTTCTTTCTCCTACCAATCGGATTGGTTAGCACTCAAATTCCAGATAGCATCAATTGGATTTATGATTTGAGAGAGTGAATGAAGCAATTATAATTTATCACACGTTCGAAAGATACAAAAACCAATTTGCCAATATATTTGTTTACTAATCGTTTTTCTTCAGATACATAAATGAAGTTGTTCCATCAATCAAATAAAAATCGTGTTCCTTAATATATTATGCAAAACTAATTAGCTCACGCTCATTAACAAAATTATTCAAATAGCCATAAACTTATCAGCCAAGTGATTGGAAAAGCTGTGAGCTAATTACTAAAGTGATTACAGCTTGAACGGAAAATTAACATGAAAATACCAAATCCATCACGACCACGCGATAAAACTAGATTTTAAAGAGTTTTTATTGATGCCACACAAATATTCGGAAAGGATTTGACACAGAGGATATATTTTCAATTTATATAATTAGCTTTTATTATGAGGATTGTTTTTTCAAAGTACGTACGGGGAATGTCAAAACGTTAAGATAAAAAAGAAAAAAAGAAAAGCAAAATTTCAAAGCACTTAAAATAAATAAAATGCGTTTCACGTACGTGCCTTTTCCACCTGTATCTCATGAAATAAACCCAATAAATAAAACAGATGAGCCACTGTTTGAGGGGCAGGGCACACTTTCTGAATATCAATGTTATTTTTCGCAATACGGGGAGCGTAAAAACTTAAAAGAAAAATTTTTTTGAAGTGCTTCAAACAAATTTTTAAATTTCTCATATGCGAGTCCTCGAACTCTCTAAAATAAAACTGGATTACTTTAAAAAGTAAGGAGAGGGGGGGGGAGGGGGAGAGAAACTTAAAGCCTGACTTTTCACACTAGGCAGAATGATAAATTACAGAATTTTAGAAGAAAAATTTGAAAGCAAAATAATACTTCAAAATTTTTGGTGCGTGTCATCTTATCACATAAAATTAATGCTACTTCAACTTAGATTAAATGGAGACAAGAGTCAAATGGCAGGATTGATTATTTTCAAGTGTTTATCATTATTATTCGGTAAAAATAAATTGAATACTCAGACTTCTTCTTCTACTTAGAAAAAAAAAAAAAAAAGAAAGAATGTATATTTTAAAATATGCATAGAAAAAAGCATGCAGTGGAAAAAGCAACTCTTCAAAATCATTCTATTTAATGCTCTTTCCAAAACTTGAAACATTAAATAATCGCACCTAAATAATATCAATTCAATAAAAGATAATATTAATAAATATGATAAGAAGATGAACAATTTACGATATTTTATGTGTTTAAAAACATTCTTCATTCGGTTAAATATGCTTAAAAAAATATAGGGTACTGTCGCAAGATAGGGACATACACTTTTTTTTTTCTTTCTTTTCCCTTAATACAATTATAAATTTTAGTGCTGACTCTAGGCTAATATGGCAGGGTGCTCCCCCCTGCTGCCCTTTCAAACCCATTTTAGCACCCTGCTGCCCTTTTTGAACCCATTTTAGCACCCTGCGGCCCTTTTAAAAACATTTTGGCACCAAGTAGCCTTTTCTAACTTTTGAAATGTTCAGAGGCCTTTAGATACTTTTCTTTCTGATTTTTCAACTTTCTTGCAATAGTTTTACAGCATTCCTGGAAGAACAAGCGCATAGCCTATATATATATATATATATATATACGTAAAATTAGTAATTTACTTTTGTCATGTACAAAAATCACAACATAGAAGGCCGAAAATAATGCCCTTTTTGAAAATAGGTTGCCCTTTTCATTGAATTCCCCCCGGCGGCCAGGCCCTGATTACCCAATAGGCACGAAAAGCATGTGCTTCCCCTGGAAATTTTTGAGAAGGCCCAAAATTAAGCAAAAAAATGGGCCCCGAATTGTAAGCTTGTGGTCTAAAAGCATTGTCTGATTATAAAACGTCACACTCCTACCTGACTGCACAACTATCATTTCTAGAATATATAGGATATATCATATATGCTAATAAAGCTTTTACACATTCATTTATAATGGAATAATTTCATATATTGTGGTGAATATAGGCTTTCACCAGTTTATATCTTGGTACAAAAATCAAGTGAATTTGCTTGTCTATATTTTAAGCGAATTTATTTGTCCTCAATTCCAGGTAACTACAAAATTTAATGAAAAAAATAAATTTTTCAAGATGTTTGCGTCTTTAGACCAAGAAGTCAGTGGAGGCCCCCTAATGGATTTGTGCTTCCCCTCAATTGTAAGGTTAATCGGGCCCTGCCGGCGGCCCTTTTATTCTAGAGTCAGCACTGAAATATTGCGATATTTCTGCTCCACGCCGGATGGTATGTCCCCTGATAATAATTCCTTCAAGTTTTGAGAACTTTCCACTTCCACATCTTATTAAATTTGTTATACTCCACTTCTTTTTAAATAAATTAGATTCTTCTTAAATATTAAAGTATCTGCATGATAAAATCCCTCTCCCCTTCCTTTTTACTTTCCGAACACTATAGTGAGGAAAGTATTGTAATCATGTCAAAAATCCGAATTCGAGATTTTGATGTTTCTATACGTTTTGAGGTCCCCTGAGTCCGTTTTCACTATTTTTACGATGATGTATGTATGTGTGTGTGTGTGTATGTGTGTATGTGTGTATGTCTGTGAACACGCTAGCGTCTAAAGGCTTTGTTCGATTAACCTGAAAGTTGGTACGCATATTGTAAGTCACCATAGTACGAACCCTATAGATTTTGGTGAATCTAGCACTTATAGTTTTTTTACAGGGACACAAAGAAAAATTCTTTATCATTATGGCCTATGGGAGCAAAATCTTAAAAGTGCGATAGCATCTAAACGCATTATTCAATTGAGCAAAAATTTTATACACATATTATAGATCACAAATACTCAATCTGTATAGATTTTGGTGAATCTAGCACTTATAGTTTTTTTACAGGGACACAAAGAAAAATTCTTTATCATTATGGCCTATGGGACCAAAATCTTAAAAGTGCGATAGCATCTAAACGCCTTATTCAATTGAGCAAAAACTTTATACACATATTATAGGTCACAGATACTCAATCTGTATAGATTTTGGTGAATCTAGCTCTCATAGTTTTTTTACAGGGACACAAAGAAAAATTCTTTATCATTATGGCCTATGGGGCCAAATTTTTAAAAGTGTGATAGCTTCTAAACGCCTTATTAATCTGAGCAAAAAATTGTACACGTTATAGGTCACAGTTGCACCAACTGTATAGATTTTGGTGAATCTAGCACTACAGTTTTTTTACAGGGACACAAAGAAAAATTCTTTATCATTATGGCCTATGGGACCAAAATCTTAAATGTGCGATAGCATCTAAACGCCTTATTCAATTGAGCAAAAATTTTATACCTATATTATAGGTCACAGATACTCAATCTGTATAGATTTTGGAGAATCTAGCACTTATAGTTTTTTTACAGGGACACAAAGAAAAATTCTTTATCATTAAGGCCAATGGGGCCAAATTTTTAAAAGTGTGATAGCGTCTAAACGCCTTATTAATCTGAGCAAAAAAATTGTACACATGTTATAGGTCGCATTTGCACCAACTGTATAGATTTTGGTGAATCTAGCACTACAGTTTTTTTACAGGGACACAAAGAAAAATTCTTTATCATTATGGCCTATGAGACCAAATTTTTAAAAGTGCGATAGCATCTAAACGCCTTATTCAATTGAGCTGAAAATTTGTATGAATATTATAAATCACTGTTGCACTAACTATAAGCATTTTGGTGAATCTAGCATCTATAGATTTTTACAGGGACAAAACGAAAAATTCTTTATCATTATGATCTAAGGGCTCAAAGTTCAGTAGCGTTAAATAAAACCTCGTGTGATATATGGAGAAAAAAACACTCTATTATGGTTTTCTCTCTTTTGTTTGTTTAGCAATTCCTCTTTCTTTATTTTATCTACAAAACTGTTAGTTACTCAATGTTCGGAAAGTCGAGTGAAGTCACTCCAGATTTTTTTTATTTCGCTGGTAATATTAATTTATCATTGGCATGAGTGGATTTAATCAATCTTTATAGTGTGAGTATTTTATTCCTCTCTAATTTACTAATCATGGCTTTATTTATTTAATTTTTGGATGAAATTGGCCTGAATAATGTATCTCTAGTATGCTAAATTTTAATATCATTTACAATTATATACATATATATATATATAATGTAAAGGCAACATTAATTAAATAGCAACTAACTATCTAGGAATAAAATTAAGGAAAGTTTGATGTTGAATTAAATTAAACTAAAAAATCAATAAGTAAAATTAATTGTTTCAATAATCAAAAAGTAAAATTAATTATTTCAATAATTAACAAAAGTCTTCACAGATAAATTTAATTTGATGAAATTTTATTCTTATTGGTCTATGTGGTTTCAGGGGTCTTAAATCTTCCCTTGCACGGCTTTTATTATGTTATTAATAAATATATATGAAGACTAAAAGCCTAAAAAAAATTATTTTGTGATAATTTAATAAAATATTCTCTAAAAAAACGTTAAACTTTCACAATATTCTCTCCCACAGAATGATGGGGTAAATCATCTGTAAAAAGCAACAAATTAAATAATTTAAAACAATCTAAAAATTCTGGCACATTTGAAACAAAATCCTAATAAATTTTATTTATAATACTAATATATTTATAAATTTAATATTTTACGGGCGCACTTATTTTTATTTATTTTACTGTATCAATATGTTATTACTGATATATTTGGTGATACCTATATTAAATTTTTCATATTAACTGATATATTATTTTCCGATATATCCTTATTGGCATTTTGGTACATTATAATTTATAGGAATATAAAATGACTCATATATTTAAAAGATTTTTTTTTTTTTTTTTTTTTTTAGAACTAAATTGAAGTGTCCACGTCGAAAGAGGAGGGAGTTAAAGATTTTCAGGACATATATGTTTTACGAATTGGAAGACAATTACGAGGGTTGATCCAAAAACAAGTTTACAAGCAGAAGCATTTGAAACGTAATAATTGTGGAGCGAATATTTCCACCCAGGGTAGTTGACAGATGGCGCTAGTTGTCCTACAGCGGTTCTACGAGTAAGTAGCGTCAGTACGCAGACACTTAAGAGCGACAGTAATGGCACGACGTCTAGAAAAGTGGTCTCGCATAGAGGTGCGAGCCGTAATTCGATTCTTATGGGCCAAGAATGTGGCCGCATCCGAAATTCACAGACAAATCGTTGAGGTATACGGGGACAAAGCAATGAGCTTCTGCATGACAATGCCAGGCCCCATACAGCTCGCCAGACTCAGGAATTGCTGCAAAGGTTCAAGTGGGAGGTCTGGAATCAACCCCCATACAGCCCCGATTTGGCTCCAAGTGACTATTTCCTTTTTCCGGCGTTGAAGCGAAACTTATCTGGAACATGGTTCACCTCAGACGATGCAGTGAAAACAGCTGCCGAGAAATTGCTCAATGAGCAGGGCCCTGATTACTACCAAGACGGGATAAACAAGTTGGCCGAACGTTCTGACAAATGCCTAAACAGGTTTGGCGACTATGTGGAAAAGTGAAGGCCAGATGTGTATCTTGATTCCCATTTGTATCTTGTTTCTATTGTTAATAAATACTTTTTCATTTGCCTTGTAAACTTTTTTTTTGGATCACCCCTCGTATTTTTTAAACAAAAAATTTCGATGTCCTTTTAGGGTTCTTTTTTTTTTTTCCCTTCTTTCTTTTCTTTTATTTTTAGTTTCTTACTTGAAAACTCCCCCTACTCACGACTCTGTAAAATAAAATTGAACAAGTAAAATAAATTAAAAAAAAAAAAAAAAATCACATTTAAAGCCTAATTTTTAACACTAAGCAGAATAATCAATTGCGAAATTTTTAAAGAAAAATTTTCAAAGTAAAATAACATTTGAAATTTTTTGTGCATCTGTCTCCGCGTCATACAAAATAAATGGGCTTGAACGTACATTAAAGGGAGAGAAGAGTCAATTCTCAAGATTGATTATTTAAAGGGAGTGGGGAGGATATATATATATATATATATATATATATATATATAATTTATTAAAACGTAGTAAAACCGAGCAACAGATTTAAGACCACAGAAACAACATAGACCAATAAGAATATATAAGTTTTTCAATGCTAAACTGTTATATATATATATATTCTTTTGTGTGTGGTTTACCGAAATTTAAATTGAATATTAAGGCATTTTTTAAGATAATATATATCAAAAATATGCATTAAAAAGGGCAAGATAAAATATCACTGCTTTCAAAAAATTCTTACATTAAACTTAACTTACGAGCAGACCTGTATAAAATTAAATGTACCTACTCAATACGTAAAAAACCAAAAATAACAAAATGTATTTATGCAAGTTCACAGATGTATCATAATCATAAAGAATTAAGATAATGATTTAATATCATTTTTATACATCAGGAATAATACATTTTTACTTTCCGAACATACATATGTAAGGAAAGTATTGTAATTATATCAAAAATCCGAGTTTGAGATTTTGGTGTTTCTATGCATTTTGATGGCTACTGAGTTCATTTTAAGTGTTTTTACGACGATGTATATGTGTGTGTATGCGTGTTTATGAGTGAACAAGATAGCGCCTAAACGCTTCGTTCGAATGAGCTGAAAGTTGGTACGTATGTTATAGGTCACCATAGCACGAACCCTATTGATTTTGGCGAATGTAGGACTTTTTTTTTTTTTTTTTTTTTTTTTTTACAGGGACACAAAGAAAAATCCTTCATCATTACGATCTATGGGCCCAAATTCTTTAAAGTACGATAGCGTCTAAACACCTTATTCGATTGAGCTGAAAATTTATACACATATTATACGTCACAGTCGCATAAAAGCATAGCTGCCAATATTTTAATTTATTCCGGAGTAATTTTAGCTCCGCCTCTATTTCGCATCACATATTTTTTAGAAGTACTTTTTTTTCTTATTTTATCGAAGTTATGTATTGAAGAAAAATTTTCTATAAATAAAGTGGTGCGAAATAAAGGCGGAGCTAAAAGTACTCCGGAATAAATTAAAATATTGGCAGCTATGTAAAAGTTGCATAAACATTTTGGTGAATCTAGCTCTTAGTTTTTTGTTTTGTTTTGTTTTTTTACAGGGACTCAAAGAAATATTCTTTATCATTATGGCCTATGAGGCCAAATTTTTTAAACTGCGATAGCGTCTAAAAGCCTTATTCGATTGAACTGAAAATATATACACATGTTATAGGCAACAGTCGCATGAACTATATACACTTTGGTGAATCTAGCCCTAATATATTTTTACTGGGACACAACGAAAAATTCTTTATCATTATGATCTATGGGCTCGAATTATTTTAAGTGCAATGGCGTAAAATTAAACAATGGAGAAAAATACTCAAATACCTTAACTTTCATTTTTGTTTATTTAATAACTTTTCTTACTTTAATTTATTTATACAGCCGTTAAGTACTTAACGTTCGGAAAGTCGAGTGGAGTCACTTCAATAAATCACGGGAAAAATACTTAAAAAAATCAGACTTTATTTTAACTATGGTTTACAGCTAAAAAGCAGTCTGTTGTCAATCGGCAAACATGAGGCATTAGAGCTTCAACATTATTCTAATAATACTTTAGAAGACAAAATTGGGTATGTTACCGAAAGGAGAAACACTCGGCATTTAAGGGTTAATACACGTTACTCTTAATACATTTTTCTCACCTGCTTATAATAATAAAAGTATCTGCGCACATCTCTACTTACAAGATTAAATAACAGCTTCTAAATATCAATTCAGCGTGAAAAACATATCAATGTGGTAAATATAAAATATTTAATATCTGCGCACACCGTGCATCAGCATTATACATCTCTATTTACAAGATTAAATATCAGCTTCTAAATATCAATTCAGCGTGAAAAACATATCAATGTGGTAAATATAAAATATTTAATATCTGCGCACACCATGCATCAGCATTATACATCTCTACTTACAAGATTAAATATCAGCTTCTAAATATCAATTCAGCGTGAAAAACATATCAATGTGGTAAATATAAAATATGCACACCGTGCATCAGCATTATACATCTCTATTTACAAGATTAAATATCAGCTTCTAAATATCAATTCAGCGTAAAAAACATATCAATGTGGTAAATATAAAATATTTAATATCTGCGCACACCATGCATCAGCATTATACATCTCTACTTACAAGATTAAATATCAGCTTCTAAATATCAATTCAGCGTGAAAAACATATCAATGTGGTAAATATAAAATATTTAATATCTGCGCACACCGTGCATCAGCGTTATACATCTCTACTTACAAGATTAAATATCAGCTTCTAAATATCAATTCAGCGTGAAAAACATATCAATGTGGTAAATATAAAATATTTAATGATCTATGATGATTTTAATTTCTCAGGAGAATTGAAACATTCCTCATTTATTCAAATTAGAGTCATGTGCAGGTCTCGTAAATTTGACCCCACCCGACTTCCAATAACTTGTTCCAAAATACTTAATAATAATAGCAAAGTATTAAAAAGTAATAGAACAAAATATTATGAAAAATAAATTTCCCAGCAACAAATTTTGCGATAAAACTAATAATTATCGACAGAATATCTGCACTACAATAATGACATTCAAAATAATATTTAATATATTCATTTTAAGAATTTAATAATGATAATGGATCGATCAATCAGAAAATCTATAACCTAAGAAATTATAATACGTTCAAAATAAATAAATAAACACGTAATAAATTTGTACAGAAGGAGCCTATTTTAAAGAAAAAGAAAGAAGCGTTTTTCATTCTATAAAAACGAGTTACAATCACATTTTATTTAGTACATACGGTATAAATAATACTATTATAAACAAACATATATAAATTATTAAAAAACTATACAATAGAAATATTCCTTATATATATCAAGTCTTAAATTTAGATTACAAGTTCTGGTTCAAAATTTATTAAAATAAAGTTTTTCAGAATATAAAAGCGGGGAAAAAAATCTTATAACAAATAAGTTTATTTACTATCATTCACAAAAATCTCACAAACTATATGTAATATAAATACAATAACAATTAATAAAAATTTAATTTAATTTTTTTTTTTTTTTTTAATTTTAAGAGTGCGAACTTTTAAAACCCTAGCTGTTTTGTTAAAGTTTGTTACTTAGTATTTCTTCGATGTGAATTTTAAGTTACAATATAGTTTCGAAACGAAAGTTATAAATTTATTAAAAATTTAAAACTTGTTTAATTTAAAGAGCCACTTCAAAGCTGTATATTAAAAACAGATATACTTATGCTAATTTTATTATGAAATAAAAATGAAATATGTTATTAAAAAAATTTATTTCGTGTTTACAAAACTTTATTATTATTATTTATTTTATTTATTTTTAATTCTAACAAATTTCAACAGCATTATAGACAGATAGACAGCAGATTAAGTTTTAACTAGATTTATAGATTAAGTTTTACTAAAGTTTTAAAAATTTAGAGATTTTTTAAAAAGTTTAGATTTTTTTTTACAAATTTAGAATACGTTTTAGTAATCTAAAATAATTTATACTAATATTATTTCCATATTTAGATGCTATAAATATTAGATTCTGAAATAAACAGCTTCTAAACTACTATAAAATCCAGGATATGCTAAATCGAGAACAGAACTTTCAAGTATAAGAGAAAAGAAAACTCAAGCAAATTTAAGCAGCTGTTTACTTTGTTTTTTTTATTTTCAATAATGAAAGTGACATAAAAAAAAAAGTCCAATAAAACAACAAAACAGCTCATAACTCGTTTAAATAAAAAAAGCAAAACAAAAAAAGAAACATAAAACCTTAATTACCTTCCATGAGAATGTCGTGCAGTCAAAATTTTAGGTTGGACAAGTTATGATTTCAAAATATTTCTAGTCCAATAAAATACAGTAACTCCACCCACGGAAAAGGAAAATAACGAAAAATAAAAATAAAAAATGGAAAAATACCTCTGCATATTTCTCTGACGAACATAATACACCTCAAACAAAGAGCTGAATCATGAATCTAAAACGGAACCAGATCTCTCTAAACGAGGAATATGGGTTACGACAGTGGCAAATATTGAATAGATAATATTGAGAAAAAATTTACTTTTCACTCATAATTTTTTTTATTATTTCACTTTCTTTTCGCATAAATAACTCTGCCATTTTGTTTTATTTTATTTTATTTTGACAATATTTCAAATGAGTCACTAAAATTTGCCATTTTCCAGTCAGAAGAAAGAAAAAAGAAAATCCTGAGAAAGAACAAAGGGTTCTTCAGACAAACAAGGAAACAGACGCATCTGATATATGGGAAGGAATCCGAGAGGAGAGGAGAGGAGGCAGTTTGGGCGAAATGAGAGGAAAAAATTCGAAACAAACAACAGATTTCATTTGATTCATCTTTACGATTCCACATGATAATAAACGGGATTATGTTAATAAAAAATTAAGTCATTTTACCGTTTTACCTTCATCGGGAACTGAAGTAGAAAATATTTCAAGGGCATGAAGAACGGAAAACTAAGGAAAATAATAAAGTCAAACGCCCAGTTTCGCTTATTGTTAAGATTAAAATCTAGATTTTTCTAAAAATCATAATAATGAACCATTTCGCTTGAAATAGCTTTTAACATTATTGTTTTCCTCCCTTTATTTTCTAATTCTTATCACAAATCCACACGCAAACACTTAGAACAATATTATATTTTTAAAATATAAAAACATTTGAAGCGATCAAATTGCGACATACGATCGCGTATTTATCTTAACAACGCCATACCACCTTTATAAAACTGATTCGATAATTGTGTTATTTATCTTTAGCATATAATCCAGAGGAAGCGCCTACATTTTTGTAAAAAAAAAAAAAAAAGGCTTTTCATATGATTTAAATGAAGGGGGAAATGCCAGGTATGAAGTGTGAAAAAGGTTTAATTAAGGTCTGCATCATATTATTTATTTATTGATTTATTATTTTCATAATTAAAACGCACTTCAATTAATTTGAGTTCATAGACTGCAATGTAAAAGAATTTTATTTCGTATTCCAGTAATATATATATATATATATATATATATATTATCTGAGTTTCAGCCCCCCCCCCCCCCGGCCAACACACACACTTTTATTTATATAGAAATAGAAGATAGATTATCGTTTGTAGGCCGATCCAGGCAAAAAATAGGTCAGTTTAAAAAATTCAAACCTATAAAATGGACTTTTCACAAAATTCAAATCCATAAAATGGGTTTTTTTTTCACACAATTCAAATCCATAAAATGGGCCACTTCACAAAATTCAAATTCATAAAAACGATCCTTTCACAAAAATCATCCTTCTACAATATTTTTCTATCTGTTAAGTATTTTTTCAAGTGATTGCGTATACTTGGTTCAAAATCGAAGGTTTTACAAAATAATACTTTTTTCACAAAAATAATTAGTTTTTTCATAAAAATATTTTGTTTTTCACAAAAATAGACCTCAAAAATTAAATCTTGGATCGACCCTCTGTCATCAGTTTATGGTAAGAAAAAAAATTATAAATTTTCAAGAAGTTTAACAGGCCAAATGGGAAAAAAGGGGGAGGGAGGGGTTAAAACATTTATTTCTTCCTGCTTTTTTCCCAAGAGATAAGTAAAATTACTCAAATCAGCCATATGACAGATTTTACTTTAAAGTTTTATTTAAGCAAATGAAACGACTGTGTGAGAATAAATAAAATGTGAGATATGTATAAGATATCAGAGATTTCTCATACTGACTTACCATCGATTTTAAGGCAAAATTGAGACGACTAATTTTACCTACCTCACCCCCACACAACTTTATCATTTACTGTGGCCCCGAAAACTATTTCTTCATGCATATGTGATTAATCTAAATATATCACAGCTGATTGATAAAATTCCAATTACATTTTGGTTATGTTTGACTTTCAGTAACAAAAATATTGGTGGAATTAAACTTTTTTATAATTTTTATTATAATTTTAAGAAAAATAGATTTAAATGAAAATATAAACTTTGTGGCCTAGAAATTAAGTGTCCTGGGCATGGGCCAAGGTTGAGAATAACAGCGCCTTTGTAAATTTTCTCTGTTGTATCAAACGTGTTAATAATAGAAATTTAATTCTAGAAGTTCAGTAACAAAGTAAAAATCTTTTTTTAGATGTCATTTTAAATTTGATCACGTGGGAAAGGTAATTTACAAATAAATAAATAATGATAAAGTTATGACACAAAAATAAATAGGAGTTAAAAACTATACAAAAAAGAATTCGGATTAACTGGTTCACTTGTTATTAACAAGTGTAAAGCTAGCTTTATAAAAATCCCGATCTTGAATTTACTTAAATATATAATTTTTCCATAAAATCAGTAATTATCAGTTAGAAGATCACTAGCTTACAAATTTTGAAATGTTTACATAGGGCTGGGCCTTGAACTTAAAGATTTTTCTTTCAAAATAGTTAATTTTCAACAGAACTTAGAGATTTTTGGACTGTGAACTCATAATCAATATTTATAGGCAATTTTTAACTTCTGATGAAATTTGCTAAAAATTCCCATTTATTTTTATACTCTAACCCCCCCCCCCCCCCAAAAAAAAAAAAAAATAAATAAATAAATAAATAAAATAAAATAAATAAATAAATAAATAAATAAAATAAATAAAAAACTTATCACTTTACATGTGTTAAAAGTTAAGACTAACGGCTTGCAAATTTTAAAAGGTCAATGCAAAGTAAGCAGGGAAAATAAATAAATAATAATAATTAAAAATAAAAATCTATAATTTTAAACTGAATATAACGATTTTCGGACTGTGAATTGACAGTTACTATTTATAGCCATTTTTTTAACTTCTGTCAAAATCGGTTTTTCAGTTTAAAAATAGATAAATAAATAAAAAAGATTTTTATACTCCATTCCATACAACCACGTGACTTTATAATCTAAATGATTTGGAAGTTATAAGATTGCTAGCTCGCACATTTCAAACAAGGATGAAACTATCTAACATGCAAAAAACCTGAAAACTGCTAGTTGGATGTACAAGGGACACTTGCTAATGCTGTATAGGACAAGGGACACTTGCTTATGCTGTATCATTATGGCCATTATTAAAAATATATATACATTTATTTATGCCTACAATACATGATATTTAAAGAGTTCTGAATACATTTTAAGTGAAATTAAATATTTAAATGAGAAATTTCTGCAAAAGCAAAATATTTAATATGTAATTCAGAAATAGTAAAAATTTAAAAAAACCCTGAACTCAGGCAGTAGCCCCTAAAAAGTTTATCCCATGTTTAAAGAGAGGTGCAACGTGGATGAGGGAAAAAAAATACATTTTAATTTTAAAAACATATTCATGCACAGTTAAGAACCATCCCCATTAAATCAGCGTTCTAATAATAATTAAAAAAAAAAAAAAAAAAAAAACGCATCCAAATCGGTCTATTCGGTTGGAAGCTACACAGTGCTACATATACACAACACACACACAAAGGCTTCAAAACTTATAAAGCACCTCTGTTTTTTTTTTTTTTTTGTTTTTTTTCTCGGTCTGGGGTTAAAAACAGTACTGAACTTTCTCTAAAACTTCAGCTAACACGTATATCTTCTCAACGAACTGAAACACGTGCAAATTCCTTGTTTGGGAACTCCCAACACGCTATACATGCTAAGCAACAAAAGCATTAAGTGGCGCAGATACGAAATCCGCATTTAATAAAGCAAAACCAATTATTACTTTCTCTCCACGACCGAAAATAAAATGCAAATAATGCTCGAAGGCGAAATATACATTATCATGTATAGCAAACTAATTTATAAAATCAAGATCTAAATCCAATTACTTTTTCAACGCGGCCAGTTCATTAAAATGCACTTATGCTTTATCTACCGCCCATGTCTGGGAGTTGAAAGTAACAGAAAAATGATGCATGACAGAAAAGCCTTAACTAGCTGCTTGACACGATAAAGCTCAAAAAGGGAAAAAAAAAAGGATTTATGATTAAAACCAGAGGATAAGAGATTGAGGGAGAGAGGCAGACAAAATCATTAGCTTTATCTGCGCGAAATGCGGGACACTGCAAATCATTAGGACAAGGGGCGACAAAAACATGTAAAATACAATAGTGGTAATTATAAATTTCCTTATTTATTAATATGCCGGATATGCAGAACCCACTCAGTGAGTATGCTTATTTTATAAGATTATGAAATTCCTTTTTTTCTCCCCTCTCGATTTCAGATAATTTGAGACGCTCATTAAGCGCGCAAAAAAAGATAAATAAATAAATTTAAAAACGCAATATCATTTTGCACCTTTAATTACAGTATTTATCAAGAAATTTCACTCATACAACTTCTCAGATTAGTTCATATCTACCGATTCTTACGAAAAGAATTAAATTTAAGTTTTATCATTTATTTTTTGTTAATAAGGAAAGAAAGAAAAGAAGATGAAAAAGCAATATCATTTTGAATCTTTAATTACAGTATCTTTTAAGGAATTTTACTCACCAAGTTTCTCATTATTTATTTATATCTAACAATTCTTACGGAATGAATTACATTTAAAGTGTTTATTAGATTTTGATGATAATGAAATTTTTCAACAATATGAACTTAAATATTAGTTACTGTGACTATAACAAAACATTCTTCTATATAATTCCTACTAATCATACCTACCAATTCTTACGGAATGAATTACATTTAAAGCGTTTATTAAATTTTGATGATAAAGAAATTTTTCAACAGTATAAACTTAAATATTAGTTACTGTGACTATAACAAAACTTTCTTCTATATAATTCCTATTAATCATACCGATAAATTCTTACGAAATGAATTACATTTAAAGCGTTTATTAAATTTTGATGTTAGAGAAATTTTTCAACAGTATAAACTTAAATATTAGTTACTGTGACTATAACAAAACTTTCTTCTATGTAATTCCTACTAATCATACCTACTAATTTTTAGCTCAATTGAATAAGGCAATTCAGTTAAGATATCAAAAAAGGAATTCATGCGCAAAACTAAAATAATAAAGGAATCATTCTTCAGAAATATTGTTTTGTGAAAGGGCTGTTTCGTAGAATTTGAATTTTATGAAGGTGCCTTTTTTCCATGTAGTAGAATTTTTGGATGGGGGAAGCCTGATATAAGAATTCTTTGAAATTTACCCATGTGCTTATAAGTACAAGGTCGATGCAAGAATACATCTAGTTATTCAAATATTAGAGACCCCTGAATTCTTGCAATGAAACGATACCGTCTTGTATCGAAAATTCCGATACAGATTAGCTATGAATGTCGCAAAAGTAACTAGTCTAACGTTACGTGCATACAAAAGGGTTATCAGATGCTCCGCGGGGATTAGTCGACCCTAACAAGGCGCTCTTGACCTTATTGCGCTATTGCTTTCATTCGATGAACAAGTAAAACATATTCAAAAAATTTTAAATATTTTGCTTTTTTTTTAACAGAAAAACTGGACGCAAAAACCAAACAGGGGTTAAAAGCGAAGGAAAAAATAAAAAGCAGTTGGCGCTACAATACGGCACTTTTAATCAAAGCCCGATCAAGCCAAAACTGAATCCAGGGTCTGAAGTGCATTCGACTCCCCCCCCCTAATCTATCATTTTCCCCGTAGTTTTTACCCCCCTCTTAATAAAAGCCATAAATTTTTCTTGTATTTCACCCAAAAATGCCTATTTGACTGAAATTTTACCTTTCTGTAAATTTTTTTTTATTTTACTGTCAGAAGTAAAATTTTCATGAAGTGCTGTTTTCAGGTGCATTTTTGTATAGTTATTTTTTTTTTAAACAAAATTTCAGCCCCAACCCCCTAAAGTTATGGGCCTCTAGGCCACAGCCCAGTAAGCCCGTGCGTTAATCAGGCTCTGCTTTTAATTGACTCACGGTTATACCTCATCATCAACTAGATGTAACCACATCAAACTTAAATCCTAATATTCTTATTGCGAGAAATCAGCTTAAAACATAATTTCATTGCTGGGGCTAATTTTGAGGGTTTTCGAGCGTAGAATATACACAATAATAATTGATAGTCTTATATTACTGCAAAGTAAAATGCCGATTAATTTCAATGAACTTTTGTCTCCTTTAAAAATAAATCTACAAGAGGGGGGAAGGAGAATATATATATATATATTTTCTTTTTTCAACATCATTGTAATAGCATATTGCAGTAAAATGATTGAAAAACTGGTGCTAAAAGGCAAAGAAAATTCCACCAAACACTATAAATGACGAGTCTTTTCTCCAAACAAAAACAAGGGGACGCACGAATACTCTACTCCTTTCACTCCTACTTTTTAACTTTTTTCTTATATTCATAGAACACCTTCTTCTATATTTAAAGAAAGTACTGGATTCGTAAAACCTATCGGCTTCCGATTTTCAACAGATTTACACGTTTCGTGATGTCCTGAACACAATTTAACTGGTCTTAGAAAATGTCTGTGTGTGACAAAAAAAAAAAAAAAAAAAAGGTAAAAAAAAAAAAAAAAAAAAAAAAAAAAAGTGGCACGTCTAGATCAAGATCTAATGCACAAAATTTCGTAAAACAAAAAAAGATATTTAATAACAGGAGACTTGGCGTTGGAATATTAAAACCCGAATAAACTACTACGTCATAAACGCCAAAGAAAAATATTTGAGATGCATACATCTGTTTCGGTAGCCTTAAGCGTACCGTCTTCAGTGCAAAAGGAATTCTGAATCTGGAGAAGTGCTCGTATATATAGGAGAGGGACCGAATTTAGTTCAACCAATAGGATTACGGAGAAGGTGGGAAGAGTGGCCAATAGGAATTTAGGAATGTGTAGCTGTAATTTTTCTCTTAATTTTTATACTGTTTACACAGCTACACATTCCTAAATTCCTATTGGCCACACTCCCCACCTGCTCCGTAATAATATTGGTTGAACTAAATTGGGTCCTTCTACTATATAAACGAGCCCTTCCCCAGATTCAGAATTCTTTTTGCACTGAAGACGGTACGCTTAAGGCTACCGAAACAGCTGTATGCATCTCGAATATTTTTCTTTGGCGTTTCTGACGTAGTACTTTATTCGGGTTTTAAAAAAGATGTTTATTGCATCTTTATATAAAGTAGTATCTATCAATTTTTGGTGCATATCCAGCGGTCTGTCCAGAGGAAAACCTGGGTCTGTTAAAGGGCTCTTTACAAAATTGTTTATCTTATTAAAAGGACCCTCCATAAAATTGTTTATCCTAAAATGGGACCCTTCACAAAAATTTTTCCCATAAAAACAGGACCTTTGATTAAATCTATTTCATTTTGAAAACTGATCTTTCACAGAACGAACAGGCCGCCTGAATAATATGACGTGCTATATGCTTTGCTATATTTCCCTAAAAAGCTGATATTCAATTTCTGATTTGTAAAAGTTTTCTATGCATATGTGTGAGTTTAGCTCTATAAAAGTGATCCGTCATTGTCTAAAATGAAACCTTAATTGTAATTTTATTTTAGAAAATTACATTTTTCACAATTTCACAAAAAGAGTACCCTAGCCGAAAAGTTAGGAAGAACTCGATTTTCACACTAAATTTAGATTCACAAAATTATGAGTAGATTTTTCACAATTTCACAAAAATAGAGGACCCTGTCTGAAAAGTTTGGACAGACTCCTGATATCGCTCAGTAGGTGGTGCTGCTAGGGTGTGATTTCTTTCATTTGCATATAAAAACTACATTCCAACTTTTATAACTAAGTGCACCAAAACCTGATATATGGTCATTATGAAAAAGAATTTTAACTTAATTTGAGTGTATATCGGCCGACAGATGAAGCTGCTATCACTGACCTTATATGTGATTTTCCATATAGTTATATTTTAGCATATATTGCTGTGATGGCCACAATATACAAGATTTAGCTTGGTCGTGCTTAATAATTTCAATCCAAAACAACTTTTTTTTTTTTTTTTTTTTCGTGCAGAGTTCTCACACTTTATCAATACAACAAACAACGCATCAAAGAAGGAGTTAAAAAATAAATAAAGCCTACACCTCCCTCAAAAAATCGACCGATCACATACAAAATAAAACGCAGACGATATAGTGGCCTGACTTCATTGGTATAAAGAATGAAGACCTGGCAACTAGTTTTACATACAAATAAATTTATAATTAATGGTCTGCCCATAGATGGGTCTGCCTCAGGGAGGTGCATGAATAATAAAATAAAGGATTAACAAAAAGAAGGCAATGCGTTTAATTTATTGCGAGCAGAAACGATGGTGAAGTGATTGATTAACCTAATAAATGAGCACAGAAGGTGATTTAGGAATGTGGAAATGACTGATAGACTCATTTCACCACAATGAGAAACCAAATGACGTGAATGCTGCTAGATATTTTTCCTTTTGGATCAAATTTCCACTAAGGAAAATAAACTTAAAAATCAACTAAAGATATGAACAGCTAAAAGAATTATTCAATTCTCTTCTTTAACTGTGAAGGTAACGAAAAATTACGCGTCAAAGATTGATCATTATAACTTTCAAACCACAAGAACATGTAAAAAAAAAAAAAAAAAAAAAAAAAAGATCATTCAAAGAGGATATTTTATGTAAAAGAAAAACATTATAATTTTTTTCTCCTGCGATCTTTCATGCATTTTAATATATGTCAAATGCATGCAATTATCATGAATCTTTTGCTAGGGATTCAAGTGAAAGAATTTAAACAGAAATTTGCGATGCCTTTTACGTGTCACCAATTGAAAAATCTCAAAATATTTTTTTTAATATTGTTGAGATTCCGCAAAAACTTATCCAAGTTTTAACAAAGAGCGACAAAGTTGTACTGAAAACAGACTTTTGTTTTATCAAAAATAAAACTCTCAGCGAAGGCCACTAGAAGAAGCTGTTCATAAATAAAAACTCCCTTCCCCTTACACACACACACACACACACACACACACACACACACCATTCCCCATTCAGATGAAATTTAATTCCTTTAAATCCAGAATTCAATTTTAAATCGTTACAAAAAAAGAAAAAAAAAAACTAAATTGAAATAGCATAATAAAATTTATTGATAAAAAAGCAATATTTTCCCCAATATACAATATGTATTCTGATGCTCGTTTTAATCAACTGAAAACTTGCTTTTCTCAAAAGAAACTATACTTGGAATTTTTATAACTCAAAAATTCGACAATTATAGACTAAAATTAATTAAAGCATTTATTTATTTATCCACAGAAGGTAGTCACATACTTCTGCCGGACTTTGATTTAAAATATTAATTAAATTTTAAATAACTGATAGTAAAAATTGAAATACAACTTACTGGCATCAATTTCGAATGAGATTTATAATCCATAATAGGGCTGATTTAATAAACATTCTTTGTTTAAATGGGGGGGGGGGGGGGGGTTACTACGTTGAATATCGACAACAAAACTGACTAATTTAAAATTCGCACGCTTTGTCCGAAAAATTACTCTCCAGTGGCGAGTAAATAAAGTATGTCCCTATCCCTGCGTATATATATATATATATATATATATATATATACTATATTTATACCAAATATACTTACAGTTATAATTATATTAAACAAATTTCTACTTATTATTATTATTTTTATTATTATTTTAAAATGTTCGCAGCTCGAATCCGACTCGTTGAAAACTTAACCCCATCCGACCCGACGTCGGATCAGTGTTGCCAGATTTGTGGACTTTTTTATTCAACTACCACCAATAATTTTGAGAAGTAAAATTTGACATACATAATAGACGATTAATCGTCGATGTGATTAGGCAACTGTTGCAATAAAAATTTAAGGGTGGATGTTGAATAAAAAAGTCCCCAAATCTGGCAACACTGCGTCGGATCAGGTCGTTGTAAAATCGAATTACCCACTTCGATGCAGGACTCTACAACTGGACGCCACGTTCGATGCTACTTTTAAAAACCGTGTTTACTTTGCATTCGTTGAAATGTGTATTAAAATTATGATTCATCCTGAATCAGCAAGAGAATGTACTTCTAAAGACTCCATCTGCTATTGACTTTTTTTTTTTTTCCCCCTTAATATCAAATGGTAAATATGGATATCAGATTGTTAATATTAACATGTTCATGCAAATTAAATTTGGTCACATAAGGATTCAGTTTTCGACTTCCTTCAGTTATTTCATGAATAATTTTGCTCCGAATTCGCATAATAATTATTACACAAAGGCTTAAACTCAAGTTTCTTACGAAATACAGCCTGTGTGCCGTCCTTCATAAATATTAATCAGTATTTATACTTCCATTATAAATTTTAAAGACTGCATTTATGATTTGCTTTTTAAAGAATAACGTAACTAGAACATCAAAAATTAGTCTACTATTTTTTAAGAAATTGTATACATTAAAAAATATATATATTAATGAACAAAATTATTTGAGCTTAAGAGAGGTAACGTAAAGAAAACACAAGGACATCTCAACTATTTCTATGACTGGCAATGTACCATTACAGAAACAAAAATCTTACTTATTCTGGTATTTTATTTATATAATATTTCTCTAACGTGGACCAGTTACGATTAAATTTTGCCGATATGATAGCGACCATCTGGTGCTATCTGATTGGTCAAGCCAGATTCTATTTATATAGGACATCAATCAATTTCTTGAGCTGACCAACTAATGCATACGAAAGGACATTTAAAAGGGTGTTTATACAGCAACTTTGAAGAAAATCGTTAGAACTGTTTTTGAGATACTCACTTTTATGGCTCACTTCTGGGTTCCTAATTTTTAACAAAAGTTGGAAAAAGCGTTTGTAGACTTGCTATTGACATTTTTTTGACAAGCTTCGTCTTCTATGTTTATTAATTTTGAAGAAATAATAGCCAGAAGCTCCCCCACCCCCCACATACACACACACCAATTGCCAAAAACCACTTTTTGGACTCAGAAGACCTTAAAAAAACATGCAAATCAGATGGAAAATCGTTATCGAAATTTTTTACGACTACAATACTTCCATTAACCAAAATTATATGGGACAATGAGAAATATGTAATTAAACTTACGGGGAAAGCAAATTTTATAGGTAATTTTATGAGGAAATAAATTATTAAAACCAGAAAAAGCTGATCATAGTGTCCTTCATATTTACTTTTCCTTAAACTGAATTATTATTTAAATTCTGCCTCTTTTTAAATTCATAAAAAAAGACATAAGAATATTTTGTCATTTTAAATAAGTTATTTCTAACCAGTGGCGCACTAGATATTTCTAATTTATTCACAAGCAAAGCTCATTTTCAACGCTTTCAATGAATTCAGTAAAAGATTACAAAACATTCCGATTTCTCAAGAAATTTTTTTCATTTCGTATAAAGAAAAAAATGTCTTTCCTAAGTTTTTTCTTCTTTTTAATTAAGAGATACAAAAATTTTCAAAACATTTCTTTAAAACACTAGCTCATGATTTTTTTTTTTTGTTGTTGTTGTTGTTGTTGTTGTTGTTTGTTTGTTTGTTTGACAGAACTATTGCTTTTATTCGGACATTCAATTTCGTCATATTTTTCTGTGTCTCACATTGAATATGTCGGTACAAAGCTACAATTCTTCAACCGATAGCTACGAAAATTGGTATATTTATTAAACAGGACAAAATCTAGATAATATCGTACTTTTTAATACGATCGGATAATAAATTCAAAAGATATTAAATGAAAACCGCATTTTAGCTTTAAAATTTTTGAGAAAGAAAAACAAGTTGGTGATTAAAAATAGTAATACGCGTTTATTTTTTCCTATGTAAAAGAAAATAAATTTATTTACACGTGAATAAGAAATATATTTCTGTTTTCGAAAAATATGAACGTGTAACAATTTCCTTTTGTTTAAATTTCTGAAGAAGAGAATTATTGTATGTAATTATAAAAACTTTTACATTATTTAAAAATCGATTGTTTACTACTGGATTGACAAGTAGTAAAGAGTTAAACAAACATCTCATATTTTTGAGGAAAAAAAAAATCAAACCGTTTAAAAATTAGATTTAAAAGAATAATAATAAAATAAACCGTTTAAATTATCTATTTCTAGCCTTTGTTTTCCTTTTTTATTTTTTTCCCCCTCTATCATTTGGTACTTGATATTCCTATCTGTTACCTATTGTCTGATTGCCGAAGGTGTGAGGCATTTGGCTCCGGGTACTTCGGATGCAAACCTTTCTCGAACTTCCAAAAATTATCTATATTTCTTGAATATTACATCTAGCGTCATTTTCATAGCTTTTTGTAAACAATGTTACTCCAAATCATGAAGTAAACTATTTTTCACACATACAGTTAACCTTTTCGTTCCCCGTGATGTGATGCCAATTGGAATCATAACATTTCAGATTTTCTTTCTTACCATATAACACTAGTGATGCCAGATGGTCGAACATTATTTCCCCAAAGAGGTCGTCATATTCCCTCAACGGAAAAAAAAAAAAAAAAAAATCCCCAACTTGATTTCTACTAAAAAGGGAAAATAATTTTTTTTTTTTTCAAAAATAAAATATCAAGCAGATTTAAGTGGATTCAAGCTCAGATTTTTCCTCAAATGAAGGCAATTTTTGAAAAAAAAAAAATTCCCAAATTTTTTTTTTCCATAAAGCTATTGAAAATCCCTGGTCGTAGGGATAGATCCTTACGTTGCCAACATTGACAGAAAGTTGAACTCCCCAGATTTGTCCCCAAAAACTTTAGAATTCCACAAAAAAGTCCTCACAAACATTTGGCCCCCAAAATTGTCTCCAGAAGCCTCAAAAATCTCCCCCAAAATGCAGATAAAATCTCCAATCTGGCATCACTGTATAACACTCCCGCTGATTCAAAATGAACAATATTAAAATCTATATACGTTTTACCCCCGAAAAATATATATTTTGGATGACTTCACTATCCTTGTTGATAAATGAAAGTATATTTTACTCTGTTCTGATAATAATATCGGGATGAGTTTCCTGTTTTGGGCAATTTAAGTAAATTAAGTGTTTGGAATATTTTTTATTTTATTTTTTAATGTTTATAATTTGTATTTTAATTAATTGCAATATGTATTTCTTCCAAAATTTTGATATTTTTATTCATTGAAAAGTTATGTTTTTAAATGGCATCAGCGGTTATATTAAACATAAATAAACCTCTCTCAGTTGCTTTGTTAGCTATATTAATTCGCGCTCTGCTATTACTCCTATTAAAAAAAAAAAAAAAAAAAAAAAAAAAAAAATCTGGAGTGACTCCGCTCGACTTTCCGAACATTGAGTAATTAACAGTTTTGTAGATAAAGTAAAGAAAGAGGAGTTGTTAAACAAACGAAAGAGAGAAAACCATAATAGGGTGTTTGAGTATTTTTCTCCATATATTACACGATGTTTTATTTAACGTTACTGAACTTTCAGCCCATAGATCATAATGATAAAGAATTTTTCGTTGTGTCCCTGTAAAAACTTATAAATGCTAGATTCACCAAAATGCTTATAGTTAGTGCAACAGTGATTTATAATATTCATATAAATTTTCAGCTCAATTGAATAAGGCGTTTAGATGCTATCGCACTTTTAAAAATTCGGTCCCATAGGCCATAATGATAAAGAATTTTTCTTTGTGTCCCTGTAAAAAAACTGTCAGTGCTAGATTCACTAAAATCTATACAGTTGGTGCAACTGTCACCTATAACATGTGTAGAAATATTTTGCTCAGATTAATAAGGCGTTTAGATGCTATCACACTTTTAAAAATTTGGCCCCATAGGCCATAATGATAAAGAATTTTTCGTTGTGTCCCTGTAAAAAAAACTGTAAGTGCTAGATTCTCCAAAATCTATACAGATTGAGTATGTGTGACCTATAATATGTGTATAAATTTTTTGCTCAATTGAACAAGGCGTTTAGATGCTATTGCACTTTTAAGATTTTGGTCCCATAGGCCACAATGATAAAGAATTTTTCTTTGTGTCCCTGTAAAAAAAACTATAAGTGCTAGATTCACCAAAATCAATAGGGTTCGTACTAAGGTGACCTACAATATACGTACCAACTTTCAGCTTATTCGAACAAAGCATTTAGACGCTAGCGTGTTCACTCACAGGCATACACATATACATACACGCACACATACATACATTATCCCAAAAATAGTGAAAACGGACTCAGGGGACCTCGAAACGTATAGAAACATCAAAATCTCAAATTCGGATTTTTGACATGATTACAATACTTTCCTCACTATAGTGTTCGGAAAGTAAAATTAGTTATATATATATATAACCTTTGAAATAAATTTATGACTAAATATAAGATTTATTCATTTATTGTTTTATGGATGGAAAAATTGGGAATGAAAAGGTTAAATAAATAGAATAAATAAACAAACTTGAATTTAATTTATTTGGTTTATTTACTGATGGGAGAATTTAACGTAGATTTTAATTCAGAAAGCGATAAAGTATTCATCGAAAGATTAAAAATTATGAACCTTAATTTATGAACTAATCTAAAACACTATACGACGAGAGACCGTACGACAATCAATGCAATCTTTTGGAATAAAGGTATGGGGATGGAAGTTTATAGAAGTGTATATAGTTATCACATTTATTTTTATGGAAGAATAGATAGAAAATTTTTTGTAATATACAAAATAGTCATGTCGTACTGTATTAAATTCTATCGCAGACACCTTTTTTTTTTTTCCTTTTGTGTTTGGTTTTGAAAATCAAAAAGTTTTCTTTAAAAAACCACTTGCATATATCTGTACTGATAAGTATAAAGGATTTAAGTCCATATTCTTGATTTTTCAGGAGACGAAAAATAAAGTTAAACTAACTAAAAACTAATCAGAAGAATCGGTTAGGAAAAAAGGATTATGTTGATTTATACCTTTTATACCGTTCAATGATTGTCAATCTTCATTTAATAAAAGAAAAAAATTGAATTAAATATTTTATACAAAGATTAATGCTAAATTTCTGACTTGAATCTTTTTTTTTTACCAATGGATTTTCTCAAAGACTAAATGACATGGATTTGAATCCTTTATACCAATAGATAGAGAATTTTTTTCTGGGTCTGACTATGTACTTAACTCAAAATCGACATTTTTGGACTTAAATCCTTTATACTTATCAGTACAGATATATCCACATACTTAACAAGCTCTCACAAACGTGTTTTTTGTTAGAGTCAACCCTTTATTTCTTATGACTCAGAATTTTACTATCTAGGCACCTCATTAATTTGTGCACTTCTTTATATTTATCCTGAAAAAAATATACATAAATAGATTTTTTTTTTTAACTTAAATTAGAATTTCTCCCTAGAACACGTAATATTAAGGTTATGATGTCAATTTTCTCACGTTTTTAGATTAAAGCCAGATTTAATTCAACTCAATATTAAAGTCATTCGCAAAATACGATTTGTTTCAAATTTTACATGGTGCTGCTCAATCAACTTTTAAAATGACCCATGAACCCGGCTGGTAAAGGCACGCATTTCTCAGTAAAGAACGAAAGCGAAAAAGATTAATAATCCTTTAAAACACGAATTGTGCATTATCATGCAAATCCGTGAACAACAATAAAAATATTACACACAGATAATAACCCATTTTCTTTCTTCTTCTTTTTTGCCCGAATATTTTTAGATTTCAGTACGTTGCCAGCGTAAAAATTAATGGGAAAAATACAAGACCAAGCTGGTAAACAGTGACAGCCACACAATTTTATTTTGTATCATTCTAAAAATTCTAACGTATCGCATCCTGTAAAATAAGTCATACGTGTCAAAAATCGTTAATTTTGAGGTTTTATCATTGAAAATTATGTATGAAGTAACCCAACGTGCGCAAAAAGTGTCACATTTATATTTCACAATGTATCTGAAATAAGCTGCGTCAGTTTGTTCATATTTTATAGCGTTCTTTAAGCAGATTTCTCTCAAAAACAACATCTTATATGTGAGTTACTTTTCTCGCGGGGTGCGATATGTCGGCTTTTTAGCTCATATTATTTAGCACTTAAAATACACTAAAATGGCTGAACTTATATAATACACTGCTCAAAAAAATTAGGGGAGCAAGCAAAAAAGTGAAGAAACATTTGCGCTATAGCCATGTTTGGACAAAAAACGGAGAATACACACGTAATAAGATGCAATACAGAAAAAAAAGAAGCAAAAAACAATTGTATTGGGAACTTCAATTCTTTGGAATGGCAGAAAGAACATGAAATGATGCTTCAGGGCAACAATTTGGTTACATGTAAATGGAAAAAAAAAAAAAAAAAAATTAATGTTTGGAAATGATACAGGATGTTTAATATGATATGTGGTTCCCCCTGAACGGCTAAGACTACCGCACAGCTGTTTGGCATGGATACGACCAGGTTATCGATAAGACTTTGGGGAATACTCTTCCCCTCTTGAAGAACTGCGATATCCAAATTTCGGACAGTAAAAGGAGGCTTTGATCTTGCAGAAATGAGTCATCTGAGTGTGTCCCAAACATGTTCGATCTGATTGAGAGGAGCAAAGCATGCTGGTCATTCCTTTCTTCCACAAGACGAACTGTATGAGGTCTATTCTTATCATGCATTAAAATAAAGGAATCGCAAATTTCTGCAGCGTAAGGTACCATAGGAGGTCTCAGAATCTCGTATGCATACATTTAGGCCGTGAAATTGCCATTCCGAATGATATACAGGTCCATATGTCCGCCTATGCTGATTCCTGCCCATACCATCAAATCACATCGTTTGTAATGTGATCTTTCCGAACGAATATAGGGTTATTTCGAGTGTCCCTTTCTTGCCATACCAAAATACGTCTGGTGTTACACTCCAAACTGAATCGGGACTCGTCAGTAAACAGCACTTCACTCCAATCACTTTGCAACCAATCTCGATGTTCCACAGCTCACCTTCTTTGGTCCGCACAATGTCTTGCTGTCAACGGAATACACACCACTGTCCTACGTGCATAAAGACCACCCTGATGAAGTCTATTTTGGATTGTTTAGCTTGAGACCCTTCGTCCTGTTTCCAAAAGAAATCGTTTTTGCAGCTGAGTAGTATAATTGATCTGCCCCGACGAGCGGTTAACATAGGATATATCGGCCATTATTTGCTGTAGTAGCACGTGGACAACCTTGTCTCCTTTTTCTGGTAGACGTCTAACATTCCCTGTTTCTTGGAATAGATTCCAAACTCTTGAAATGACACTTCTTGCCACTTCAACAGCATCCGCTACACTTCTTTGAGTTTGTCCGGATTCAACTCGCCCGATAATACGCTAAGCCATGCATTCAGGTAAACCTCATTATGGTGGCATTATTACCTTCATTTATGGTGGCATTTTCAAGTCACCTTTTCTCAAAACAAAAGCCGAACGGTTGAATTTCACCACTGAGACAGTGAGGAAAAGAAGCTTCTGCGAAATCACGATTTGTGCACTTACATTCTTTTTCTCGTTTTTGAAGTCATGAACGTTGATTTGCATAAAAAGTTTTCTTCTTCTGTTTTCTACTATGCGTTAAATTATGAATGTTTCATTTGACATTAGTTATCAATATAAGTATTTCCGTAATTTCGTTAAAACGATGTGCTCCCCTAATTTTTTTGATTATATATACATACATACATATGAAGAAAATATTCAATTCGAGAAAGTTTTCGACCTGCGGTTTTCGATGGATTTACACGTTTTGAGGTTTCATGAACACGATTTGACCATTTTTAGAAAATGTCTGTCTGTGGTCTGCGAACTATGTGCGTATCATAAATTTTGTGATATCTCACAAACCAATGAACGAAATTAAACCAAAACTTGGTATTTAGTTGGACTTTGACCTAAACTGGTGCTGATTACATCTTGGAATCAATCGCTCAACTAGTAGCAATGTATTATCAGGTAGCAATAGATTAATTCCGAACATTTAATTCATATGGAGTTCATCATCTGGTGCACACAATATGTATATACAGCACGAAAAACTGACGTCAGGTTCGATAGAGAAAAGGAAAGTTTATTTGTAGAAAATAAACAAATAAATCTTTTAAAAAGTCATTTCGACTTTGTTGCTTTTTCTGGGCCAAATTATTTAGTAATGTTACGTTTTCATATTTAATATAGTTTACTTATTTTACAAAATGAACAAACGTATTTAAGATAAATTTATACAAAAAGCAACAGATGCTTTTAGTAATGACGCTTGTATAACTAAATTTATGATACACACAGACAGACATATTCTTAAAAAAAAAAAAAGGTCAAATCGTGTTCAAGACATTCCAAAACGTGAATATGCATAGAAAACCGAAGGTAGAAATTTTCACCAATCCAGTACATTCTTCTTCTTTTTTTTTTTTTTTTTTTTTTTGATAAAAATAGGCCGCAAAAATTAAAATCCTGACGTTGTAAGGCAATCGAGTAGTCTTAGAACGAAAGCTCGCCATTTTTGTTTAATGTATAGTTTCTCTCCTATACGTAGGAGTACTGTAAAGTTTTAACAATTACTAAGAAATAATCGAGATATGAAGATAAAATTTAATCTGAATATTAATTTATCATGTGTACATAATACTGTAAATTACAGCTAATAATGTCGATTTGTTTGATTTCAAGAAGCCATAGATTAAAGTAACCGACATACATCTGTACTGATATCAGTACGATTTCCACTTTACAGTGGTGGCTGCTGAAAAACAGTGTTGCCATATTTGGGGACTTTTTTATTCAATATCCACCACTGAATTTTAATTGTAGCGGTTGCCTAATCACTTCGAAGATTAATCGTCTATTACGTATATCAAATATCACTCCTCAAAATTATTGGTGACTATTGAATAAAAATATCCCCAAGTCTGGCTACATTGCCTAAATGTCAAGAAGCGATGAAAAGAAGTGTATAACTCTGGATGGTGATTAAGTAAAGAAGTTTAGAATTAACCAATAATTTTTCTGCCTCACTTTTGTGAAACTTTTAATTTATTTTTATTAAAAAATTATCGTGTTTAGCAGTCATTTTAGCAGTCATTTTATATAATGTTTAATATCAAGTTAACAGTGTTTCATTGAATCAAGTATAGGTAATCATTTGTAATAGTGAAAACATGCAAAGATTTTATAAAATTGATCGTTCTTATAAAACGAAATTATGTGAAAGGACCGTTTTTACTGATTTTAATTCTGTGAAGGGGCTCATTTTATAGATAAGAATTTTATGAAGGGGCCCATTTCATACACTTAAATTTTGGGAAGGAGCCCATTTTATACATTTGAATCTTGATAAGAAGTCCATTTAATGAATTGGAATTTTGTGAAGGGGCAACTAAAGGGCCCCAATTTTTGCCTGCTCGGTCCCCGTTAGTAATAATTAATATTTCACGACACCTGTTTGTACTTCCAGCTTTTGATCTTAATTTTGAACTAATTAAAAAAATCATAATATATGCACTTTTGACCGATTTATCGAAAAACAAACAAATAGTACAACTGAAAGTACTTTCTCGTGCTGTGAACAGAAATACAACCCTTATTCGAAATAAAAATAGGGCATTTTTTTTTCCTCTCTCTCTTTTAAATGCAGCCCCTTTCTTCTTCCCTTTCAATCTTGCACAGCAATGAACTCTTTCATAAAGAATAAATAACCTTTCAACCCTCCCTCAGATGGAAGGGAACCCCAAACGCACGTGCACTATTATTCTGAGCACATCTCAGAGCCCTAAACAGCAGTTACTGCATGCAGTTCCGAGAGTAAAGCCTATAAAAAAATGTTATAATGTTCAACAAAGCATATGATGAAACTTTGGTTGCTTAGCAAGCATATAAAAACACGGATATATTTTTTTTTTCTTTTCTGTGACAAATATAATTCTGAAACCAAAATTAAATGGCTATGCTTAAACTTTGTTAAAAAAAAAAAAAAAAAAAAAAAAAAAAAAAAAAAAAAAACCTATTTTTGTTTTCTAAGCAATATATATATAATTCTGCACAAAACAAAATTTAATTTAGTACCAGAACTTATTTTAAACTATTCTTCCATATAAAGGCATGCAGTAACTGTGTTTTTTTCCCATACCTGCCAACATCCTAATTAATATTCCGTAGTGTTGTTAGTTCCGCCCTTTTGTTTCACATCAGTAAATTTTTAGAGTAATAGTCTCCAAATGCAATTACGATTAAATAAGAAGAAAAATACTCTAAAAAGATACTGGTGTGAAAAAGAAGGCGGGGCCAACAATACTACGGAATATTAATTAGTTATGTTGGCAAATATGCATTCCCTAGCATCGAATACTACATTCATTTTTTTAAATTTCTTCGGTATAACTTTAGCTTCGGAGCCATTTGGCGGCTTTTAAATTTTTATTGTCATTTTGGCGATAAATTAAATTGGCTATTGGAAGGTAAACACCAGTGCTCGCCACCCCTGAAATTTGCACCAGTGTTCGTCACCCTCATAAAAGACATATTAAAATAACTGTTAATTATTACGAATTTGTATCCACTCGAGCAAGATTCCTTGGTTCTAGGGAATCTAGGGTAGGCAGATTCAAATTCATAGATGTTAATTAACTGTTATTTTAACACGTCGTTATTGAGGGTGACGAACACTGGTGTAAATTTTAAGGGTGACAAACACCTTTCCCTTAATTGCGTATGTAAAAATCTTTGCGCAAAATGTTCGAGTTAGATTTTTCTCAATTTTATTTTTAACCACAATATATATATATATTGCACTTTTTTTTTCTTTTTTTAATTGCGTATGTAAATCTTTGCGCAAAATGTTCGAGTTAGATTTTTTTCAATCTTATTTTTAACTATATTATATATATATTACCTTGAAAAAAAAAAAAAAAAAAAAATCACCCCCCTCCTCCCTCCTCGATATAAAAATAAATATATTCACTTATTTACGTATTTTTCGTTTCCTTTTTTTTTTTTTTTTTTTTTTTTTTTTTTTTTTTACAATTTTAAAATTAAAATGGGGGTTTTTTGAACCAATTATCCGATCGAACTAAAAGATACGGCGTTAGCTAGATTTTGTCCTAATTAATAAGTGTACCAATTTTTGATAAACAAATAATTCGGACAAATACAATGACAAACTTTTGGCTTTATACATTTTAAATAAAAACAAAAATGTTTGCACGTTCTTTTAAGGTGATAGATAAAAATTGGTAACAACGAAAAATCGCTGCCCGAAAGAAATACTACGATCTGTTGTATTAATAATTAAATCAAAATTTCGAATGCTTTAACGTGCTCTCTCTCTCTCTCTCTTTTTTTCCTTTCCTTTTATAAAAATTTTTCTATAAAGGCGCGCACACACTTTCCTTTCAGTGCATTAATCAGATTCTTTGCTAAAATAACTTCGTGTCTTTTAACGAGCTTCACGCTTATGGTTAAGGTTTTTCTCTTTAAGAGCATAGTATACGCATCCTCGCACACAGCCACAGCTCATATTATTCTATGAGGAAAAAAAAAATTATAGAATTATTCATTACCTTGGGTACTTTTTTAATTCTATTTTCCATTCTGAAAATTCACAGTTGTTAAAAATTTATATTCATTTTCAAAAATTCATTAATTATTACACTGGTCAAAAAAATTAAGGAACAGCCCGTATTCTCTTTCTCTTCTTTTGCACATAATTTTTAAACAAATAAACATATGAACATAAAATTTGGATGGCCTGTTCATTATCATATTATTAACGGAATCTTATGTAATTTTAGCATAAGAATAATTTTTAAGCTAATAAATATTCATTTTTCTCGCAAAAGTAAGCTTTGGAAAAAATGAAAAATTTCAACAAATTTAGGAAAGAACACATAATGAAAAGTGGTGTTAAGGATGCATTAGAGATAGGTAAAGACGCTCATGTCTTGAAATGTTAAACTAAATCTCGATTTTTCTTTTTGTATTAACTTTTCTTTTACTTTTATAACGAACTTTTTAAAAATAATTACTAATTTGTAAACTATACTCAGCACTAGAATAATAATGATGTCGAAAAATAATTGTATAATGAACATCTTATCCAATTTTCATGTTTGTATGCATATTTTTTAAGAAGGTATTCACATGCGAAAAGAAGAAGAAAAATTAAGAAACAGAAAATGAATGCAGGTAGAAAGATTTGGTTGTAATCTAACATAGGAACGCGTGTGCGTCTTTACCTATCTGTAAGGCATCCTTATGACCATTTTTCATTAAGTGTTCTTTCCTAAAATTATTGAAATTTTTCATTTTTTTCAAAGCTTACTTTTGAGAGAAAACTGAATATTTATTAGCTTAAAAATTATTCTAATGCTAAAGTTACACGAAATTCAGTTAATAATATGATAACGACCAGGCCATCCAAAAGTTATGTTCACATGTTTATTTGTTTAAAAATTATGTGCAAAAGAAGAGAAAAGGAAAACAGGTCGTTCCTTAAATTTTTTTGACCAGTGTATTATTATTTTTTTTTTTTAATATTTCATTTTACAGTTAAAAAAGGCGAGAATGCTCTTAATCGATTTTTCTCATTCATAAATTGAAACATAAAATGTAAAATATTAAAATTTTTTAAAGAAAGTCACCTAGAATCTATAGAAACATTTAAAATTGATGTTCGGGGGAATGGAGATCAATCCTTATAATAATAATAATAATAATAATAATAATAATAATAAAACTCCAAATTCAATCGGTCTGATGATAATTGTCAAAATTAGGAATAATATTTTTATTAAGGAAAGAAAACATAACTGCTTTATTTTGACCAAAACCACAGTACTACTTTAATGTGCTAAAAGTAATTGCATAAAATACAAACTTTAGCGCATTTTATGAACAAGAAATTTACTTCAAACCTGCAAAATTAATAAAATTTCATTTAAATAACTTTCATAGCGAAATAATGCGGAACATTAAATAATTTTATTTAAAAAAAAAAATCTAGTCTCTACATATAATAAAAAATGATGTGCTTGCGTGTATGTGTCCGGCGGTTTGTAGGAACAGTGTTGCCAGACTTTGCGACTTTTTTATACAATAGTCACCAATAATTTTAAGAAGTGATATATGATATACATAATAGACGAATCGGGTCGAAGAACGGTCCTTTTTGCGTATATCATATATCTCTCTTCAAAATTATTGGGGACTATTGAATAAAAAAGTCGCAAAGCCTGGCATCAGGAAAACGGCTGATCGCAGAGCTACACAATTTTCCCATGGAGGTCCGTACTGAACTCTGCCCTATTTTCAAAATTTTTATTCAGTTTTTTTTTTTTTTTAATTTAAAATCTATAAATTTCTTAAAATATCAGTTCTAGAGATAGAAACGTAAGAGTGAAAAGACATTTCGTGGTCCCGGTCAGTTAGTCAGAGTGTCATGCCAATAAAGCGAAGGTTGTAGGTTCGGATTTTTCAAGGACCGATGTGTTAATTCTTACTGGTGTCAACTGATAAAAGAAAATCTTTCAGCGTCTACATAGTATCCCAAGAGTTTTTGTTTAGTTTTCTTTTTCTTTTTTAATTAAAATTTTTGCAGTTGATTGTCTGATGCTGTCATCTGTAGCAATGTCTGTCCAAAAAGCATTGTTCTTGAACAATAGCAACGTCACTTATCGTCTAGTTAACACCTAAATTTAAATGTCCGATTAAAGCACAAATGCAAACAATGGGGATCTGGAATCGACATAGCGGAAGTGGAAAAGACGCGGGTCTTAAGCGATTTTAATGGAATTTTCTTTAGTGTTAAAGTGGTTTAAAATATAGTGATTAATGTTTTTTGAAAAACTATTTCGCTTTTTACTTGGCAATTACGTGATTAATATTGTTTTATTAATTCTTGTATATAAAAGTTGCAGTTTTTAACAATTTCCAACAAAGTTTAACATTTTAATGTCATTTATCTATATATATAAAAGAGTACTTCCACTCACTCACTGACTCATCAACGCACAGCAAAATCTACTGGATCCACTGTCTTGAAACTATGTCAGATTATAGAACATATAGTGTAAGCACCCCCTAAGAAGCGATTTTGCGAAATTCGCCCCCCAAGGGGAAGTAGGGGGCAAAATATGATTTCACAAAAACCTCCATATCTCAAAGAAAAAAAAAAAAAAAATATCCGTAAAATTTTTGCTTTAAAATATAGCTAACACAAATATATAAAAACCAATTTCTGGAATTTTAAAAATTCGGTCCCCAAGGGGGGAAAGGGGGCAAAATGTGATTTCGCATGCGTAAAACATGGTTTCACATATTCCTATATATCTCAAACAAAAAAACAGATATACGTGAAATTTTTGCTCTAATATATATCTAATACAAATACCTAAAAACCAGTTTTTGGAATTTTAGAAATTCAGCCCTCAAGAAGGGGAGAGAGGGGTCAAAACGTGATTTGAAATAATCCTTTATATCGCAAACAGAAAAAAAAAAAAAAAAAAAAAAAAAGATATATGTGCGGTTATTGCGCTAAAATACAGCTCTCACAAACACATAAAAACTAATTTCTTTACTTTTAGAAATTCGTCCCAGGTGAGGCGGGAAAAGGGGGGGGGGGCTATGGGGCAAAAATAAATAAATAAATAAATAATAGAAATACAGTTAGATCATTCAAAATTTGTACAGATAGGTTTTACAGGCCTGCAAGTCGAATGAGGATATTTTCTAAAGTGTAAAGTTATTATGAGGGTCAGAAAGCGCGGGGGGGAGGGGGAGGGCAAAAAAATAATAATAGAGTTAGACCGTTAAAAATTGGTACATAGCGGTTTTTGAAACTTACGATTGCGGATATTTTCGAATTTGTAAACTTATTAGGATAGACGGGAAGGGGGGGGGGAGGTGTAGGGGCAAACAATAAAAATAGAGTTAGGTCGCTCAAAATTGATACATGGAGGTTTTTGATATCTACAAATCGACTGCGAATATTTTTGAATTTGTAAAATTATTAGGATAGACCGGAAGAGGGGTGAAAAGGAAAAAATATATAAATAAGAGTTAGAGCGCTGAAAATTAGTGTTGTTAGGTTTTGAGGCCTGGTAAATATATTGCGGATATTTTCGAAAGTACAGAATTATTACGAGGGACGGGAAGGGGGACGGGCACAGGGGTAAAAAGAAATAAATTCGGATAGAATGCTAGAAATTAGTATTGTCAGTTTAAAAGCGAGATAGAACGATTGCAAGGATTTTTAAAGTGTAAAATAATTTGGAGGGGCGGGAACAGTAGGTGAAGGACTATGCATGCCGTGCGCGCGCGCGCCTGTATACGCTGCCACAGGAAGTGGGGGCCCGGACCGATATTACACTAATGGGAGAAGGTTTTTTTTTTCCCCTTTGTATTTTATGTTTTTCCCTTACGATAATATAGTCATTCATTAAGAGTGTCGAACATAAATGCGCACACGCAGCACATAGTGGCTTGTGCTGCCAAAGGCAGTGGGGACCATGTGCGACATTTTTTCCAATCAAGATTTTTTTTTTTTTTTTCACATGATAAAAATTCATGCAATTTTGAGAATTCATTAACAACTATAGTGAATAATTTTAAAATAGTGACCAGCGAAGCGGGCGTAGCCTGCTAGTTTTGTAATAAAATTAAACATTTGTTATCACACTTAGCCTTTTTATATGCAACAAATTTTTAATATTATACCTTTTTTTAATCAATTTTGAAACTTCAACCCCTTTTCTATTCCGTACATAATAGCACTACTACGAAATTTAACAAATGATATTTGAGAAAAAGCCAATTGCAGAAATCTCTTTAAATTTCTTAGTAGACATGAGTGCACTCGTGTCTATTTTTTTTTTCATCTGGCAAAGGGCCGTATTATTATTTTGACCTAAAACAACTGCTGTGACATTTTGCAATTTATAATGTTTACTTGGAAAGTTATTTGTTTTTTAAATTAAATACTGCTTGAATTTAATCAAGTTAACATACAGATGCTTCAAGCCAAAATTTTCTCAAAAATTAAAAATGCTAATTTTTTCTTTTTGCATATTTATGATCAGCTGTGTTTCTAACAGCCATTTTTAAAATTAGCTTAGCCATTTTCAAAATACAATATGTGGCAAACGTTAAAGAGTTAAAAATATTTATGACTTTGGTATGTCCATCTGATTGATTATTTCTATCTACAGGTTAACTTGCATAAATATTCAAATTTTAATATGTCCTTCAGGATTCTAAAAGCATGTTTCCCATTGAAAATGCTATACATAGCACAAAAAGTTCATGTACAGGAATACACCTAAGAATTCCAATATATTGTAATTTATGGGTAGAATTTTTAAAAGTGAATATTAACATCTTTATACTAACTACACTAACCATAATGAAATTAACATAATTACACAAATGCAATAAAGCATGTTTCTTACAGAAAATTCTATAAATAATATCATTTTCATCTAGAAGATCAAAAATGAATTTTTTTAGCTTTTGCACTGTTAACAAAATATAGCATTGCATAAAATTCTGAATTCCATTGTGAGTCGCAAAACTTTGTTGAGCAGACCGAATTTGCCCCAAAGTGCATGGGTTGGATACCACTGTGATAGATGATGCTCTTCTATAAGAATAATGCGAAAAACATATGACTATTCAAAAGCAAATAAAGACACAAGGGAAAAAAATGATCAGTGGTAAAATTATTTCCCTCTCTCTGCTTCTGAAAACTTTTCTTTAAAGCCAAAAACTGCTGGGTTGCCACAGATTAAAAGCTATCAGATTTGGTTTTTCTTTTTTAATCTGTTCAAAAAAAAAAAAAAAAACTAACAGCCTATTTTAGTAGACCAAATTTTCTGCTGAAATTTTGTAATCCCTATAGCTTTTAACTGCCCTGGGCGGTTGCCCAGTTTGCCCCCCCCCCTGCCAAGCATGGCCCTGGGGATAGACTTATTTTTTGTACAGTGCAACCACATTTCCCGCACCTAGGATTGAGGATAATTCCAAAGGCTTAGAGGGATGTCAAATTGAGAGACAGAATGAGATTTGGTAAAGATGAAATTATTCAATATTCCCTTATCAACTATTTTCTCCTAACCACTATTAGAGTCCTGCACACCCGAAAAGTGAATTTTGAATCGACCCGAACCCGAAAAATAATTTTTTTTCGACCCGAAAACCGACCTGAACCCACACTAAAGAATTTTTGGCAACCCGCACCCGACCTACACCTGATTTCTTTATACCAGATCCCGACACGAAACCTGATTTCTTTTGCCCGAACCCAACACGAAACCCAAATCAAAATGAAGATTAATAATTCATCTAAAAATCATGGAACACAATTTTAATTTATAAAATAAAATAAATTTTAATTGTCACACTGCTGTGTGTGTGGTAAATCATTTTAAAAAGAATTAAAAATATAATTATTAAGTTATAACTAAGTTAAAAATTAAAAAATCTGAAAAATGGATTAACAATAATTTTTAACTATTTATGTGTGTTGTGAACTTCAAGTGTACAAAAATGGATTTCAAGCTTAGTGTTTGTAGTTTTATTGTTTAATACTTCTCACACACAGAATATTAAACTAATACAATGTTACAGATGCTAACTAAATGTCCACTAAACTCATCTTAGCCTGTTTTCAACAGCTTATGTTCTAAATAATAATTGCTTTTTTGTTGTCGTCATTGTTGTTGTTCATTGCTTTAGTCCAGTGGTCGGCAACCTCATTTTTGAACAAAGCCAAATGTATATGTTTCAGAGCTTAAAATACCTTCAATGCACCTTCTTTATACAAGGACTGAAATCAACTCCCCTTACAATGCAGTCAGAATATAAAATCTTCAATCAAATCCATAAACCAACTTCCTCACTTCCTGTAGTCGCACAGTGCTTTTGTAATGTACAGAAGCTAGATGCTTGTCCTTGTTGGTTAAAATCTATTGCCTAGGGTGGCTAAAATCTTTCGTCCAGGGCTGCTAAAAGTGTAGAGACGACCCTCTTTAACTGTACCAAATTTTTTGTGCTGCATGTTGTATAAACAATATACATGGTTACTTAAAAATAGTTGAGTATCAATGCATTTTATTGGTGCAATTGATACAAATTACAAGCAACAAAGATTACAGAGGTGAGTTAAAAAACTAAATAAAGGAAGGAAGATACAGAGAAAGGGATAATAAAAAGCCATAAATATGTTGAATGAACCTTAAAAAAAAAAAAAAAAAAAAAAAAAAAAAATCGACAAACAATTTGTCTAAGAAATTATGATAATTTTTGAATAAAATTTTGATACAGTACTCTGACTGTTTAAGTACAAAGGCAGATGATCTCCCTCTCCCACCCAATTCAGAGTCAGAGAATTTGACAAGTTCTTTGTTTTCAGATTAAAGTAAATAGATAAAGATTAATTTTATGTCCTATTACATGTACCATTTTGCTATAATTAGTTTGATTGATCATGGTCAGACATCTTGCAGAGAGGCCATGGCTGCAGACTTACAATAATAATTATTCAAAGATTCTTCCCTTGGCGGCATTAATATACAATATGAATTGTGTATGTGTAATAAATAAAAATTGTATATATAAAAAAAAAATAATAATAAATGGATATTTCATCAAGCTAAATTTGCTGCTGATTTTTATTTATTTATTAATATTACAGGTTAAATGTGATATTATAGATTAACATTATAATTGATTACTCCTGGATAGCATCATAAAACAATGTATATCGTTAATTATTGATCTAATGAGACAGTTTGTATGCTTGAGGCTAATCTAGAACTTGTTTATAATTTAAAATAATTAATTTAACTTTGTACAAAATGAATGGTTCGAGCAGTTTTCTTCTCAACACACACACGTCTTATTTATATTATAAACACTATTTTCTTAGGAGCTTGCTTAAATATTTTATATACTTTTTCATTTTTACCATGTTTTTATTAACTTCTATTCTTGTTTGTTTGTTTGTCCAGTACAAATCTTGCAATCAAATTTTAACTAACTTCCCTACTAGCTAGACATTTGAAACTTTCACAGTAGGTCAGAACCCGGTAGCAACACAATACTTCGAAGTCTGATTTTTTAATTTTTGATTAGTTTTCTTATAATTAATTAAAATATGAAAACAATAACATCCTAATAGCGTTTAAATAGCCATTAAAATATTAGCTATAATTTAATTGTTGCCAAAAAAAATTTACGAGTTCATTTTCTTTTGACATAAAAATAAATACATTTAATTAAAAGTGAACGTTAAAAAGTTATAAAAAGTTAAATTATGCATCTCACAAAAATTGACGTCATTATCACTTTAAAAATTTTATGCACATTGATAAGAGCTCTATGATTCATCAGAAAATTTAAAACATGGTATATAAAAAGGTTTTTTTTTATCTTATAACTATTATTATTGATGTACTAGTCAATCTTCAGCTGCCTAATGGCTGATATTTCCAAATGAATCTATTCTTAAATATGTCATATTCCCCAAATCAAAAAAAGTGGACAAATGTTGTGATAAATAACCAACAATATAAAGATTACTTTAAGTTTAACTGTGTTTTTTAAACAAAATAATGGAATTTAAATAATGAAATGAAATTTGGACTTAATTATTTTTGAAAATTAACTTCAGTGCAAATTCATCAAAATTGTTTCTAGTTTATTTAGATGAAATTGGAGTGTAAAGGTTGATATTTTTATTTATTACCAACTATGCGAAAAATACCAGAGCCGGGAATCGAACCCGGGCATCTCCGCTTAACTCACGGATGCTCTACCACTGAGCTACCTTGGCTGACAACCAGCTAGGCACTTCTCGCACTTCTAGCTGGTTGTCAGTCAGGGTAGCTCAGTGGTAGAGCATCCGTGCGTTAAGCGGAGGTGCCCGGGTTCAATTCCCGGCTCTGGTATTTTTCGCATAGTTGGTAATAAATAAAAATATCAACCTTTACACTCCAATTTGATCTAAATAAATATTCACGGTTGATAAATTCATGAATAAAAATTTCAGATTGTTTCTAGTTTATTCGTGGAAGGGATAATACCAAAACCACAAAACTATTACTTTTTTTTTTTTACTCTACATGAATCCAATCCCAATAACAAAAAAAATACCATATTATTTATTTACTTTTGAATTCATTATTATTCATATTACTTTTATTATTATCTTTTTAATTATTATTTATTATAATTTTTTTTAAACATTTTCCTTTAATTTAGCTAAATATTTTGAGCATAATTTGGTAGTTTTTAGCTGGGGACGAGGGAAAAAAAAAAAAAAAAAATGAACACCAAATCATCAGGCATTACTTTCCAGAAATTTAAGCTTTTATTATTAAGAAGAAATGCAAAATTTTTACATAGTAATTTCAATTTTATTTTTATTGTTAGCATTTTTTATAGATAGCCTGAATAATATAGTGTATGATTCAAAGGTTTTCAAACACCAATATATACACAGTTGAACCTCAAAAATCCGGACTTTTTCCCGATTTCAGGTTTATTTTTAAACTAAAGCTTTATTGTACTTGATTTCCACAATTCTTGTGGAATGCAGTTTAAAATTCTTTTAAATGAATATTGAACACCATATATGTAAATATGGACATAATCTGACATATTTTTATACTGCCTGATTGTTTATTAAAAATTTTATTTTTTACAAAAAAAAGAAAAAATAAGAAAGAAAGAAAGAAAAAGAAAAAATATTTCTACTAGAGTGCAGCATTCAATTACTAAAATGTTTAAAAAAAAAATATTAACATAAAAAGAAAATACTTTGTCAGTTTCCATGTTTTATTTCTGTACTTTTTAATGAATAAATAGTTTAAAGCAGTATTTGTTATCTATTATATTTCCATTTATTGTGTTTATATTATTTTAATTCAACATAAGTGTTCTATAATATTTCTGTTTTATTATTTAATTTGCTAATTTTATCATAATTTATTTTTACTAGCATAAAAATTGCATTTTGTATGTTGTTATAATGTCATTAAAAAAAAAAACAGTTTTTAATAGATCTCTAAAATTTAGAAAATTAGAAAATCCGGAATCCCCACAGTCCTACTGATTCCGGATTTTCAAGGTTCAACTGTATTGATATTCTAAGTGTCACCTGAATACAGGTTACAGAGATTCCAGAGCTTCTACTCACAATCTAAAAAAAATTCCAGGAACTTTTTAAGTATTTTTTAAAGAATATCAATAAATTGCAGAAAAAATAGACAAATGCAAAACTTTTTAGAGACAAACCTCATCACTTTTATTTTTTATTTATTTTTTCCTCTGAAGAATATCTTTTAGCATCATAATATAAACCTTTTGATTATTCAACAACCATACTTAAAAAAATTACAATTTTATTACCTATCTCCCATAGAAATTCTTTAGGAGGAATTTTTTCATTGAACCTATTGCTGTTCTTATTATATAGTGTCATAAAAAAAAATCAGAATTTGATAATTTCATTCAACAAGAGAGCTTCATGATACTGTTATTTATAAAATCTTAAAGCAAAATAACTAAAAGAATCACACAAATTAACACTAGCATACATTTTATTATCCAGTAATGATCACAATTATTTAAAATGATCACACTAAACATATCAATTATATGAGAATCAAACCTTTCTAGTACAATAACGTCCAACTTGATACTTAACTGTAGTAGATATTAACCAGGATTTAACCCTACAAGACTCAATTTTTTTTAAGTGCGCAACAAAAATATATATGTTGTAATTAGTGATCAGAAGATAGGGAAAACTTATAAAAATAAAAATAAAACCATATTTTACGGAAAAATCAACTTTTTAGCTCAACGTACCGTATGTGGAACATACATAAAAATATGATTTACTAATATGCTTACTATTGTAATATAAAAAAAAAAAAAAAAACTTACCTCTGCAAAATATACACTTCGTTATAACACACAGTATTTTTTTTTCCGAGTCAAAACTAATAACTAGTCTTTTTATTTTTGAATTCAGACAAACGACTAACGTATCACTTTCATTCAAATTTCACACTGAGTGCACTATAACAAAAACACGAACGACATCTTTAGGTAAAGATTTGTATTACTACATTGCTAAATGTCAGTAGCTTCTATCAAGATGTCAAGAGATGTCGCTAATAATAGTTTTATAGCTATAGGAACAATTAAAGTCGGTGTTCCACATAGGGAACTGGGTGCCTTGTAGGGTTAAACAAAATTTATTCAGGATTTCTACATATTAAGATAATAAACTCTCAGCATTTGCAAAGCAGAATATGTCTAAATTTTGAACATACTTTGCAGAACAAATGATTTTACTGCAGAACAATTGCAGATATTTAGAAATTAGAGGGAAAAACATGTTAATTATGACCTTAAGAATAGACTTTTTTTTTTTTTTTTTTTTAAATCCTATTTTCATCAATGAAACAATTCATCAAAATACTCCTAAAGTAGTTGATTGCATGGTGAATTGTCTATCTAACTATGGTTTTATTTATTTTTTTAAACTACAACTTTCAGTAAAAATATTTTTAAATGTTACTTGTATGTAATGTTAATTGTTATTTCTATTATATGCATAATATACAGCACATTGGATTGTAAGATATGTATTTCTTATGAGTGTGTCAATAATATTGTAAGAATGCATTTTTAAAATGCATTGTGTCCTGCAAAATATTTATCATCATCTTAAAACTTATTGTAGAATGTTCAAAAGTATTCTGCTATGGGGCTCAGCACATAAATAAACATTTACAAAATACTTAATTACCTCATTTTGAATTCATCTGTTTATAATACAAAATGATTTATTGGAACTTAATGACTGCTGTGAACAATTTGACTAATTTGTGTTTATTGTAGAAAGCAATTTAACATCATATGTTTGATTTGTGTTTATTTTAAAGGACAATTATAAGACTATTTAATTGATTTTTTTTTTTTTTTTTTTTTTTTTCTAATTTAGATTTTAAATTAATTTTGATGAAAATAATAGTTTTAGAGACTTAAATGGGTAGTTTTGTTCTGTATCTTGCTGTGAAGATGTCTTTTCTCTCTGATTAAAAATAAAAAGTCAATACAATTTTTGTCTTTCAGTGTCTAAAATCAAACTAATAAGAAAACCAGTTTCTTACGATAAGAGATTAAATTTAGAATCTTGCCGTTACCAGTTACTTTAAATAGAATGAAGATTTTCATATTTTTCAGTAAAATCTTACCTTTATTAATATTAAGCACCTAAAATGTATAACGTTATTTAAGTGCTACCATAATAGGCATATTTACTTACACAAATTTAGGAGGGGGGGGGAACTTAGTTTTTGTTATTAAAGTAAAATAGATGACACACAATTATGCAGCAGTTGAATCTAACACATTTAAAAGTCAATTAAACATATCTAAGGTATATTAATTTTATAAACTTACTGTAATTGGATAAAATCATATAACTAACTTTATATTTTTTTCCCCTTCATTTCAAATCACTAACATGTAAAAAAATTGCTAAATGCTAGTGAAAAATTATTTAATATAACATTAAAAAAAAAAAACTTAAGTAGTTGTGAGACGTATGCATGAAATTCAAGTGTTACCTGATGCCTTTGAAAATGATATTTAATTTTTTTTTTTTTTCAAAAGAGAGAAATTTGACTTCAGATATACCATATATAATACATCGAACTACTATATATCAAAATTCAAAATCAGGTCCCCCTCTGCCGAAAGGGGTAAATCTTCAATACGGATATCTTAAAAATATATATATATGCCTCCTTCCTTCCTATCTTCTGTTTCTTAGGTTATGTTTTCATTATTTTTGATAGGTTTATGGTTTTGAGTTGGGATTTGTTGTGTTACTTTGTTGATTTGTTTGTTTTGCAGGCTGTTGATTAATGGATCCGGTTTCTTTACATTAGTGTGTTTCATCCACTGATTTTTTTTTTAAATCTGGTGTTTCAGTGATCTTGTATCTGTTGCTTGGCTTCTACTATGCTTAATAGATCATCTTTATTATATATATATATATATAAATCAATACCTTTAAAACAAATGGTAAAACCCTTAAAGTTTGATAATTTAAAACAAAGTTATAATTTTTTGCATTTGAAAAAAAAAAAAAAAAAAACATTTTTTACAATATTGTTACTGGAGCATAAAATTAACATTCTTTGGACAAAAAAAATCATCTGCATTCATCATAGAAAATAATTTTTATAAATAATAATTTTAATAAATTATTTGTACTGAGTGAATTTGTATAGGTAAATATAGAAGAAAGTTTTGTGAAAGCCACCCACAACATGAGGTTTTTGTTTTTTTTATTACAATAATTCTTTATTATTATAATAATTCTTTTTTTTATTATAATCTTTTGTATTATAAATACAAAATTTTGGACAAGAAGGTCGAAAAATTTTCTCATCTAAAGTAAGTTTTTTTTTTCTTCAAAAATCATGAAAAATGTTCAGATTATTTAAATCAAAAGTCTTTTGGCTCAATATAGTGATGCTCTTAAAATATTAAGCTATCCAGACAATTTGTAATTAATATAATTTACTTAAAGCACTCAAAATCATTCCATTTTATATTTTAGCAGGCTTAAAAAAATGACAAATACAAACCATAAAAATACTATAAATAATGAAATATTTTCTCTAAGTGATATTAATACAAAATTTCAGAATAAAAAATGGTCAAATTCCTTTTTCCGTTTTTATTTATTTATTTTTACAATGAATTAAAATTGTACAGACCAGGAATAAAATTTTAATTATTTCAGTTCGTAGTTAAAGTTATTCAAAGTTATTTCTAACCAACACAATTTGCTTCAAAATTATGCAAAACAACTGTTTTCAAGGATCAGATCATGACTGCTTGCTAACAAAAATAGCAGATTTTATTATTATTATTATTATTATTATTTTTAATGAAATTTATTTTTTTTTATATGCAGCTTGCAAGAAAATGCAATCTGTAAAATATAAAATATTTTTTATGTCTAATAAGATTAATAATTACAAATACTTTTTTTAAAATATCAGATTTTCTTCTTCTTTTATATAATGTTAAATTATATAATACCAAATTCTCTAATTTTTTTTTGGGCGTGGGCGAGGGGGTGGGGACTACAGCATCTGACAAAAAATTAAAGCATGATGACTTTGAAAATTATAACTACAATAGAGCCTCGCTTATCCAAAGTAATGTGAACCAAGAGTACCTCAGATAATTGAAAACTCAGATATAACACAGACTCTGTCATAAATCGGAAGGGAAACATACAACGAAATTTAGAATGGAAGAAAACGTAACCAATGAAGTAAAATAATACATATATTACATATTTAAATGTAGTCCAGTTAAAAATTCAATACAATACATACATATATATATTATAAAATACAGGTGAATTATAGTAAAATTTGTCATCTATGCCATCTGTCAAAAGTCACACCTCCTCCGGGAAGTGGCCTTTTCGTCATTACCTCGCTTAAACTGCAACTCTGTTAATCGGAGCTCGGATAACCATGGCTCTACTGTATGTAGAAACAAATACAGTTTTAAGTGCTTAAACGTTTTGAAGCAATTTCGGAGTAAGAAAATTTTTATCCTGAAGCAATCAAAGCAATATTTAGAGCAGAAAATATTTCATTGTAAAACAATGAAGGTATTATTTCAAAGCAGGAAAATTCTTATTTTGGAAAAGCAAAATATTTTAGAGCATCAAATACTCAATCATTTAAACACCCACATTTTTACACCCCTCCCCATTTCACTCCACCTGTAAAGGGATTGAGTAACTTTTTAAAAGTCTAGTGAATATGAACTTGAATGAAGAATTTTTATACCAAATATCAAGTTTCTAGCAAGTGTTATCCAATTGCACAACAGATCTCCTATTTTATTTCCCATTTCATTTTACCTCTCTTTAAAAGAATTGAACAAGTATTTTACAGCATAGTGAATATAAACTTAAATGAAGAATTTTCATAACAAATATCAAGTATTTAGCTCAAGCATTTTCAAAATTGCACGGTAAATCTCCCTCTTTTTACCCCAATTTCACCTCCATCGATGGGTTTGGGCAACTTTTTTATCATGGGTTATTGTAACTCAAGGGCTAAAACCCTGAAAATTTACAGTTAAAAAAAAAAAAAAAACAGAATATCAAATGATATTCAAATTATTTAGATCAGAAGCCCTAAATATCTTTGTACCTTTATAATCAATAAAAATATATAGTTTGTTCACAAATCACCTGGATGGCAAATGAACAAACATTGAAAACCAAATATAACTTTGTAGAAAATATGAAAATACATATGGATTAAATTAAAAACCCTGAAATCAAGTGCAGTCCTTAAACACGCACATCCTTGTTTTATAGTGCAGTGAATATGAACTTGAAGGAAGTATTTTCATATGAAACAAAGTTTCTAACTTAAGCAGCTCTCAAATTTCATACCACGCCCCCTTTTACCTCAAGTGATTACCAAGTTATGCAGTACACTTAGCTTTTTACCCGATTTCACTCCCTTTTTAGGGTTTGCACAACCTTTCAATGGCGCAGAGAATTTGAATTTGGATGAAGAATTTTCATACCTAATATCAAGTTTCTAGCTCAAGTGGTTTCTAAATTGCACGGTGGAACTCTCTTCTTTTTACCTTATTTCTTTTCTTTTCAAGGTTCAAGCAATTTTTTGATAGAATAAGTGAATATGAACCTGGAGAAAATTATCGCACATGTTACAACATTTCTCCCGCTCACAATTACAAAATCTTCTGTAGCATCATGTATGCCTTTTGGTATGTCTTCTTGTGAGGCATGAAAAAAATCTTCAGCAGAGAAAAATACACTGACGAGAAAACATTGACACATCACTCTTAGAAATAATAATAAAAATCATTTTTCTATTATTAATGATCTGTCTTTTATATGTAACATAAGTGGTCTTGGCCAAATCCAGGAGACGAACTCATGTGCTTATGCATATTGAAAAAATTAAATTAAAACAACTAAACAGAACTCAAGGAAGAAATAAAACAAACCTAACAAAAATTAGTAGTATTGTATTTGAATCAAAGTATCTCAAGATCCTAAAATAGACAACATTAATATTGAAGAAAGATTAAATCTAATCACTGAACTGAAAGAAGAAACTGATGCACTATTCAAGGAATACATTCAAATAAATCCAGAAAAAGAAGAAGAAACCACAGCTCTTCATGATTTAGAGGATCCAAGAATGGTTTCAGTGGTAAGTTTAAAATGTTTACTTTTTAAATTAAATGTAATAAAGAATAATGATATTTTAAATAATGAAAACAATAACAATTCTAAATCATATGATTCATATTGTAAATTTCCTCAAATTCGTTTACTTGTGTTTAATGGGAAAATAGAAGACTATTCAATCTTTAAATGCTAACTTAAAATGATGAAGAAAATTTATTTTATTTAAAAGCTTTGTTAAATGGAGAAATGAAACTAATTAAATCCATCAACGACACATTCCAATTTTTATTATTGGCATGCGAAAAATGATATGAGAAGAAAAGAATAGTAGTGGATTAATATACTTAATCAATCTTAAAGTTAGATAAACTACAATACAAGTCCGCAAAAGGTTTAAAAAACAATACGGACTTTGTTAATAAATCGTTAAGATTATTAAAATTGCTTAACTTAGAATCAAATAATTTATCAAATGAAATGATTGTAAATATCATCCTAGATAAATTGGATAAAGATACGTGAAAGGCATATAAATTGTCAGTCTCTTCTAAAGAAATTCCATTACTAAATGATCTACTAGAATTTTTGCAGTAAAGATGCATTGTTTTGGATCAATTAATTGAATTAGAAAAGGAAAATAATCAAAATCGCAATCAGCATTCAGTAATTTGAATCCAACATTCAGCAAAAAATGTAAAATTCATTTTTTTATTAGTTCTAAGAAAGGTACAAACAAAAAATCCTTTCTAAAACAATGCATATTATGTATATCTCTCATGCGCTATATTGATCAATAAAAGCATAGATGACGAAGAAAGAATTAATGCAGTCAATTCACACAAGTTATCTAAAAAAATTTTAAACAATGTCAAATATCAAGTTTCTGGCTCAGGCAGTTTTTAAATTAAAAAACATACTATTTTTATACCCCTATTTCTCCCCTTTTAAAGGTGTTGAGAATTTTTTTTAAAAACACAGTGAATATGAAAATGAATATAGGGAAGCAACTTTTTAATAATACATCAAATAAAAACTTAGTTAAAAAATTGTATTCACCAAGTTTCTAACTCAAGTGGATCTCAAATTGCACAACATATCCTGTTTCCCTACTTGAAAGGACACTGTTAAATAATGCAACTTTGCTGCCAGAAATTCTCTGTAATTTGAGAAAATAGTTGTAAATTACGGAAAAATTACGTTGACAAAACACATTTTCTGTTACAGGGAATTACTGGCACTTTTAATATTGTAGTGCCTACTTCCAAGTATTGTGGGCACATATGTGGCAACTTTCATTTGCATCCATCAAATATGTGGATATTCAGAAGTAAACAAACAAACAGACTTTCACATTTATAAGTAGATTCCTTTCACTTTTGTAAACAAGTACACGTACAGTATGCAATATTCTATTGGCTGTTGTGTGCTTTATCCACATATTTACACTTAATCTATCTTTAGTAAAAAATTAAGTTAGGGGTATTCTTTAATATTTTTATAATACAGTGAAGCACCGTTTATATTTTTTTCAAGGGATTGAGGTAAAAGGATGTATAGTTGAAATTAAAAAATAACTAAAACTTTAATTACTACAAATTAATAGCACTGAAGCAAAATTTATAATGAAAATACTAATTAATGAAGTTTTTTTAGATAGTAACTAGTATATTACTTTAAAGTAGAATTTATATTTCAAAATACTAATTAAAATACAAAAATATTTAAAGATGATTTATTAAAATGAGGAAAATCATACCATCAATGCATGACTTGAGTACTAAATATATATCTCGTATCTTGAGCATTGTATTACGTATTTTTCAATATAGTCTACTGCGTCTTTAAAGGTGGAATAACATCTTCAGATTCTTCATCATCATCATTTAAATTAACAGCATTTATTTATTTATTTTTTTTTTATTAACTTTTTTGCCAGTTATGCTTTTGTCAAACCCAAACCTTTTCAATGTCTTTTAAAATTTCAATTTTAACTTTCAATGAAAGTGCTTTGCATGTTTGAGACATTTTATAATTTTAAATCACAAATAGAAAAGAATAACAATTCAGAAAATCATTGTTTATCCAAGACTAAAATTCGAGAATGACCTCTTATCACAGAATCAGACTGGTTAACTGCCTAAATTGACCCTTCCATTCAGTGCCTGATTTAAGGCAAGGCATTCGGGGCATGTGCCCTGGGCCCTCACACTGAGGGGGGCCTCCAAGAAATTCCATCATACATTTAAAAAAATAGTTAAAATGAAAAATTTCCAAATTTTGCTATAATGATCGTTGTTTTTTTTGTTTTTTTGTCAATGGAATATTAAAATTTATGCTGCACTGTATTACTGCATGTATATTACTAATTGTATTACTGCACTGTTTTATAAATTGGCAGTATGATCTTTCAAGGAAACTATCAGCACACCGAAAAAATTGCAATATTTTCGCTAAACGCAAATACAGCTGAATACTACCGATACTGCATTCTAAACTCTTTTTAAGGCTAATTAAATCCGAGGCACGTACTGCAGCGCAAATACATGGGTGCAATGTACGTTGATCCGATAGGCAAGCATCAGGTCTAGTTAAGCCTTACTCCTGCCAATAAAATGGAAAGTGAAGTGAAGAGAATTTTTAGACGTGTGATTCAAAAATATGCAATTTGTTTTGTTTGTTGTAATATTAAAGTACAAAGAAAAGAGGCCCATTGAACATGAGTGCCCTGGGCCTCCAAGGGAGTAAATCGGTCCCTGCTTTCATTGTCTATTCCTTCTAGTTATGATAAGGATCTGCAATCCTTTCCTGTGTTCCTCCATTTCAGAGGCTTTCCAGGAAAAATACGCCTTATTTTGAACAGAAAAATAATGACCAGTCGAGAAATTTCATGAAATTTAGAAAAGTGGAAAAGATGTATAACTGAAAATGAGTGGCATATAAACAAAGAATCTTTGTATAAAAATTAATAGGAATGAATCAGAACTTCACTAGAAGGATGTTTAAATGTAAAAGACACTCATACATTGTGTTTTACTAATTTAAATAAAAATTATTTATTCAGACAGGGTTCATACTCATATATGGGAAAAAATTCCCTGAGTTACCAGACAATTTTCAAGATAATTTTAGCGACATATTACAAGAAATGCTTCTCTAGACAGGACAAAATACACAGCTACTTCCACTGTATGGTGTCATATTACTGTCGACCATGATAGAAATTCAGGTAGAAATCATTGTTTACATGCGTATTTTCATAATACTTAATCAATTGACTTTTGATACAAAGCTAAACAAGAAAAACATAACTTGAGAGAAAGAAAATATTTTTTTTTCAGGTTTTATAACCGATTTTCCCTGACTTTTAATGAATATTTTTATTTTCCCTGAGTTTTCCCTGACGTTTTTTAACAAATTCCAAATTCCCCGAGTATTCCCTGTTTTCCAGGTTTTCCCTGATGAGTATGAACCCTGTCAAAGTAAAAAACGAAAATATATTCATAAATTTCCTAAATGCAAAATTAAAATATTGTTTTTCTGATAGAAATTTTGAAAGAATATTTAATTCTTGTTATATGATTTGTAATTTACTAATTCTAAGACTATAATAACTTACCTGATTTCTCTGCTGCAGTAGGAAGTAAAGCACCAGCATTCTTTACTTCGTCAAACTTGGTGAACAATAGTTGTAGTCTAATGAAAAAGAAAAAAAAATCATAAGTATTAAGGAAAAAAATTATACAATATCAAAAATAGACTTTATAATAGTGAAAGTGAAAAATTAATAAAACGTAGTGACCCTTCCTTAAGAAAAAAAAAAAAAATAAAATAAAAACATCAAAATAATATATCTAATTCAAAAATTACTTTGACTTAAATTCAGAGCTGTAGGCACTTAAATTTTTATTCAATAATTCAGGGATGAGATTAGCAAAAAGACAAAAAAGCTGAAACTGTATACAAAGGAAGTGAAATACTAAAACTTTTATGATAAATATATCATATTAGAGTAATAAATGTTTTTAATCTTCATTTAGTATTCATTAAAGTTTCATTAGATTAGCTAATGAAACAAATGCACATGCATACCATAAAAAAATGTTGAAAAACTGAAAAAAGCTGAAATCAGCTGAAAAATCTCATCCCTGATAATTAGATTAAAAAAGTTATAGTAAAAATAAAAAATAAAAATAAAAATTTGAAAAATAAAATAATGTACAATAATAAATTTAAAATAATAACTATAAAGGGATGCAACAGCAAAGAGAAAGCAGCTCAAACTATTATCATATATAACTCCATTAAAACATACATAATATATACATAAAAACTTATAGAAAATTACCATAACATGAACTGATAAAAAAGGAGCGAAATTGATGGAATTAATGAAAAGATTGAAAAAATTCAAAATAAGACAAATCATATGGATAAAGCATGTGCAGGGCTCGTGAAATACAGTAGCCTGATCACCATTGACGACCAATATATTTCAGCTCACGATTATGTTTTCAACAAAAACTAAACATATTTTTAAATTTTTAATATTTTGGTGAAAAAATTGGGCACAGAATCAAATCCAAAACCTATGTTAAAGTGCAGTGTAGTTCATATAAATTTGTGAAAGAAACAAGTAGAAAGAAAACTGTGACTCATGGTTATTTATGCATGTGCTGTACATATTCAATTGAGAGTGTTGAATCAATATACCAATAAGGAATTTACACCGTGCTCCACTGTGCATGTTTAACAACCTGGTGTTCAATCTATGCAATTAACACTGCTCTTGTTCACTCACTTTGTAACCTGCTGTTGAATCATAGTGCCGGTGTAATGGTGTGTCAATGCCAATGGTGTATCGGTTTAGAAGAAATAATAAAACTGGTTTGAGGATGTTAAATTTAAACATGTGTTTCCAGACATATAATGCAGTCTTAGTTAGCATTTGATTTTTACACATAGAACTTTAAAGTAGGTTTCAAAGTTGCTTAAGTAAGTTTCAAAATTGAAAAAAAAATAAATAATAAGGGCAGGGGTTATTTTTTACTGACTATCAAAAGTTTTTCCTGGCGACCAGTTTTTTTTCAAATTCCTGGAGGCCTGAGCAAGCTGAATCCCCTATTTCATCAGAGACATTATAGGAATTGTGCATGCAAATAGTGGTTTTCAAAGAGTAAAGTACATTTTGCTAAAATGTCTTTATTCCAATGTCCAAACTACAATTACAAAAATAATGAAGGAGGATATAAAGGGTTTTCCAATAGGGATGATACAATTTTAAATGGTTAGAATGGCGTATTATTTTTTGACATTTCTTGTGTCATTTGTGTTTAGTGTGCTATGCCATTTAATCATGCAAAGATACACGACTGAACAACGTTTCAAAATTATTAAATTGCTTTATCAAAATCAGTGTTCATATGTGAATACTGAGAGAAATTCGAGAAGAATTCATGGAAGACATTATTCAGTTAATCAACTCGATCGATTGTGATTTTTTTTCTTTGGGAATATGTTAAGTCACAAGTTTATGCTGATAATCCAATAACAATTGAGCAATTAAAAACCAACATTGAACATGTTATTCGTGAAAACCAAATCTATGTGAAAGAGTGATGGAAAATTGGGTTAACAGAATGTGGTATGTACAGAGAAGTCATGGTCACATGAAGGATATTATTTTCATACTTAATGGCATAATGTAAGCTTTCAAATTAAAAAAAAAAAAAAATGTGTCTCACTGAATAATTTATGTGTGTTTTTTTAATTTTTAAATTGTATCACTCTTAATGGAAAACCCTTTAAATTAAAAATTATGAAAAACATAAATTTAAAACTAAACAGTACTTTCATAATAGCAAGATGCATGCAACATGTGAATACAGTAGGAAATAACTTGGTTAACAGTTAATTATTAAAATACAATGGTATTTTAATGATTAACTTTTAAAAATACTGTTGATATTTTACAATGTAAAAAACTTATATACCGTAATTGATATTTTATGGTATAAGTTAAGGAAAATTGGGATATATTTGGAGGGGAGGTGGTAGAGAAACAGTAAAAACATGCAAAGTTATAGAAATTGAATTTGTATTTTCTTGCTAAAATTAAATGGTTAAAAAATGATTTTAAAAAACATACATATTAAGTTGAAATGATAAAAAAATAAATAAATAAATACAGTAAATTCTTGGTTAACCAGCATTCAACTAATTGGAAAAATCTGAAAAACTGTCTCCCCCCCTGCCCTTTTGAACATATTGTTTTTAAATATTTGCCACTGTTTTAGGAAACTAACAGTTTCCATTTCATTTTCAAATAATCAGTGTCTGATTTAATATAATACAAATCAATGTTCATATTTACAGTGGTGAATGTTGTAAAAAGAAATAAATAATGTAAAAAACTGTTGATTATTCCGATGTAGTCTACCACTGAACATATGAAAGTGTTTATTTGATAGTTTAAGATCAAACAAAATTCATGTCAAAAGCAGAGGGGAGCACTTAATTGAGGGAGGGCACTTTTGCAGTATTTTATGGTAATGTAACATAATAATCGACTGAAGTATACAATAGAGGTTAATAAAGATGCTTTAGATTTTTATGTTGAAACGATAATTTTTTGTAAGTAGTTCACAAACACAGCAAGTTTGTCAGCAGCAAGCATATAGACAAAATTTTAAATTAAATAATTTTTTGAATAAAATTTATTCTATTGATTCTAACATCCAACTATTAATGTATCAATAATTGCAGTCTTGAAGACATACTGAATAAAATTCAATTTTAAAATCTGTTTCAAATCATATTTAGAATGATCCAAAAATAGCCATGTTAACCTGTTAGTAGTCGCTATAGACAGCGCCACCTATTACAGATTGCGCACTTTTTATTTAAATGTCACCAATAATTTTAAGAAGTGATGTGATCGATGTTTCTTTGATTTTATTTGCGTGTTATGTATATCGAATGCCACTTCTAAAAATTTTTGGTGGCTATTGAATAAAAAAATCTTGCAACACTGAAGGATGGACGGTAAATCGACCAACTAGCGACTACAAACGGGTTAAAAGTTTAAACACAAGCAAATTTTAGAAAAGCATGTAAGCAATTGTGCATGCAAGCTATTTCCAAGTTTATTATAAAAGGTATCAGGTTGTATAAGCGCTAACACAAAATAGTAAAAGCGAAAGAATTCTTAAAGTAAGGAAGAATTAAAAATCTCAAGTATCCGCTCCTGCATGAGAGCAAAAGCAAGTCCATTTCTCAAACTACAGCTATATAAAAAAAAAAAAATATTAAAACAAACAATTTATTTAGTCTGGGCTTGTGGTAGTTTTCAAATTAATAAATATCTGTCACAATGAATTGCACATGAGATTTCAATTGAGAATTGTTATTTATCTCAAATTAAAAATATAGTTATAGGACAGACATCTAAAAGAATTAACCTTAGAAGAATTTTAAAATCATAGTATCAGAAAAATCATAAGACATTCAAGGTTTTAACATATTTCGAAAAAACACCATGAAGAAACTTGATTATGGTGGGACAAACAGCACATGTCATTTAGTGATATTGATAAGTGGCTGAATGCAACATTCAGCAAAATTATTATTTATTTATTTATTTATTTATTTAATATTTAATCTCTAAAAAGTACAGCTCAGCTATTTCTAATGTATTTTTAACACCTTCTCTTAATTAGTTTTATTTTTTAAAATTGTTTAAATTTTCCCTTTTTTTTTTTTTTTTTTTTTATGTATTTTTAAGAAACAACCAAATTTAACATAAACTAAAAATACATTCCAATATTAAAGTAATATAAAATTCGACTTATTATTTGATGAAGAACACGTCGTTGCAATTTTATGTTTATATCTTCAACTGTTTAAAAGTTATGTGCAAAAATAGAAAACAAAGAAACAAGTTGTTATTTTTCTGGAAATCATTGGTGAGATATCAATGGATGAATAATCCATTGTTGTTAAGCCTTCTTTAGAAAATCACTGAAAAGCTATTTCTGTTGCTAATAATGTTTTGAATTTTCACGATAGCTATTTGGCATAATTTTTATAAGTTGTCCAGAAGATTTGTCTGTTAAATTATGCAAACAGTGTTTTTTAGCATTAATGCATATGCAGCTGCAAATCCTTATGAATAAATGCTCATATTTTATGAATTGTTCAATATATTTATTTTCTAATTGCAGATTATTATTTCTTTTTTTTTTTTTTTCGGTACATCTGAAACTGATGTTAAATTTAATTGAAAATTCTGTGAGTTATAAACAAAAATACACAAATTTAAAAAAAAGAAAAAGAAAAAACTATGCCTCCATGAATATAAGAGATAGCTTTAAATAAACACACACACACATTGTAAATGATCCAAAGAACAATTTTCTATGGTTACAGGCTATTTAGACTATTTCGTGAGCATAGTGATACCAAATATTATTTCTTTTGTTGTATTTGTAGTGTACCCCCCCTCCCCCCAAATGGCCTCATCCCCAAAATGTCATTGGAAAATATGTGGTCAAACATCTATACTTCATTCTCAGTAAATTATAAAAGAATTCTTCAAGCATTTCATAAGATATTTAACAAAATGTGTTAAACCAAAGGCAGTCATATTATTTTGTCATCTACTTATATATTAAATAAATTGATAATAAACTAGTATGCTGTGGCCACCATAAGACTTTCTTCTATATTTTCCTATACAAATTCTCTAAATGCAAATAATTTATTAAAACTAGTTTGTTGTAGGGCAAATAAGGTGCCCGTTGAAAAATAATTGTTTCATTTTATTTATTTCTCACTTTAAATAATTCATTTGCTAGCAAGACCGTACGAAATTTTCTCACTTTGTTTATCTCTTCGTTACCTTTAAAATTATTATTTTATAGACGTCATTTTTTTCATATGCATGAGCAAATTTATTTTTATTTCTATTTTATTTATTTATTTATTTATTTTTTTTTTTTTTTTACGGGAAAGCATATTTCATTTTATGCTGAAAAAAAATGGCAACAATTAAAAATTTAAATGTATTTTAAAGCTTTTATTTTCATATTTTAATTAATTTAAAAAAATGTAAACATATATTCGTTACAAATAATGCTTACAATTTTTCTGAATACGTCTGTCTAACAGCTGGACAATTACATTATTTTAAATTAACTAAAGTATGAAAATTAGGAGACTGAGTCCAAGGAAATCTCTTAAGCCTAAAGTGTAACAGAATCAGTGACAGATGCGGGTAACTATATATGCTGATTATCTAACATGATGAATGCAAATGATTTCCATCTTAGAGAAAACCAAAACTAAATATCTAAAGAAAGACAGTTTTAATGTCTATCAATATCATCTTAAAAGTGCGTTTTTATAATAGTTATCTCACAAATCAAGTTTTGTATAGTTATATGCCATAGAAGTTGGGATACAGCCTTCCCATTACCGAGGAAATTTGTAGTATAGCAGCGCCACCTATTGTTCAATAAGCATCCAGGTTTAATCAGAACAATGGCCTAAGTACATATCAAGTTTTGTTTGATGATACACAATAGAACCTGAGTATAGCTTTCCTTTAAATTGCGAAAATCGCTGTATACTAGCGCCACCTGTTGGACGATAAGACTTCAAATGGAATTAGCATAATATCTCATAATGGCCTTCTGAAATATTAAGTTTTGTTTGATTATACACAATAGAACCTGAGATACAGCCTTCCCTTAAATTGCAGAAATCGCTGTATACCAGCCCCACCTGTTAAGCAGTTGACACTAAAAATTGATAGGCACTAATTTAGGTCAAGGTGCACCAACATTTGAATTTATATACAATTTTGAGCAGTATTCCGGAGAAACAGTCGCCACAAAATTTTTGTCACACACACACAGATAGACAGATGGATAGACAGACATTTTCTAAAAATGGTCAAATCATGTTCTAGACCTACCTCTCAAAATGTATAAATCAGCCGAAAACCGGAAGTCGAAAATTTTTACGAATCCAATACTTTCTTCTATTGAATATTGAAGAAAGTAAAAATGCTAAATGCATCAGAATTATTCTATTTTAAAAACATTACTTAAATATATATATAAGGAAGGAAAGAAATAGGGAAGAAGGGAGGTCAAGTACATGTTTCCTCTTATAATCTAATGACATGAAAAATACTTAATAGAAGAAAAACTCACTTTGGAGCAGGAATTCCGGCTCTCTTGGAGAGATCATGCCTTAGCCTTTCTCCTACATGTTTGTAGACATGGACAAGAGTTGCCATGGCTGTATCACGGACCTAATAATAATAAAAGAAATACATACATTATGAATATTAAAAACTCATATTAAATATATGTATTAAAAATTATCATTTACAGTATAATTAAAACAGTCCACAATTATAATAAATGAAAGGAATATTCATAATAGTAAGGTTTCTAGAGCTTTCTGATTATTCTACTCTATTCTAATTTTAACATGATGTAGGAATTCTACCTCCTAGATTTATAATCATTTATCAACCACTTTTTCAAACTTCAGATAGGGTAAGTGCACCAGTGATTGACACTTTTAGAGCAATTTCTGATGTTTTTAATGTTCTAGTCATCAGAAAATATTTTTATAAATCTTAAGTTAATGCATGTGGCATGAAAGATATTCAGAACCACATATATGTTAAAATATATACATTTGATAACAATTATTATTGTTATTATGAATTTTTATTCGACACCCACTCAATGTTCCAGTAATTGACACTGCCAGTTTTTTCTTTTATTAGTAATTGGCACCCTATGTTCCAGTGTTTGACACTGCTAGTTATTCATTTTACCAGTTACTAGCAACCTATGCTCCAGTGTTTGACATAAAATGTTAAAATTCTTATATGTAAAATATATATTGTTATTTTTCTTATTTATTAATTATTTTGGGATAGATGTCAATTACTGAAGCATGCCAATCACTGGAACACCGACCCTACATATCATTTTTTTTTTTAATAGGGGGGGGGGGAGGAAGGGAGAATGTAAGGTCAAGCTTTTGAAATAAAAACTTCTTCAGGTAGACTACATACTCATACATTTTCTTCTTCAGTGTGAATTAATTTAATCCTTTATTAAAATAAAAACTTTAATAATAACAAATAAAACCAACTCCAAAAAAAAAAGCAATTATAATTATTATTCACACCATCAAAAATAAAACAAATATTGACATAAAATGGAATTACAAATTGTGCCTAAAAGTATTAAAAAAAAAAAAATCTTTGCCAGACTACATATAAACATTACAATAATCATAATGTTTGAACTCAATGCAAAACTGAATAAAAATTGTTACTTTTTATATTCAATACACAAATTAAATTCAATTAAAAATATACATCTCATTTCGGCTTTTATAAAACAAGCAAAAAACTATTTAGATTCAAAAGAAACAATAAAGTTTTTATAAGCAGTAAAAGTTCGCAATAAAAACTTCATAGAAAGATAACTTCATAAAAACATAAATCCCAATTTGCGAAGGTTGTTCTCTTTTTTATGTGACTGTTACTAATGGATAAATTGTATACAGCGACAAAAGAATAAAGAAAACTATGAAGATGGATCATTTGAGACAACAACCCTTTTAGCTATCAGGCTCAAAGTAAATCTGTAAAAAACTGGTAACTTCTATTTAATTTTGCACTGACTTCAAAAGTTATGATTAAACGTACAGCTTATGCTGTCTGGCGAAGGAAATTAATTTACAGTTTTAGGCACAATTTATAATTCCATTTAAAATTGAAAACTTAAAACATTCTGGGGAAAAAAGAACAAAATAAATTGATTAATTTAACTAAATAAAGAAGCTGCATTTTTAATTAAAATTAATAATAATTAATATATATAATGACCCTCATCTGTCATTCACGATTCCGGTTTACACCGCTTCAAAACAGAGACTTTTGGCAGCCATTTTTTTTTCTCCCGTTTGTTCAACTCATCAACTTACGAAAACATACATATCATTTTCATACATGTTTTGTATCGCACATATTGTTATTTATTCCCTCTAAAACCTTGAAAAACTATTCAATTGTAATGTTTAAATGTTTAAAAAAATATAACGGATCACTGGCTATTATAAACATGAACCTATAAATAGAATTATGTAACTTCATGATTATAAACAACGCAATGCCAAATAAAAACAAACCAAAACTGTTGCCATTCAGAAAATACAAATTCCAAATGGACAACTCTTTAATTGCGAATGAAGGACTCTGACTGTTTCATTAAAAAAAACGCTTAAAATATTTCTAAAACATATTAAAGCCTTAAAAATCTTTAAATATTTGTAAAAACATATTAAAGTCTTTAAATATTTTTATCAAGCTTCATTATATGTTTACATTGTAAGGTATGATTGGCGTCGAGTTCAGTACGTAAATGTCACCAGTTGATTTTAGTTTTGAAATTAGTGTAAAGTTATAGTTGGGATAGAATGTTTGGTTGGGCAAGTAAAGGTCACCAGTTGAAATGAGTATTGAAAGTAGGGTAGTCTAAGGTGATAATGTCGAGTCAAGATAAAATGTTCGGTTGAGAATGAGCAAGTCCCTAGCTGGATCATGGATATTTTGGCGATGTTGTGGGGGAGATAGCTGGTTGGGAGTAGATGTTGTGGGGGAGATAGCTGGTTGGGAGTATAGAGTAGAGGTGAATTTGGGTTAGCATGGAGTGTCTGTAATTATTAGATAGTTAGAAAATACGCAAGCAAAGTGATGACGTCACTGGATGCAAGAAAAAGATTTCCTATGTTAATCGCCCATTGGATTTTTTGTAAAAAATTATTAAAAATTGAGGAAAATTATTTTCCGATTTTAATTCCCATATTTCGGTATAGATATGTATTCGTTATCGTGTGCATGCGTTAGATTAAGTTGTTTTTGCTGTAAAATTGATAAAATTTAAATTTTAAATTTCAAAACTTTAGAAAAATAAAATAGCAAACTTCCACATTCGATTGAAAACATAAACATTTCATTTCAAAGGATGATATTTACACAATAAATATCCAACTAATATACTAATTAAAAGGAAAATGATAAATATTCTATCATAATTTGAAGTCAAATTTGTTTTCAAATGTCTAAATAAAGTGTCTGATATACTCATATATTGCAGCGGAATAGATTTAATATATCTGTCATCCTTGGCGGAAAAAATATACTGCCAAATTATTTGGCGAACATATTTCATTCCTTTCAAAAATCGTGGTTATTTTAACAAATTATATTAAGAGAGCGATGAATTATATGAAACAATATTTCATACAATACATATTACGAAAATAAACATCTGGCATGTATATTTTCGTAGTATGTTTTTAATCGCGAAATACAAAAAACGCGAAATACAAAGATGACACAGTGTAATTTAAAATTTTGTCAATTTGACAGCAAAATAACTCAATCTAACACATGGATACGATAGCATATCTATACCCAAATACGGGTATTAAAATCGGGAAATAATTTTCCTCGATTTTTAATAATTTTTTACAAAAAATACAATAGGCGATTAACATAGAGAATCCTTTTCTTGCATCCACGGACGGTCAGTGACGTCACACTTCGCTTATGTATTTGGAAACAGGATCTTCGATAGTCTTAAAAAAAAGTATTTTGGTAAAATGAAGTGAATCGTTATTTACTTCCTCTTACCCATAGGGTCGAGAAAGTATTGTTTTAGGGTCAAATTTTCGAATGTGAGTTTTTGTTATACTTACATGTTCTGAGGTCCCCTGAATACGAAAATCACGTTTTTAGCGAATGGTCTCTGTGTCTGTCTGTGTGTCTGTTATCAGCATATCTCAAGAACAAATAGTAGCAGAAATTCCAAACTCGGTATTTTAAATGTGTATCATATAGGGATGCTACAGTAAGCTTTTCGTTAAGATGAAGCAAATGGTTTGTGTACAGGGACATTCAAAATATTCAAATATATTACGTCTATGGGGGAAATTGCAGGTAAGTAGAATTTAACATCTATAGACTGCACTAAACCAAATGAATCGAATACATATTTTTTGTTATAGAGATAGTTAACTGGGAAAAAAATTTTGTGTATGTAGGAGCCTCGCCTTCCCCCCTGGGGTAGATGTCCTCCCTCGAGTGGAGTAAATTTTCATGATGGGTATCTTTCAAAAGAGCTCGCCAATACCTTTAAAACGAATGGTTGAACCATCGATCTACGATAATTTAAAATAAAGTTATTAATTTCTTTCATTTTTAACATTTTTTTTTTTTTTTTTTTTTAACTTTAATATTGAGAATAAATTCAACTTTTTTTTGGATATTTAGTATTATACTATTTCTCTAATATGGAAATCGTCTGTATTATCATACAAGATAACTCTTTTAAATAATAATTTTAATAAATTATTTTTTTTAACTGGATTATTTTTTAATAACCGAATTAAATTCTATATAAATGTAGGTGCATTAATGAAACGGGGGGTTGAGGGGGGCCAGAACTAATTATCATATAAAACTCTTCCGAAGCCTAATTTGAATTGTTTAACATAGGTTTACATAACAGTACTCTTTATCTTACCTCTTAATCTCCAACCTGTACTTATAGCATTAAATTTCAGGGTAAGAGAAAGTCGTGTGAGTGACACACTAGATTATTCTTATAGAGCACTTAACGGAACACTGGGATGTGTTGTTGCTGTTGTGTTGTCGGGCCTATATTTTTTGTCAACCAGCAGTTTTTTTATTGTCATACATATTTATTGATCGGGTAGAATTTTTTTAATTTCAGAACGAAAATTATAAAATATCGAAACACATTTGATTTATAAACAAAAACTGAAAATACATTTAAATGATCACGTGTTAATCTTCATGATCTAAACATTGTTTTCAAGATTTATCGTTCACATTCCGTCATTTTTGACGGGGTTATATACTAGTAATAATAATAATAACACAGTAAAGCACCATTTATACGTCTTTCAAGGGACTGAAGTAAAAGGACGTATAAGGGTCATTCTCTGAAAAGTGGGCTTTTTTTTAAAAAAAAAGTTAGCTCAAATAAAATTGCTCCATTTTTTTTTTTTTTTTTTTTTTTTTAATTTTGTGCATATACACATTAATAAAAATAATAAAAAATACATACACAGTTAATAAAAAATAATATTAACCAAGCTGTATCTGATAATTTTTGAAATAGTAATTATTTTTATTAATTAGAAAAATGAGGGAATGATTGTGAGGGAATGACAAATTTCTTCTAGAAACTACTTTATAAAAATATTATTAAGTTTAGCTATGTTTTCAAACACTAAATATTTATTAAAACACAGTTTTATTAATATAATAGCATAATAAAGCAAATTTGATTTCTTTTAGTTAACTTTATAATGAGTGAGGGAATGACATATAATAAAAATACTGTATTTCAATCTAACATTTGAGAGCCATATGCTATTCATTGTAAAATGTTTCCAACAGAACACAAAATGTTTTCTTTATTTTGCTTCTATATAAATTAAGTTTGACTTATATAAAGTATGTGCTGCCATTAATGGAGTAAGTAGGGGTATAATTACAGTTTGATGAGGGAATGATATCTATTACCAGGGACAACAATAATAAGTGTTCTAATTTCTTTCATTGCATAATATATAAATGTAGTATAATGGATAAATATTTATTAAAGTATGTTTAATAAATTTTCACTTCAAATAATCTAAATATAGATGCTTTAATACCATAGAAACCATTTTATTTACTTACATGTGGGAATGGGGACACAGTGAGGGAATGATATTTTGCATTTTAAAAAATATTTTAAAATTATATTTGAATTCCAATAACCAAAGAATAACAGTTTATATGCAAAACCAATTAATATTGATAGTTTGGACTGCTTTTTGTTTTTGTGTTTTTAAAAATATGCCCTCAAGACTACTGGTACATGAAATGACCACTTTTCAGAGAATTACTCATAAATGAAAAGACGTATAATTGAAATTTTAATAATAACATTTTGATTACTACAAATTTAATGACACTCAAGCAAAATTTATATGAAAATACTAATTCATAAAGTTTCTTAGGTTAATAAATGTATATTGTACTTTTTTTAAAGACAATAATTTAAAAAAAAAAAAGATTTATTATAAAAAGTGAGAAAAATCCTACTATTAATGCATGGCTGGGTACTAATAACATCTATCATTTATTAAGTATTATATTACATTTCTTAAGAACTATATGAACACATTTTGAATATTAATTATATTGCATATCTTTAATAATAAGCATACAATTTATTTTAATATTCATCTCACTTGCTGCTTATCTATGAGCATTAAAAATTTTACTGTGAATTCGATTGATTCTTTGATCAGTATTCTATCTTTCCTGTGTTCCTCCATTTAAGATGCTTCCTTGTAAAAATCCGTCTTATTTAGAATAGAAAATAATGACAGGTCGAGAAATTTTGCGAATTTTAGTTAAGTGGAAAAGTCGTATAACCAATATTAGTAGCATGTAAACGAAGAAGTTTTGCATTAAAATGAATAGGAATGAATTGGGACTTCACTAAAAGTAAAAGACGTATAAACTGGGCTTTAATGTAATAATTAATAATAATAAAATTTGAAATTTCTTACTACTAAATCATTATTACTTTTTTAAAGTATTTAGATTTTTGCTCAATTTTTTAACATAAAAAATTACAAAAGTCTGTGCAGAGGTTTTTAGATGCATCTAATATTACACTTAATATATTTTTTAAAACTGATATATAAAGTGTTAAGCTATGAAACATAATTTATTTCTAAAAACAAATTTAAAATTCTGACAAATTGACAAACCTGGCCTCATATACATAATAAAAGTCCCTTTATATATATATATACTAGGGTGTCCCTTAAATGAGGTGGGAATTTTTTGTTTCTTTATTTTTTGAAATCTGATATACATACCCTCTAATTTTTTTCTATTTGACCCTAAACACTTTTTAGCAAAATATCAGCTCTCTGGGATAATGTTAACCCGTGCTGAATTCACAGGAAAACCCTAATATCTACATTAGGATTTTAATGGCCCTCTTCACTTACCGTTGCCGGAAGCCCGAGCCAATGTTATTCCATGGGGAAATTTTCTTTACAAATAACTTATTAACTAATACCAGAGCCTCCTTAAGTAGATGCCTTCCACGTGCAGCGAATCCCAATGTTAAATTAGGCAACATTTAAAAAACAAAACTAATGCTAGGTGACAGCACCTACGCAGAGCAACATATTTCTTCTGTTTCATAGATAAGTTATATTCTTCATCTAAAAATCTAGCTATTAATTTCAATTTAAAGTCGAAAATTCAATTTTTTTTTTCTTTTAATTTGAAAAAATGATGTGAAAGGGCTTTATCGTAAATATTTTCAATAAAATATTCATATATTCATATTTAAAAAAGTATAGGGTTTAATTTTCTTCGAAAGTGACAAGACCTATTTTAGCTTTTCAACTAATTGAATTACAACGTATCAAATAAATAACACGTTTTTTTTAAAAATATATATTATTAATTTAAAAAAGAAATTTAAAATTAAATAAGCAAAAACATGGCATGTCTATCACGCGATTAAATTATTTTTTTATATATTTATTCAATAAATATTTCACAATTTTTTTTTTTTTTAATTTAGATATCAGATGAAAGTTTCGTTTATATAAATTAAAATATCTGAACTTTAAATGAGTTTCAGTTTAGAATGAATAATTTTTAGTGACAAATTATTAAAATCATGTTTTTTTTTTTTTTTTTTTTTTTTTTTGGTCATGTCCTTTACGTTACATTTTTACATTATTAGGTGTGAATTATTTTTCTTAAATCGAAAATTTTATATAATTTATAAGAAAAATAGACCAGCACATTAACGAGATAAGTTAACATTCAGTAATAAAAATTGGAGAAGAAAACAATCTGTTGTCTAGTCCGTCACAAAAAATAAATAAATAACCATTAAGATTTAAATTTTTAAAATTAAGGATTTCTTGAGTATAAGTTTTCTCTCGCACCATTTTTTTTTTTTTTTTTTAAATTCAAGATTTTATTAGCTCCACCAGTTCCGAGAGGGTATGCTTTCGAAACTGATAGACATTTTCAAAATAAAGTTGTGTTTTATTCACATGTTTTGAGGTCTCCTGAAACGAAAAATAATGTTTTTAGCGGTTGGTCTATGCGCGTCGGCTTGTCTATCTCAGATATACTTGGAAAATGCTGAAAGTGTATATCATTTTGTGTTAGGTGTTTTTCATATAAGACTAAATTTAAATGCACAATCTGATGTGCACATAGTTTATTGAAAACATACAGGGCTATTCAAAATTAAGCTAAATGTTTTTTTCTGTAGAATGTAATTGACGGAAGCGCTTTGCTACACTTTTTTTATGTCGACGAATACTGTTAAAGAAGGAAAATTAATTTTTCGACCTATAATGTAAACAAAGCATTTTTTGAAGTTCTATTTTCAACTCAGGTTTTTGAATAAAGTCACGTTTTGAGGTTCCCTGAATACAAAAAACATTTTTTTTTTTTTAATATATATATATATAATTTAAAATTATTAATCTAATATTATTATTTAATGTTATTATATTAAAATATTATTATATTTTAATAATGTAAGTTATTTTAAACATGCCAGCCCATTTTTAGAAGCATTTGCTTAGTTTTCTAAATTATGTGAATTTTTAAACTGTGGGGTAGAAGGGAAAATGATAAAATTGGTCATTTTTAAGTTTTCTGTACATTTTCCCTTTTATGATTGAATTGTAATTTCTATTTCAAAAAATCAAGTCATCTTTCTGTTATATCTGATAATTTTTCAAATCAGTACTCATGATATTTAATTTTTACATGAATTTTTAACTCCATATTCCATTTGTGTGGTAAAAGGTTAATAAAAGTAATGTTTTGAATCTTAAAACTTAATATTTTTAAAAAGAACAAAAGTAGAAATAAAAATTTTCTATTTTTTCTTTTCAAGATTCCCAACACTTTTGTTTCGATTTAACTGAAATAATAAAATTTTTATACGCATTTACACAAGTCATTAAAAAACAGTGGTATTAAAAAAATATAAATCAATCTTGTTCCTATATTGGAGTATTTTATAATTTTATTCATAAGTTACTAATGTAATTTATGAATAAAAGTGTAAAATACTCCAATATACAGTTACTTCAAAGTAACTAAGAACAAGTTATTTTTCTGTATTCCTACATCAATAAATAAAAATTTCATTTCATTTTGTAATAAGCATAACTATTTTATTTGTTAAATCTAACTTACTAACAGAGGTGTCAACCCTTCGAATTTTTATATCATAATTTCTTTTAAATTTATCTTCGTCTTAATCACAGAATTTACGATAATAAATAAAAATACTGTTTTTTTGTAAAAAATATTATTGATATTCAAAAATCCGGAGAGTTGGTAATTTTGCATTAATTACTTATGCAATTTACATACCTTGTCATGAAATACTTGCAAGCAATTTTTTACGCTGAATCGCATTGCTTTGTATTTCGTGAAAACTTATATTTTCACGGCGAATTGTCCGATTTACAAAATGGAACGACGCAATACACCATATTATAAAAAAAAAACTCTCACATTTGTTAAATTAATAAAACATAAACCATGAAGAACTCAATTGAAACGCGGGAAATAAACAGAACTTTACATACGGTATCAAGTGCCATCTACTGGCTATGTTCTTCTTGTGCTGTTGCCAAGTTTTCGAGCGACTCGCTAGGCATCTACTTAAGGAGGCTCTGACTAATACATATTTTTAAATTCTGTTTTCACATTCAGAAAATTCCCAACTGTTAAATGAACTTTAAAAATGTATTTTTTTAATTTTTAATATTTTATTTTGAAATTCCAAAATGAAAAAATTTCACATATTGAAAATTCGTATTTTGCAGCTTCAAAATAAAATATTTAAAATTAAAAAAATAATTTTTTTAAAAAATTCCGTCAATTTAACAGCTGGGAATTTTCAGAATGTGAAAACAGAATTTAAAAATATGTATTAGTTAATAATATAATAAAGATGATCTATTAATAAGTTATTTGTAAAGAAAAAATTCCCATAGAATAACATTAGTATCGGCTTCCGGCGGCGGTGAGTGAAGAGGGCCCTTAAGATGGATCTTTATTACAATAGCTATAAATTAAAGTGTTTTAATTAGTAAAAGCAAACATTTTTTAGTAAAATACCAAAACCATAAAAAATTTCATTTTCTAAACAAGCAGCCTCAGGGGTGATTGTGACTCAAAGATAAAAACCCTGGAATATCATATAAAACTCAAATTTTTTAGACCAGAAGCCTTCAATCTTTTTACAATACATTTACATATCACGTGAATGACAAATGAACAACCAAAGAAAACAAAAGATAACTTCATAGGAAATGGGAAATTACCGATGGATTAGATTAACATACCTGCCAACACTGAAGAATCAAAATAACGGAGATTTTACAAGCGGCATTTTTAGGCCTAAAAAACATTTATGTGTTTTCGACATATGACAGTATTTAAATAGTTTAATCCATAGCTTAAATTATTGAAAAGTCATATGAAAAACAAATTTAATTATCAAATACAAATTAAGTAATTATTAATTAAAAATAGTAATATATATATAGATATTCATGAGAATTTTTTTCAACAAAAGCAAAATCTTGCTTAAAAAATGAAGGTTTGTTGAAGCTTTGAATAAATTATAGGTATAATTTTTTTAATCTTCAGAATAACGGAGAGTGGAAGACAGTCCCAAAATAACGGAGTTTCCGTTGAAATAACGGAGAGTTGTCAGGTACGGATTAAAAACCCTGAAATCAAGGGTAGCCCCTGAACAAAAATATCGTTGCAGCCTTAAAGCTTCTGAAATATCTCACAGAATCACCTGCATGAAATAACCTTAAGAGGCCTCTCCACTTATAGTCCCCAGAAACCAGAGCCAATGTTATTCTATGGAGAATTTCGCCCCATTATAACTTATTAACTAATACATATTTTTTAATTCCATTTTCACATTCAAAAACCTCACAATTATTAAACAATTTATCGCTTTCCAAAAATTATTTTTTACAATTTTTAATATTTTATTTTAAGATTGTAAAATGCAAATTTTTACAATGTGAAATTTTTTATTTTTGAGCTTAAAAATGAAATTTAAAAAGTAAAAAAAAATCTATTTTTAGAAAGCGACAAATTGTTTAATAGTTGTGAATTTTCGTAAAGTGAAAACGGAATTAAAATATGTATTCGTTAATGAATTATAATGAGGCAAAATTTCCCACAGAATAACGTTGGCTTCGGCTTTCAGCGACGATAGGTAGAGAGTCCCCTTAAGACAGGAAAAAATACAATTCCATTGGAGTATACAGGGAAGGGTAAACTGTAATTGATCAGCAGGCTCAGGGATCGTTGTTTAGCCAATAAAATAGATATTTTATGCAAATTCCTAAATAAATAACTCATTTAAATTACAATTTGTGGATTATTTTGATGCAAGAATTTGTCACGGCTAAAATGGTAGTTCCATTTAAAAAAAAAAAAAATTCTTTTGGTCGTCAGAAGCTTATGCAAGTATACTGCTTCTTTTCACATCACGGTCTTATTCAAAGCTTATTAAATCTCCATAGATAATTTATTTATGAAACACTTTTTAATTTCAAAATTGTTTTCTTGAGTTATTTTTATACATAAAAATCATATATAAAATCTCATAAACAACAACAACAACAAAAAAAAAAAAAAAAAAAAAAAAAGACCCACACTTTTGGAAATTGACTCATATTTTTTTAAGACACTGGGCCTTTTCAATTAAGTTTATCTCAATACCAGGACTGCAGACTCGTCCCATGTTATTCTATGGAGAAATTTGTTTTAAAAATTACTCATTGCCTAATGTATTTTTCTTTATTCTGTTTTCACATTCAGAGAATTCACAATTATTAAGCTGATTCCTGTTTTTAAAAAATTATTTTTTTAATCCTTTAATATTTCATTTTAAAGCTCTAAAGTGTGAAAAATTGACTAAGTGCGTTTTTTCCACTTTATAGCCTCAAAATAAAATATTTAAAAAATAAAAATTAATTTTTGAAAAACGAGAATCAATCTAATGGTTGTGAATTTTCCAAATGTGAAAACGAAATTTTAAAAAATACATTGGGTAATAAGTAATTCTGTAAAAAAATTTCTCTATACAATAACATAGGATAAGGCTGCTGTCAACATTAGGTGAAGTCTCCCCTTAAGGAAAAATATTTATAACTCAAATCAAAATTTAGAGAATCAGTATATCAGTACAAAGTGAAAAAAAAAAAAAAAATGTATTCAAAATATTAAAAAAATTAGGAAGATAAACAACTATAAAGCTATTAATTTGTGTCACAAGAATAAAACATTTTAGTAATAAATGAGTAACAACTTAAGTCTAAAAGTACCTAAATAGAGATAATAAAGTATGTATTAAAAACACTTCAATGTATGTTTGACATAAATAAAATAGGAATTAAAAAAAAGAGAAGAAAGAATAAATGTGTACTTGAGAATTAGGATCACCCAATAGTTTGACTAGTGCAGGCATTAAGCGTGATATCGTTAAAGAGGATGACCCAAATCTGAAAAAAAGGAAAATATCAAACTTCAATTGATTACTTAATATTTGTAACACATAGAAATGTTGCAAAGCAATGTATCTCCATTAAAAACACAAATTACTCATTATTAGTTCTTATCTTTATTAAATTTTCCAGCCCTTGGAAAAAAAGAAAAAAGAAAAAAAAAAATTCCTTTTAAATAAATTCATTCTTAATCAGAAATACATTCAAAAAGAAAAAAATAAACAAATGCACAAATATTTTCTGTATATAAAACTAAATAATCAGTTTATACTGATTACATGTATTGCATAAATATTTAACTCTGTTGACAAAATTTGAATAATAAGAATTAAAAATTTAATTAGCTCACCTATACATAATTTTTAAACATGTAATAAACATACAGGGTAATAAAAAAAAAAACTACCCACGATTAAATTAAGAGCATACTTACTTATCTAAAGCCTGTTGTAAAAGTACCATGACTTCTTCCCGTACTCGGAAATTTTTGTGGTTGAAAGCTATTCCTAATTTATCAAATATAAACTGAAAAAGAAAGGGAATTTTTTTAATACCAAACAAATGCATCAGTAAAAAGGTTTACAAAAAACTAACATATAAAATTAGACAAATTTTTGTCAAAGAATAACTATTGTTTTGCGATGCAGAGGTCAAACCAATCAATAAGAAAATATAGGAATTTTTTAATATTATAAGTATAGGAAAATAATTTCAAAAGAAGATTAAGGAGTTAAGTAAAAGCAAACTTTCTCTGGTGATATTTTGTAATTTTGCAATGATTAAATGGCTTACATTTATACATAAAACATGTTAATTTATTTTCACCTAAATTGACAAACATAATTAGAACAGCTATATTGCTACCTTTACCTATCACAATTTCCCCCCTCTTTGATGAAGTGATTAAAGATAATATTTTTTTCCCCACCTAAGGATGAAAATTATAAGAATTAAATTTGGATATATATGTTCTGCTAATTGGTTAAGTCTTAACAAATAACTGAAAAATATAAACCTCATCATCATGTAATATAAACAATACAAAAACATTCCAAAGTAAAAGTTTAAAGATTTAAAAAAAAAAAAAAAAAAAAAAAAAAAATGAAAGCTTGAGTATTGTCATAAAGTTAACTTTATATGTTACTTATTTTAACCCTGGAACGGAGGCGCTGGCATACAGAGTGCGCCAGTGCAATCTTTTGGGCTGTGATTTTTTTCTGATATTCTTTCTCTGATATCATTTTTATCCATCTTTCCTGCTTTTTTTCTGATATTCTTTTTATTATATCATTTTTACTATGACGAAATACTTTATTAATGTAATGTATAAGGTTAAATAGTTTCAAACAATATGCAGAGGTTCGAAAAACGACCTGGGTTACTTTATATGCCGCTCCTCTAAAATTGTACCATACATCCACCCCTCGGGTTAAATATGAAAATAAGGTTTGCAAAATGAATGCCTAAAAGGAACTTATTTAACCATAACTATATATTTAAAAATTTACCAAGACCATAAGGACAGTATCATAATTTAGTAAATAAACATTAAGTTCTTTATGCATAATAGTATGCAATACTTGTGAAAGTTGCCACAATTTATTCTTTGAACGTAATTCCTCTTTAAAATACATATTAATAAAACGAGAATGTAAAATGCTTTGCATCATGCAGCATTTGCTTCATAGAATAACAAGACTAAATGTTTTCTTGTACTATTACCAATATCACCTTATTTAGCACTTATTGCTTCTTCTCTTACATTTACACAAAACAAAGTTCCTCCACATTGATCACAGTTTTATTAATTTATCAATGAAACTGACGAGATGGTCCCATCAATTTCAACAGCATCTGACAATTCAGCATGGAATATATCAATAAATGCTTTCTTTCCTTTTCTTTTTACCATTTTTAAAAATTATTCAAATAACAAACCAACACTACTAATAAAATGTAAACACACTGCTATTAAAGAATTTTCCAACATTTTTACAGTCATTATGGTTATCATTCTTCACTAATCTACCCTTTTCTTTAGGGTATGGGTACACCTCTCTTCTAAAATGTAAATCTGCAATGATTGCCACAGACTTTTACTGGATTTAGCCAGTAACTGTTTACATATTTCCATTTTCTTGCCCAAAACTGCCAGTTGAATTTTGAAGACCTTCTTTGTGAGATAGAAATTTTTAAAACCCAAGAATAGATGTTTCCTAAACTGAATTATATAAGTGAATAATTCGATTTTAAACCACATTATGGTTTATGTTCTAATTTCAAGTGCCTATATTAATGAATCCACAATCCCTAATAAGCTCAACATCTTTATCAAAAAGTTTAAAATAATTATAAGGAAATACATTGTAAAAATGACCTTATTTAAATTCTAATCATTTTGACCCCAGCATGAAAATGCATTAAAAATTCAGTTTTCAATTTTACTTATTTATTTGTTTATCTATTAATTTTCAATGAAAAAAATTAATAATTTTGTTTGAAATTATTTAATACCTGCGATTTATGGATTAATTTAAAGGTATAGATGAATCCGTTTCAAAAACATTTACATTAAAAATGTACTATTCACACATTCAGGATAGGGAAGCAATGCTCCTACATATACAAAAAAATTATCCTAGTTGACTATTGCTGTTTAGTATACATACATATTTATATATTTCATAATGATTTATTAAAAATAATCCTTATTCAGTATGCTTAAGCAAAATTTTGTTATAATCTGACATATTAAAAATTTAAAGAAAAAAGATGGCAGTGTTACATGTTGAGTAATGTACACTAAAAGTAAATCAAAATAAATTTATTTCAAGGTGCAGCTAAATATTAACATTTTGAAAATCTGTGCATTCATCATGTACTCAAGTCAAATCGGCATTTTTATTTCCAATGGACATCTCACATGTCAAGTATTGTGCATTTATAGAGAATAAAAAGTAAGGAATGGCTTTGTCGTATATGGGGAAAATTGCAGCACAGCAGCATCACCCGTTGATCGATATACACCAACCAAAATTGAATTGGCATATTTATATATATACAAATTTAAAAGAGTACCCATTGGTTTTACTAATTACCCTTAAATCTGATGGGTGTGGCAAATATTCTAACACTAAAGAATAATTGTCTGAACCCTGTTTAAGTGTGGGAGACAATTTTCAACACTGTTACTGTTGGACTGTTGCAACTTTATTTGTGGGGTAAAACAGAAAAAGGAGACACATAATGTTACTTAATCCTGCGATATTTTTATTTATGAAAAAAAAAGTATATATGTATTTCAAATTTTTTACAATAAAAAAAAAACATTTTTAAAAAATCTAATGGGGTAAGGTCTCATCCCATTCGATTTCTTTCCCCAAGGGTTATCTTAAAGAGAAGTCCTGCAAACATCGATGAATTAAAATAAATCAAACCTGAAGAAATCTCAAAAATAACACCAACAATGCTGTGAAGTGTTTACAAAAACTGGTTCGACGCAGTGGCGTATGCAAGGGGGGGGGGGGTTAACCCCCCCCCCTTGACAAAATGTATGATAAGAAAAATTAGGCTGTTCCTGACATATTTTTTTTCACATTTCAGGCGGAAAAAATGTATGGCAGCATAGAATGTTTTTTTCTACGAAGTGGTTAAATATTATGACTAACTTTTTTATTTCATTACTCTGCGATAAACACTCCTGAAAATAACTAAACCACTTCATTAGCGCGGCGCGAAACATGTTTCCCCTGAAAACAATTCTCTGAAAGGATTTCACCTTTAAGTCCGTTTCCACTACGGCTTTTTCGACGGCTTCTATTCAGAATCCTTTGATGTAGTCAGCCGGGCTCAAAACCCTCGAACAGCGTTGGAAGACCTGGTTCCAACCCCCAGCTGAGATAATTGATGGGCCAGAGGCAGATATCTTTGTCAATTTTGCATGCTTTCCTTTGAAGTAACTGCGCAATCTGATAGAAAAAAGGTTACAACTGATGACAAGACATTTGGCTCTTTGTGTGCGGAGCGTGATTAATGGTTTTTTTGGATCTGGAAGCTCCAACTCTAGTGGAAACCGGCCTTTACGAGTTCATACTCAAGGACAACAGGGGTCGACCATATGGGGAAGGGGTGACCATTGAAGGAGTGACCTTGAAGGAGTGACCTAAACAATACCCCATCAGTATATGACATTTTAAATGAACTAACGAAAGCTTCTCGTCGATTAGACTTCGCTCTGTAAATAAGAAAATTCAATGAAATATTTTGCGCAACTATGTATTGAATTTTATGTTTTGTGTAGCAGTTTGTACAGGCTCTAAGTTATTCGTCGCTAATTAAAGATTTTTTTAGTTTGATCTTCTAATTGGTGAGTTTATTTTACTATTTTTCATTTTCTTACTCTTATCTTCGGCAAGTAATTATGATATTTTAAAAGATTGTTAAACTTAATTAAAAATAAACTTAATTAAACTTAATTAAAAATTCGGAAGGACGAACCCCCCCCCCCCCCCTTGGAAAAATCCTGGATACGCCACTGGTTCGACGTATTCATGTTTGCATTCAAAATGGTGGCAAACATTTTCAACATTTTATGTAAGGAATAATAATGTAAAAATTTTGAATTAAATTATGTTTTTCAAAAATAAAATAATCACAGGATTAAATAATAACATTGTGAGTCTCCATTTGTGTTTTACCTCACAAATAAAGTTGTAACAGATCATCAGAAATGATAAAGATCAGAATCCCCACCCTTGAAACCGCTTATACATATAAAATCCCCTTTAAATACCAATATAATAGTGATGGTTGTTATGTGGGCATGACAAAAAAGAAAATTAACACCAGAATAAAGGGACACGTTAGCAATATTAAATTTGGGAAATATACCACAGCTTTAGCACAAACCCATCAAAACGAAAATATCAAAATTGATTTAAAAAATGTTAAGAAATTAGCTCATTACAACAACCATTACGCACTATTCCGCAAAACAAATAGAAATACTGGACCAATCCCATGCATGCAACCATGACGAATCAAAGACAGGTATAGATCCTACCTGGCACCACCTTCTGGAGGAAAGAAGAAAACCCATCAGTTTCAAGAAAAATTCACAGGCACTCAACACTGCATGAGTAACCGGTGTTGATAATGAGGGGGATGCCCCTAATTGAAAGTACTTTGTCATAAAGGCTACGTCAGTCAAGCTGAAAGTAAGGCTTCTTAAAGTTTTTTAAATGAGTTTATAGCTTCATAAATAACTTTAATGATAATTAATAATAAATAAAGTTGTAACAGTCCGACAGTGTTGGAAATTATTTTCTACACTTAAACAAGGTTCAAACAATTTTACTTCAGTGTTAGAATAGTTGCCACAATTATCAGATTTAAGGGTAATAAGAAAAACCAACGGGTACTCTTTTAAACTGATCACCCTGTATATATAAAAAATGGATCACATATCAAACTTTGTGTAATTATACACAACTGAAATAGGCAACCTTAGCAGAGAGCTCACTTTGAGTCCCAGAAATTATCATAAAAGAGCTGTGATAGGCATACACCATTGGCTCCCACAAGGCTGCAAGCTTATTTAACAACGTTTACATGATGATATAACTCTCTATTGGTTTATGTTTTCGCTTTTCGTTCTGAAAATTCTTGATTCTAATTGGTTGATTATCTTATGATCAATAATTCAGCTTAGATACCAGATATCCAGGAATTACTTAATATGCTAGATCTAAATACAGACACATGCAAAAACATATTATTCAGCTAATTTTGCTCTTAAGGTGCCTACCTACTGTGGGAGGTGATTTTTTTTTTTTTTTTTTTTTTTTTAATAACTGAAAAATGCCTATTTATGTGCATTATATGATAGAATATAGTAAAAAACTTGAAAAAAATATGCAAGTTTTAAAATATTTTGAAATTTAAGCTCAAAATATGCATAAAATTTGCAAAAAAAAAAAGCACTTTTACGAAACATCATAAGTCAAATTTAAATAAAGATATTTTTATTCTGTAAATTTTATTTAGAATATTGAAAGGTCCTTAAGGGAGTGAACTACTCTCAAAACTATAACCATGTTATTTAATATTTTAGAGATGATAACATTTTTACATGCTGAAAAAATCATGAATTTACATGACAGTTCATAACTTCTATCGACAAAAAACAAAAAATGATTTAGCTAGATTCATTATCTTAGTTCAATCCCTAAAACAACTCCTCTAGAGTATTTTGTCAAAGTTTCATAACGATTCAATTATAACTTTTGAAGTTATGATGTTTTGGAATAAAGCAAAATGTTAAAAATCTCATTTTGAGAAAAAGCAGAAAACATATTTAAAAACCAGATTTTACCTATTAAATAAAAAGTAATTTTAATAAGTTCCTGATTCATTTCAAAGTTTTTTATTTTCTTTTTTAAATTCATTTTATATTCAGTAACAAATTTTGATGCTTATATTGAGTAAAACATTTATGTAAACAAACATTTACGGGCCATTTCCAGATTCAAAAACTGGCGAGTGACTAATATTAAAATGTCTGTAACTCAGGTTCTAACCAAGATAGAAACAAAATTCAAACTGATTTAGAAAGCTAAAATGTCAGGCTTTAATACTAACCCAAAAATAGAAAATTGGAGTTTTGACCGAAAATTGCATTTTAAACGTAGGCAGGCACCTTAACGTTGTTTAATTTTTCAACTTTCACATAATGAAGTGTCTTACCATAAAACTGAATTTAGAGGGGAAATTTACAATTTATTAGCGATCCATAATTTTTAATAGAGATTTATAACTTTTGAATAGATTTTTCATCAAATTAAATCTAATTATTTTATATTGCTTATATTATTGCTTTTTGTTCTCAAAATTCTCAATTTTAATTGTTTAATTATCTTATGAACGACGATTCAGCTTAGGTTTCAGATATACAGCGATTACTTATTATGCAAGATCTAACAACAAACACATACAAAAAGCACATTATTCAGTTAAGTTGTTCATTTTTTCAACTTTCATGTTATGAAGTGCCTTGCCATGAAACTAAGATTACACTGAAAATTTACAATTTATTAGCAATCTATAATTTTTAATAGAGATTTATAATTTTTTAATAGAGTTTTACTTATATTAAATTTAACTAGTTTATATCCTTTAATGTACTATGTTTAAGCACAAATATATACAGGAAACATATACAATGTTGAACAGCCTCTTTATTGATAGTGTCTGTACATGGATTATAAAAATAAAATGGGAAGTCAAATTTTTCTTAATTAACACACTAATATACAAAACCTAAATCTGAATTAAAACAATATACTAGTTCTTTTAATATAAATACATTAATTAATATACTGTAATAAAAATTATAAATACATAACTTTAAGTATGTTAAAAATAAAAACTTTTTTATTGAGAGACAATAAAATTTAATTAAAATATGCATATAAAAACAATAGAAAATATAAATAGACATTTTGAAACTCACCAAATTAGACTGCAAGAAGACAGATGATTGTTCAAAAATTGTAACCAATATTCCAGAATTGTCATTCATTCAATTGAAACCGATCATATCCCTGATTTTGAATATATAAAAATTTTAAATTTTGGATATAAAAATTATAACTCTCATATTTTCCTTGAAGGTTAGCATACTGCCAGCCATCTGCACACAATCAACGAGGCATGCACTTTAGCACCTCAGTTTTCTATCTTACTACAAATTCTTTGAGTGTACATGTAATTTTTAAAAATGTTGTTTTAATACTGATGATGAAACTTGGACAAGTTTCGAAACATCTATTTATATTTTTAATTGTTTTTATATGTATATATTAATTAAATTTTAGTGTCTCATAATAAAAAATTTTTATTTTTAATGTACGAGGGTTAATAAGTTGTATATAAAATGATAAATAAATAAACATTTTTAATGATATGATTTTCTTACTTGAGGAGAAGACACAGGATTCATTAGCTTTAACATAAGACATTTAGCCTGCAATCTCACCTAAAAGCATACATTAAAGAATTTGTGTATAAATAAAATGCAAATTTCTTTGAATGGAAAACATTTATTACATTGTTATAACACCAAATTATACATATATTGCATATTTGTTAAGAAAAATTAACTAATTTTGATTCATATCTATGATCAGGATATTATGTGGCTCTTGCGGTTGTAAAAAATAGCATAGTTTAATATATTAACCCAAATTTGGTACCTTTTTTTTATATAATTCTATACATATGAATAAAATTAGTGCTCTAAACAGTGTCTTAAATTATGTTCCTGGTAAATGCTTAATATGGTGTTTAATGACTTGCATAAAATATAAATCTATAAACAGGTCTCACAGGCCTGGCACGAGCATTTACATACGTATGATTAGCGGCAGTAATGCCAGGCTAATCGAAGCACATAAATGATCATTTTATTTCATTATTGCAAAAACATCATCAGTGATTTTCCAACTTTAGATAAACTTGATATTTGATAGTGTATAAGAAATAAAATTTCCACTTTTTAATTTTTAATTTTATTTTTTATGATTTTAAGTTAAAAATGAGATTTTTTTGTTTAATGTTTTTTTCTGTAATTTAATTTTTTCTTCACATTTCAACAATTAACAGACACATAAGAAAAACACCCACAAATGGCAAGCTGTTATCTACAGTATTAAAGATTTTAGCAGAATTATATATTCTTCATACACTAAGAATATCAATTAGAAGCTTTTAATTTGAATCTTCATGACTATTAGTATCTATATTTTAATATGCACAGAATTAAAACAACAGTCCTAAACAGAATTTAATTTTTGACAAAAGGCCTTTTTCTTTTAAGCCAAGCATGCTGCATTATTCAAAATGGTCTAATCCAAACAGAGATAATTGAAAATAATCATCATCCCAATTAAGATGATGTTTATTTTCAATTATCTCTTTTTGGAATAACTCTTTTTATGTTTTCACTGAGAAATTAAAACACATCATTAAAAAAACAATAAAATCCAAATTAAACTCAAGAGCAATTTCTCTTTTGATAAAATAAAATGACAATATAAGTTTTAGATGACGACAATAATTCCTAGGCAACTTTATTTATTATAGATATTGTAAAGTTTCTCTGTTTAATGGTTAACAAAAGCAACACTCCTTGGATTATTTTATTTTTTGTGCTGATAGAACTATCAATACATAATATTTAATAACAAAAATGCACCAGAACTGGTGTTTATATGTAATAAGTAAAAAACTTTGAATAAACACCATAAAATGCTCAAAACTTGCAACAATTGTTTCGGGTCAAAATAAAACATGACCCTTCTTCAGACAAATTAAGTAGGTGTGAGTGCTGCAGATGAAGCAGCAATGCACCTAACCATCACCTTTAATGACATAGATAAGAACAATCTTGATGGATTTCTTTATAATACCTCTTCACAGTAAACTCTGAAATCAAATAGTTTTAATTTACTCCCCCCCCCCTCCCTCCTCCTCCTCTATTCACCTTCAGTGATTAAGAGTAAACAATATCTAATCTCTCCAACAACCAAAACTCATGTTATTCTATAGGGAAATTCGTTTTCACAATTACTCATTATCTTTTATGTTTTATTTAATTCTGTTTTTACATTCAGAATCAGTGGCGACGCGTGAATGACGTTTTTGGTTATCTCTATGCGAGTGGCTGGAAACAGTGCATTGTAATGGAATATGTATTTATCTTATTGGTTGATTCGCCTTTTTTATAGAGCAACATAGGTATGACGGCATTCCAACAGTCAATCAGATGAATGAACTTTCCATGATAACAGACTGTTTCTAACCACACATATAGAGATGACTGAAACGTCACTCACGCGATGCCACTGTTCAAAATATTCCCAACTAAAAAAAAAAAGGATGAAATAGTCTATGAGCAATGTGAAAATTTTGAGAGAAAATCTCCCTTATTATGCATTTTTAAGTGTGTTTTTTTTTTTTTAAATATAGTGGGATTCTCGCAACTCTTCTCCCCTCCCCCCTCTAATGTGAGCCCTGGACTTAGAAATGTCTGGGTACCAAGAATGCATGATTAGGAAAACCTATTATGATAATCAAACACAAATAAAATTATGTTACACTTTTTTTTTTTTTACTTCTAGCCAAGAAATATATACCCATTAATAACAAGAAGTATATTTCATAATAAATACAAAAATAATTCTAATTTCAGAACAGCAGCAAAAATTATATACTTTTATAAGACAGTATTTCAAAACAAAAACAAAAAAACAATTTTTATTTTGCACTTACCTGGTCTTTGCTATCACCAAGTCGATCTACTGTAGCAGGAAAAACTAAACAGAAAAAACAAATAAATGAAATTATATTTTATACTAACATTCTTCAAGAAATTAAGAATTTGCAGAAGAAAATAATAATAAATAACTACACTCATATCCAAAATTGAAGTCACAATCTGTTCTTGTTTCCTTCTGTAGTGTACAATTGTTAAATAGATGAACGTATAAACATGAAATTTGGATTGCATGTTCTTTATCAAACCATTAATCGAATTTTATAAAACTATAATAAAAAGCAATAATTTTTTTTAACTGATATCATTTTATTTTTTCTCAAAAGTAAGCTTCTGAAGAAATGAAAAATTTAAACAATTTTAGAAAAGAAAAGTACTTGGGAAGTAGTGTTTAAGATGCATGACAGATAGGTGAAAATACCTTAAAATGTTAAATTCATATTTAGAAATTTTATTGATAAACCCATCAACCATGAAAATTCATTTTAACTAGTTTGAAGTGCTTCTCGTGCTTCCCTTTTCCCATACAGGTGTTATTTATAATATCCCTTGTAAATCTTGCAGTTTGGTTTATAATGGTGAAACTGGCCATTCCCTTCATACCCGAATTCTCGAACATAAAAGAAATTTCAAAAACCGCGATATACATTCTAAAATAGTGCAACATGCCATAGAAGCCGACCATCAACCTGATTTTAGCAATACTAAAGTAATCATATCTAACTGTTCAAATTATCATTCAAGAATTTTCCTCAAGGGCTGGTATACGAAGCAGCAGTTTTCCCTGCTTAATGAGGCAAGCGCAGTTCCCGCTGAATACACTGTACTCTGTTAAAGGAGTTCTCCTGTTCTACTCAACGAATTACTTTTTGATGTTTTACTGATGATAAGCCTGTAAAAGGCTCGAAACGTTTAAATTTATGTTTTGTACATTTTAATGTTTTAAATTGTATATTTTTAGTGTATAGTGTCTCGGTTTTTGATGTAATTAAAGTTTAATATAATTATATATGAGACGTGATGATTAAAATATTTTAAAGTATATATATAATACAAATATTCATGATGTCAAATTTAATTACTATGCATAAAATATTAAATTAAGCACCCAAGGACAAATATATATATATATCAGTGACGAGTCCTCTGGGTATGCTAGGTATGCACTGCAAACTTGTGAAATGTTATTTAGGCTTCAATAATATATTTAAAAATTAAATAATATAATCAGTTGTTCGTATACTTCCATTACCCATCATTCAGATTTCAAAAACTATACTGAATGAAAAGATCTATTCTATTGCTACATGAGGTATTTTCTGCAAAAAACGGATAGTACTTGTCCTTTCATCGCCCTCTACAGTTTTGTTTAGCAGGCCTTTATTGGATATTTCATTACTGACCGATACCCCGCAGACCATGCTACTCTTCTAAAGCATACCATACATAGGGGGAATTTTAGCTTTTTAAGGGAATATCACTTATAGTAATGCTCTCAAATTTTCCCTCACTTAAAGATAAGGCAGTTTTTGTCATTTAAAGCATCCAAGTCATACTATCCCCAGACAGTATGACTTTGAGATTTGGGGATTGTTAAAGCATTAAGGATTTTCTTAGCTTCAGCAGAAATTGTCGCATAGTGAGAAGAACGGTTTCTGACTTCTTATTCTGATACTTTTAGCTATTGATTTATACTTGACTAATTTGTTCTTTTGAAGAACTATAGACGATGAAGAAAATAAGTTCCTTTTAAACTTTTACCATTCCGTTAATTTAAAATTTTATATTACATATAAAAAATTCCGATTAGCAAAACACTTCATAGGGCCTAGCACATTCATTTTTTAGATACTTTTTTCTTTTTTTAAATAGAAAAACGTGTAATTATTTGCAATATTTTTTGTCGACTGAATAATATAAAAATTGTTTTAGAAAAATAGTGGTTTTAAAAAAAGTAATTTAAGAGAAGAGAAGATATTTTGTGCTGTTTATCCCTTTCAGTGTTAGCCATTTTTCGGTATATCTGTTTAATGATTCATAAAATAAAATTAATATTATGCACAGTATAAATATGAAAATTTAATACAATACTCTATACATGTTTATTAATCTTATTTTCTCGAAAAAAAGCAACATATATTTCAAAATTTAGCCATACCAGCCTTTTGTTTTGACTATGCTTGACGAAAAAAGACGGGCTTAACGCTTATAGGGTTATATTAAAAAAAAATTAAACAATGTTGAAAAGAGCACAAATTAGAGAAATTCAAAAATTAGCAAACAGATGTTATGGATCATCTAAAATTCCATCATGATTGTTTGAAAAATTTAAAAAATATTAAAATATGAAAAAAAAAAAATTAAAAATTAGAAAAAGAAAAAGAAAGCTAAAACACCCGGAAACAGATTAAGGTTAACTATAAAATTTTGACCTATAATTTTTTTTATAGCTCAAAATGTTTGGCTATGTTGTTTTCTTGACCTTGCTGATTTTTAAGGTTGTTTCACACCTTTAGACCACGCTTGCCTAGCAAGGTCCGGGGATTTCTAGTTCTTTCATTTTTTCATGCTTCAATATATATATATATAATAAAAAGTACTGATGATAGAATTTTAGAAGTTTCAAAACATCTGTTTGCTAATTTTGAATTTCTCTAGTTCATGCTCTTTTTAACATTTGTTTAATATTCCTTTATATTTAAATGCAAGTGATTGTGCTCAGCCAATCATTCACACACACACACCAAAAAAAAAAGTAGACCCAATCCAGCTGTTTCTAATTTAGTTTGCATGCATTAAAAATACTATGTGGTTAACTAGCTCAAAATTTTTTTAATATGTCTTTTTTTGGCCTTGTTTTTTTTTTCCCCCCAAATAATGGCAGTAACAATCTTTTTTTTTTTTTTTTTTTACAAATAATGTTTAGATATATGCATATATTTATTTTAAGTTATATGCGAAAGAAATATGCATACAAACTTATATTTGTGATTTTAAAAGACTGGAAATTTACGTGTTAAATGTGAAACAATAACAATTTGTGAAGTAATGCTTTTTTCATAGTCGGCTTTAGAGCATACCCAGATTCAATTATCCCGCTACACCACTGATATATATATATAGAAAATTGTTGAAAATGTACTAGTAACTTAACATGACCTTTGATACAAGCTTTGGCTACTAAAACTATTTTATATATTTCTTACACAAAACTAATTCAGTGTAATAAGAAATTTCAAATAGAAAAATTTATTTTGTCCTAGTGCATATTTTCATAAGCATCTTATTATTCAAGAAATTTAATGCAACTTTTTAATTTTTATTGACAGCAGTGTCAATAAATTGCCTTAATTGGACAAAATAATTTACATAACAAGACACTTAAGCATATTATCTCAAAGATATCCTTTGATGATTTTTCAAAATATAAGATCTAATTTAAAAAGCACAAGCAAAAATTATTTGTTGTGTATAGTATATAGTACTGGATTTAAATTAAAAAATTTCAATCACCCTAAATTGATTTAATTACCCTTTAAATTTAACATCCTTAATATTTTTATTAACCTTATTTCCTGCCTATAATCCCCATATTATACATTTAAAAAACTTTACTTATCTTGTAATATGGATAATATAGATCTGCATAATTTCAGTGAATTCTATTTCCTACCCA